>VZSZ01010970.1:340596-379356 GCA_013398815.1 Ibidorhyncha struthersii | reverse complement strand
TGTCCCTGCACTGTCCCTGCACTGCTCCTGCAGTGTCCCTGCACTGCACTGTCCCTGCAGTGTCCCTGCATTGTCCCTGCACTGTCCCTGCACTGTCCCTGCACTGCTCCTGCAGTGTCCCTGCAGTGTCCCTGCACTGCACTGTCCCTGCACTGCTCCTGCAGTGTCCCTGCAGTGTCCCTACACTGCTCCTGCACTGTCCCTGCTGCTGTGTTCAGCAGCGAGAGTGCAGAGCTGAGCCCGGGGGAAGCGCTTTCCTCTCCCTCTCTCCCTCCCCCCGTTTCCCCTCGTCGGAGGTCTGAGGCTTGCGGGAGCAGGGCCAGCTCGCCACGTCGCAGGGCAACTCCGAGCTGTGCTCTGGGGTCACGGCTTCAGGTGTTGTGCAGTGATCACGAGGGCTGCGGGCTTGTTAGCAAAAGAAGGGAGGGAGGGTGTCCTTGTGTGGTCACCTGATAGCAGGCCCTGGGATGTCGTGGGAAGCGGAGAACGCTGGCGGGCAGTGAGAAAAATCACAAAGGCTTTCAATACTGGAAGTAAAAGCACATAAAACCAAAAGGAGGGAGGACACGGGGGCAAGCAACAGTTGCACAGACCATCTGTCTCCTAACCGCTGTTAGAGTCACAGCATCCCCGCAAAACAGTGATGTGCTGAGCACTGTCCATCTACTGCCCTCCTCCTGCTGCTGCTGCACTATTTTCTCACCACTAGAGCAGTGCAGTTAATGCAGATGATGTTTCCACTCACTTTCGTTTGTCTGTCTGAGGGGTTTTCCCAGGCTTTCTCTTGCACTGTGTGTGCTTGCTCACCAGCACATGGCCGCAGCAGCCCTCCTTGCAGGCATCGGTCTCCCCCATGTCTCCACCAGCCCCTTGGGGTCACAGGCTCAGCCACAGCCTTGCGCCAATGTTTGGAATTTGAGCATCACCAACTGCACAAGGAGCAATCGGTCCTGGGGGACGCTGGCCGTGGGCAGGCAAGATGCACCCTGGGCAGCCCCCTGCAACCACCCAGGCACAAAGCAGTCATGAGCTGAGGCACCTCATCGCTCACCATTGCAGGCAGCGCGAATGCTGGAGTGTGTGTGGTGGAGTGGGATGGGATGGGATGGGATGGGATGGGATAGGGGTTCCCCCAGGGAAAGCACTGAGCTCCAGGATGTGCCAGGGACAGGATGGGGAGGATGTGGGCTGCTGTGGAAGTGCTCTGAGGCCTCTGGGTGGCCAAGCAAGTGGCATCTGTGGATGCCAATGAAGTTAAGTCACGCTTAAGCCCGCTGCCAGCCCCAACACAGTTATTCTGGGGGCTCAGGACCTGCTCCAGCTGGCTGAGCGAGGCAGGGCTCGGCTGCATCCTCTTGCTCCAGTCCCCGTGGTGGCAGTGGGACAGGGATGCTCAGCTCCTGCTGCTTGCCAGGCACTGGGGGATGGAAAGCACTCACTGGGCAGGAATTGTGTCCAACAGGCTGAACCTGCTCCCATTGCTGCCCTTTTGCCCCCTCCACTGCATAACTCAGTGGGGTCCCCCTGGGAAGGTCAGTAGGATGGTGACACCAGGACCTAGGGATGACACAGGGATCCAGGGATGACCGAACAATCTCTGCTTAGCTGTGACTTAATGCAGCAAAACCCCACTCCCCACATTTATGGAGTTTGTGCTTCCAGTAGGCTGGATCTCACCATGTGAAGGGGCTGGGGCTTGCTGGGGGCAGTGACCGCTGCCAGCCCAGTGTGCTGCAGCCACTGAGCGAGCGGGAAGCGCCTGCGCAGCAGGAGGGCGGCACATGTCATCCTCCCGCCACGCGCCAGCAGTCCCTGGAAATAGCTGGCTTTGAACTGGTGGATTTTGGATGGGAGCTGAATCATCTGCTTAGATGCATCCTTTTGAGAGCGAAATAGCTTCATCATCCGTGTCCAGCCTCTAATCTCCTGGCTTTGCCACCATTTCTCCAGGAGGCATTAAAGACTATGCACAGACACACACACAAACCAGCAGACAAGATGCCCAGCCCAGGACACGCAGCCCGGGGTGAGCCAGGGTGTTGCTCCCTGACCTGTTTCAGCTTGCAGCGCCACGGTCCATTATTTGTGCAGATCTGCACAGAGGTAAAAGCATCAATAATTGCTTTTCAGCAGAGATCTGGAATGTGCTGCGAAAGGTTATGTTCCCCCAAGCCGCCCAGTGCTGGGAGATGTCCCTGTGAATCAGCATCTGTGCTGTGTTTGGAGAGCTCATCCCTCCCCGTGGGGCTGGTTACAGAGCTCAGGGGGGTGGCAGAGCCCAGGGGGGTGACAGCCCGCAGCCTGCACCGCCAGGCACCCCGGGGCAGCTGCAGGCCTGTTGTTTGGAGAAGATGAGTCCCTCTGTAGTCAGATAACTGAAGCTTCACCCTTAAGGAGCAGAATTTGGGATAGCTCAGTTGAAGGTGAGCGCCCCCGTCAGCTCCCCTCTTAGCTGGAACCTGGTCCTGGGGACTGCAGGAGCATCCCCCCGCTGCGGCACCGCGCTGGGACTGGGGCAGCAGATACGCTGCTTCTGGGGCTGGCACGGGGCTGCGGGATGCCGCAATGGTCTGCACCAGGGCATGGCACTGCCAGCTGGGTCCAGGTGTTGCAGGACACCCTGCAGCACCCAAGGGAGTCCTGGACACCCTGATGTCTTGACTCGATTTTCTCAAGAAGCTCCCCTTGCTGCTGACAGGACCGATCGCCCATGTAAAATTGCTCATCTTCATCTTTGCAGGCTGCAACCGCAGGGTTCGGAGCCAAGGGAGGAGCGGCACCATTTTACCTAAACTATCAATTTACACTAAACTATCAATTCCAGAAGAAAGTTCTCAGAGAGGCGGGGATGTCCTCGTCATGGCCATTTAACTTTCTGCGACATCAACTATGAGATCTAACAGTGAGTGGCAGTCATTTCCCAATGAACACGTCTCCTGTCTGCGGATTGAAAACACACGCCCGAGCGTCCCCAAGTCTCGAATTCTTGTTTAAGTGCTCCTGGCATCTCCTTTCTTTCAGCACTTGCTTCAGTTGGCAATGTAATGTTTTCCTTTCTTTTTTTAGCGTATTCCTCTTGGGAGGCTCCAAGCTCTGGGCTGGGACCGGAGAACGCCCTGTTTGGAGAGCCTGATTATGCACTGGGGAGATGAAGAATAATGTGGATCGGGAAGGGTCTGGCCGAAATCTCATGGATAAGGTCCAAACCCCTTTGCAGTTCTCTGCTCTGTGCAGTAAATATGTGTCCTTGGAGATGGGTGTCGGGGGCACTGTTTGGCCTTACACAAGGAGGGGGGAGAAGTGGGGAACGCGGTGGGTAAAGCCAGAGGGCTTCACTGGGCTCCCAGCGATCCATGAGTGGAAGGGGAAGAAACTGCTGATCCACAGTGTGAGTCCCTCGTGTCGCCTCTCCAAATGCAGGCAGGAAAACTCGACAGGGATTGAGAAGCTTTACGTTTTGATTTCCCCGTTTCACATTGTCTTGTGTACAAATAAACACTGTGGACTTTGATTCCTCTGGATCCCACTCTTCCCCACCTCTCTGCTTGAGCCGTGCCCAGCTGTCGGGCAGGGGAGGGGGCAGAGGGGTAAATTTGGGGTTGGAGCCCTTGGGTCCCGCAACAGGGAGGTGCTGGGCAGCCCCTCAGTGGGCGACTCCCGCGCTCGCTGGTCTGTGCCCCCCCGCAGCCACCAGCCCGTCCCCTGCAGAGTGGAAACCCGGGGGCAGTGGGTCCTCCAGCCACGGACATCGGGGCGAGATGGTGGTTTTGCTGTGGCTGCAAGGGAACGAAGAGCAGCAGCACTGGGCAATTCCCAGCTCAGCTGCCTAGTGGGGTTTGAAAGCCCACGTGTGGGAGCGTGTTTTAAACACAGTCAAAAGACTTATCAGTCCTATCCTCTGTCCTTGCCCTGGGACCCTTCAGTGGTCATTATTTCCACATTTCAGACACTGAGCTGAATTAAATCAGTTTTTTTTCCACATGCTGCCCCAGACAAGCCCCAGGGGAAGGGCTCTGTGGGGGTGAGGATGGAGCAGCCTAGAACCAGCCTTTCCTGATGCCCACGGCATCCCTTGCCAGGAGGGAGCGTGCTGCTGCTGGTCCAGGAGGAATCCCCAGACTCCCGAAAAGTCCCCAAAAGCAGGCTGCACCCCAGGAGGCTGTGCTTCAGTGGGCTCCTGCCAGCTCTTTCCTGCACTGATACCAGGAGGGAGGAAGAAATGGGGAGGGAAAGCAGCAAACAGAAAGGAAAAAGTAGAAGAAGAAGGGATGAGGTGAATCAAGGTAACAGCTGCATCACCATTAATGAATATTACACATCCCTCCATGCCCTCAGCTTGCAGGGACATGATTTAAAGGCCTCGGTTAGAAAAGCGAGCAGGAAATGAAGCAATGCTCCAAGATATGATATCTTTGGACAAATAGCTGGAGGAGGAGGAGGGTGACCGAAGGGTAGAGCATTATTTGCCAATATTTTCTTCCCAGGCCCAAATGACACCGCTGTTTTGCTAAGGCCAGAGCCATGTGCTCTGAAGGCATCCAACTGGCCCCAAGTACCCCCAGGAACTGGCAACCATGGTCCACATGAGAGCCAGATGGAGATGCTGAGAGGTGTCGAGCAGGTTCAAACCATCCCAAACATGCCATGAAAGGACCCGGGTCAAGCAAAGCCAGCGGTCTACAGGTTTGTGTTATTTTGTCCCTCCTGTGTCCAGGAGCTCATGGAGAAGGGCTGGGAATCAGCATGGACAAATCCATCTCGTACTACGTGGAAGGAGGGATTTTGCACCATGGGACTGGGGCTCTTCTGAGCCCTTGGATGCTGCGTGGCTCTGGGGGCACTGGGGCTGTCAGAGGGTTTCACCCACAGCCCACTGGTCCTGGAGCAGGCACAGGAGGATGAGCACCGCTTAACCATGGCTTTTTTTTTTCCCAGGGATGCTCAAATAGCTCAGTTCCTAGGTTCTGGATTCACATGACTGCTGAACTTCTCAGCCCAGTCTCCCTCCCCAGGACTCCTCGTGTAAACCATCACGAGCTGTCCCGCCAGGCGGTCTGACACGCCAGGATGTGAGATTCCCCATGCCACCCCTCCGGGCAGCCAGGAATCCACGTTTGCATTCCACCAGCATCCTTCAACTCCCCACACCCAGGCGCCAAAACCAGGAGATTTCTGCAAATATTAACATTTCTGGCTGCTGCTTGTTTGCCTGTTTATTCTGAGCTATGCATGAAACCCCTCTGATATTCCACACACAGGGCTTGGCCAAAACAGCTTTGTCCTCTCAGTGTTCCCTGCGATGGGTCATTCAGCTCCCCAGCCAGCCCATTACCTGCTCCCCACGTGAAGGATGCCCCATAATGCTCCTCTGCTGCACTTGGATGTTCATGGTGAGGCTGCTGAGCATTCACAGACGTGTCGAGTTGCCTCTGCAGGGCTTAAAGTATGTGGATTTTTTTTTTTTTCTGAGGTTTCTGACCTCAGCGCTGTACAACAGGGATGTGGGAAAGGTCTTCATGAGCTCACCCTACAAAAATGGGCTGGGCAGGCTTGGCCGCTCAAGGTGCTCGAGTCTTTTGCGGGTTATCAGCCATATTCCACAGTAGCTGTGAAATCCATCCCTGTGGTCACATCACATCCCCGGATTGCTTTCCCCTGGCTGGTCTGAGGCTGCTGTATTCACTGCCTGCATTAAAGACGGCCACAGAGCCCAGTTCTCTGCAGCACCCTCTGATGTCACATATGAAAATCTTCAGCCCATTCAGTGGAGACAGAATTCGTTCACCCTCATGCAGCCTTCAAAAGCCACGGGGTGTTTCTGTAGAAGACCCTGCAAGAACAAGAACTCTCAGTGCAGCATTTCCTGCAAAGCACAGGTTATTTGGCATAAATGTTCCCCCTTGCTATTTACTTTGGACTTTGCTATCCAAAGAAAGGATGCAGATGTCCTCCAAAATCTCACTCATTTTGGAGAACCTTAGACTCAGCACTGCTCGCAGCTTGGCGGCCTCAGCCTGGAGGCACCATCCTGTGATCCCCAGCAGGGTTTCACAGCAGCTCTTCACAGCTGGCTCTACCTTTCCCCCTCCCATTTTCTTACTGCCACACAGTGAAACCGGAGCCTGAGCATTAGCAAAGTGGTCACCAGAAACAAAACGAAAGAAATTCAGTTGCCATTGAGGGAGATAACCATCTCCTTTAAGGAAAACAATTGAAGTGGCTATGTCTTTGTTAAAAAATCAGAAAGATACTCAAAAAATATTTTCCTTCTGGAGCTGTCACCATAACAACAACTGTTTGCAAAGAATGCGATGGGGAGAGACGTCCTCTGTAAGCACATGGTGCCATGCTTGGCCATGCAGCCGGTGGCCGCAGGTGATGCCGAAGATGAGGTGCAGGCCAGCCGAGGAGGAGGGATGCACGGGCATGATGCTGGTGATGGGGAGGAGTATGGGAGGAGGATTCTTTTAGTCCCGAGGAAGGCAAAGCATGGGTGGTCCTGAGAATATCGCACAAATATTCCCGGTGTCTGTACTGGTGTGGCTGTGGCGGTGCTCGGTCGGGCAGCTCGCTGCCACCCAAGCCCTGTGCCAGAGCCATCCTGAGCAGGAGGCAGCCAGGCTGAAGCCGAGGCCAGAGGCAGGCGGTGGCCTTCGGGAGGCTGCATCTTCTGCCTCCGGTTTGACAGCATGGTAAGCACTGAGAGCGATGATCTTACCACGGGGATGAATCGATCTTTTCAGAGCCATGCTCTTTGCTCCCCATTCAAAGTTCACAGACTGATTTATCTGTAATAGGAGCTTGGCAGGTTCCTTCCCCCCCTTTTTTCAGGGGAATAAGCCAGGGCACTGCCTTGCCCAGGACAGCTGTTAAAACAGGGAATAACCCACCCCGGAGACACAGCACCAGGGCCCCCGCCACCTTTCCCCTTTCTCCGGCTACCAGGGCTGGCTGCGCTCCTCCACTTTGCTCTGCAAAATGACGATGCACAGTGCTCTGGTCCTCAAACGAGGGTGCCATGGGAGGCTGCGCATCTTCTGCCCGAAGTGAATGTCACCCTGAAAGAACGTGGTTTTCCCCGTGAGAAGTTGAGCACCATATGCCGCAGCATTTGGAAGCCCTGGGCGCTCAGAGGGGTAATGCTGTGCAAAGACCTATTTCCCCTGGCACCTTAAATACCTTTAACACCTGGGGAGAAATAAGTCGCTTCTCCCTCCAGCATGAAATGGCTTTCGAAGTGGATTTGCAGGCTCCAGACTCACCTCCCTCATGTGTCTGGTCTGAGCTCTTCAGTGGAGGCAGAGAGGAAACGCTGCTCATCGAATAATGAATTGCAGGCACGCGCTCCCCTGAGCAGTTGTTTGGAAAGTGTCCCACATGCCTCGTGCCAAATTTTCTGGCCAGGGAAGCTCAGTGGTATTAGCATGTTCCAGTTAATTAGGGTTGTGAGCCGTCCTTTTCATCGCCTGGAAGAGCTGAAAGAAGGACAAACCCAGAGCGCTGCCTTTATAAGGCTTTTGTGCTTTCCAGCACAATCTCCGCTTGGCTTGTGCGTGCTCCGCTCGTACCCTGGGGACGCTGCTCCTTCTCCTGGGGGGGCTCCGTGTCATACCTATCTCTCAGTGTCAGATGGTGGCTTCTGGGCTACATTTCTGGGGAACACGGAGCCAAATAGATGCCCAGCCAAATCCCCGGGTCGGTATCAGGAGTGGATCTGACCCTCCTGCCCCGGTGTGAAGAGCTGCCAACAGTGCCGGCGTGCACCGACGCTGCCACCGGCCCGGCACCGCAGAGCTGAGCCCAGCGCGGATAAACTGCTCCTTGCTGGCAGCTAATGGGGGTTCCCCACAGGACTGGGAAAGACGGAGCGAGGCAGTGAAGCAGCAAACGCGATCCCGCTGCCTCTACGGTGGTGTTGGGCACCAGAGCTCAGCTCCTGGCAACCTGGTGCCTTTCGACAGCACCAAGCCCGTAGCAAACATGCCTCGCAGTCTATTTTTCCCAGGCACTTGACACCTGGGTAGAGTTTAGGCTGTGGCTGCCATCAGCGCATCCAGCTCTGCCCTCTCTCGTTGCCACAACCCAGCATTTATAGCGCTGGTTGTCATCGTGAGAGTGCCAGTGACCACCGGTTTGTAACTTCACCGTGGGACTATGAAGCTGAGGAATATCCAGAGCAAGACCCTGACTGCAGAACACACTGCCTAAATGAGATGGGCAACTTAAAAAAAAATCCCACGGGGCAAAAGCATCATCCCTCAGCTGTCCTGGCAGGGCTGCCACTACCGCACATCCGAGCACCCCATCCCCCATAGCGCACGTTGCCCACTGCTTCAGCCCTGCGTGCGCCGGAGCGAGGCATTTTTGTCACCTCTTTTACCTACAGGGAGCTGAGACACACCGAGTGATTTGCCCAAAGGCAGACAGGGAGTCTGTGACAGAGCGGGAAACGCGCTCCTCCCCAAATTTCTAGTTTGTCCACACAACCGCTGGTGTACAACGTATCGTATTTTTGCAGTCCCGGCTCTGAAGAGCTTATCTGACTGCAATTACCCTCTTCTGCAGAAGCTGTTTTCTAGCTGGCTCGGTACACAAACAACAAGCAACAACCCTCTAATAAATTAGCAAAGCTTTGAGTGCGGTGACTTGCAGAAACGGCAGCTGAACGCAGGGACCACTTCTGGGCTCAGAGGCGGTGGTGTCTGCCCAGAGGAACCCTGCCGAGCTGCCCGGAGTCCTTCTGCCTGGACGTGAGGATGATGAAGGGGATTTTGTGTGTTGGAGGGAGATCCAGGGGTGGGAAGGGGGTGGAAGGGGTAAACCCCCCTCAGAGTTAATCAGCTTAATCAGATGAGCCCTGTGGGTTTGCCCCAAGTGGAGCTCTGTCCCTACCTGCTCCCAGCTCTGCCAGGAGCTGGAGCCCGGTGATGTGTGTCCTCTTTGGTAGGACACAAACCCCGTTAATCTCTTTCCATATGATCCCCTCTTTCCTGGCTCACTGACCCTCGTCCTGAAGACACACTCAGCATCCCCATCTTCCGAAGGAGAGCAGAGCCACGGCAGCCCCAGTCCAACCCACACAGCTCACACCTCCTCCTGCTTCTCTGGTGCCTCTCACTGTGGTATCAGATCGCTCAGGTATTTCAGCAAAACCTCGTCCCTGATGCTATCTCTGCTCCTCCACTAATTCCAGAAATGTTCATATGGGGACAAAAAGTGGTTATGAAATGAGAACCTGCTTTTCAATTCAGAGAGGGTGCAGACAGCTTTCTATCCTCCCTCCCACCTCCGAGCAGCTTTGTGGCTAATTTAGTTCCCAAATGCATCACAGACTCCAAAATCCACTGCATCCGTGAACTCCGGGGCTCAAATGGAAAAGGGGCTTTTGTGTTCCCACAACATGCTGATGCTTCTGAGGCGGCTCAGCAAAACACAGGCTTGACACCGCGGGAAGGAGCAGTGGAAATATTTTAGTTACATGCAGGTGGAATTAAACAGATGTTTGAAAAATGAAAAGCTGCTTTTTTAAGTATGTCAGTGTTGCTGCTCCAGATGAAGCAGGATGAACTGGAGCATCTGGAAGCCTTGGTAACAGATTTCTTAGCGATTTCTCCCAGGGAGCGATCAGATAATGTGCCTTTCTTTTATGACAGAAGTTGAGCTCCAGCGTACGGCTTACAGCTGCAAGGTGTGCAGACCGAGCACCCGCCTGCTCTCTGAGGCAGAGCAGATTATGGGCTGATGAAAAGGCAGCCCTCTCCTCTGCCCCATTTCTCAGCTTTTTTACCTCATTTTTGCTCCCTGGAGCATAAAATGCATTGTTGTATTCTCAGAAGAGCGGGTGAGCAGACTCGCTTTTGCCTAATCAAAGCCCAACCACTGGGAAAGGCTTTTGGGCTGCAAAGTTCCTTTGAACGATCTCATCGTGTTTGAAAGGACGCAGGGCTGCCGGGACACCCGTGCAGGCGTTTGTGTGTACTCAGCCCGCGTGGGCAAACACCCCAGGGTCTGAGGTTCCAACGGTGCACGCAGTGGGTCCTGGCACCGCTGCTCGGGGCTGCGCAGCCCTCATCCCCCCAGGACGATTCAAGGGACCATCTTTGTGTTTCCTCTTCCTCCTCCTTCAGGGTGTCGTTGCTGGTTGAGGCTAGGAAGACCCTCAGTGGTTTTGGGATATGTTAGCTGCGTGGAGAGGGCTTTTTGCACCTCATTGTGCACCGTCTGTGCCACGACTGCTCCTCTCGACCCACCAAGAGGGCGAGGGGCTGTGGCACAGCGCACCCCGGGTGTCCCTTCGCTGCCGAGAAGCCGAGGGCCGGGCAGCATCAGGGCTATGCTGCACGCGCTCGCCGCCGGCAGTAATTATGTTGTAGCTGGGTGAGATTAGGCAGGCTGGCAGGCAGCCCGCGCCTGCAGTGCCGTGAGAAGAGCCTGGCTCCCGGGGAGAGAGCTGGGGAGCTCAGAGGGAGCGGGGGGACAAACCTCGGCTTGGTGGCTGCCGGTCGGAGTGACACCCCAGGCGTGCTGAGAGCTCCACCGTCCCCTTCTGCGCTGCCCCGTGTCGCAGGGGGATCGCTCGCGGGGGACGATTCGTGCCTGTGTGCATCACTGTGGATCACAGGCAGCTCTCCCTCCCCAGGGAGGTTGTTCGGCCAAGCACACAGAGGCTCTTCAGCTACGTTACCTGGTCAAAGAGGTGAGCTGATGTTTGGGAGCATCACAAGTTTTGGCGCTAACCTCTCCGCCAGACCTCTGAGACCGTGGGAGAGGACAGTCTTGGGGACTTGCGCTGACTAATCCATGATTTAAGAGTTTGGATTTGCTGTCATCCAGCAAACACCACGTGCCAAAAATGACTGGAATTCACCCCACAGTCCTGATGAAGGTTCACAGCTTCAGGCTGCAGCGAGTTTCTCTCCTGTCAATCACTGCCTTTTCCCCAGGCGTCTTATTCCAGCCCGGGGGAGAGGAGTGGGGAGCTGTAGCAAAGGACTCTGGGGAATGAGCAAGAAAAATCTTACACCAGAAGAGAAAAGAGGAAAAAAATATCTCTCTCGAGCAGAAAGCAACCATCCACTGCTGAGGACCCTGGAGAGGAGGAGTATCCATCCACCAGGAACACAGGGAATAGGATGCACCGCTGACTCCCCATTAGCTGCTCTTTGCCTCTCCCTGCGGACTGCTGGGAGACGGCAATGGCCCCTTCCAAGTAGATTTGTCTTGTCCTGCTCCTCTCCACTCTCAGCTTCCCAGAGCAGCTAAATCAACAGCCTTAGGGAAAACGAAGGGGGAGAAGACAAAAAACTCCCATAAAAATCCAGCTGGTGCAGCAGGTGGGTTTGCCTGGTTCTCAGCACCGGTGTGGGGAGCCCTTTCCTTCCTGAGAGGAAGACGGGGAGAGGAGGGGGAAGGATGGGACTCACGAGGACCCTTGTCTGAGTCTTGGGTTCAAGTGCCATTTTGCGCGTGGCTTACTTCAGGAATGTTCTCACTTTCCTTTTTCTGGCGAGCCATTGGAGCGTTTTCTTTTCCCCAGTGTATCGCGACTTCTGCAGCACAGAAGGTTGGTTGAAAACCCTCCCTGTTTCCGTTCTCACAAAGAAAAGGAAACCAAAGTCCACTGCGGGGATGAAGAGCAAGACTCCTCTGATAAAATTCTAGTTGTAGATACTCGAAGCCGAGGAGAAGTGTCGTCCTTCCTAACCTCTGGGAGCATCTCCCAGCCCAGCTGAGCTGCAAACTCATACGTTGCCTGTGGTGGAAATCCTATGCTGGGAACACACCTGACTTCTCTTCGAAGGCAAAACCTTTGGCCAGGTAGGGAGCTGTGCTTCTCCTGCTTCCCTGAGCTGCCCAAGGGGCGCTTTCCGGGGCTCTGTCGAGCTTGGATTTTGCAGATTTGGACACGAAGATGCTGCTTTTGTGCCTCTCCCTCTCTCTTGCTGCAGGTTTATGGGCTGTGCTGAGCAACCCTAAAACAGAAATTCACATGGGTCCCTCGCTCCGCACTGAATCTGGCTCTGGAACGGACTGAGCCATTGCCAAGTGCCTAAAACTTCTCACCATTACTTTTATTTGCATCCCAAGAGTGCCCTCAGGCCCGTCCCGCAGCAGCAGCCGGCTCTGTGCGCGGCACAGTCCAAGCGCCGAGGCAGAGGAGGATGGGGCGAAGTCTGTGAAGGCTCTGCTGAGTTGCAGAACCTGCAGACCTCCTGCTGCAGGGGAGATCCACCCCTGGACAAGACCGTGCCAGTCCCAAACGAGTTTAAAGCCTGAGCAGACGGGAGAGCTGCGGAGTGAGGGTGGATGGACAGTTGCCCAGGTCAGAGGCACAGGCGAGGGGCCTGCAGACCTCCAGCTCCCACCAGTTCTCCCCGGAGAAGGAACTGAATGTGGTGGAAAAGCTTCTCTCTCCTCGATGCAAGAAGCCCCTCAGTGGCTGAACACTGTATAAACAGCAGCAGCAGGCTCCCTCCCCCTTTCCATTTCTGTTTGTTAAACACACGCTCCCTGCCTTTCTCTCATTCAGGAGCGAACACAGCATCCAGCTTTGTGAGACGGGGGCTGTCAGTCACCCTGCAAGAGGGTGCTCTCCGGATGCCCAGGGTTGGGTACCGAAGCTACCCCCGGCGATGAAGCACCCTCCGGCAGCCCAGATCCTCGCCTGACTTCCTCGCTTTTCCGAGGACAGTTGGAGAAAAGTGCTTTTCACCCCTTTGCCACAGGTTGACTTCCCTGAGAGTGGAGAGGACCACGCGCTCCACCCTGGCCAGCAATGAGATGATAACTCCAGGTGAGCGGCTCGGTTCCCAAAGGAGGACGCTCTGGGCTCTGCAGGTGGGTCGGGGAGGGCTCATCTGAGCAGCAGGGCAGAGGTGGGGCCAGGTCTGGGCCATGCCACATGGTTCAAGCAAAAAAGGTCCAAGCGGCTTTGGGAAACTGAATTTGGGGACCAACAGCCCTGAGAGCTGGAATAGAGAGAAAGCAAGCAAGAAATACTGGCAGGAGAGTTTGAACGGTTCCTGAGCCGAAGCAGGGAATCTGGGAAGCGGGATGCTGAGCGAGAGCAGTCAGGAGAGCAGGTTGTTCCAGGGGACTGCAAGAACCGGGCACGTACAGCTACAGAGCAGCGTGCTGCAGGTGTGGGGCTGAGGTGCGTGGCTGTCTGAGAAATCCTGATCTCTCCCACAATCTTGCCTCCTCCTTGCGGCTTGGTACAAACCTCCCGTCGGCTTCTCCGTGCCGGGACTGCACGCTCGCTGGCACTCGGCTTGCCGCCGGAGGTCGGTGCCCTCAAAGAGAGAGATGCAAAGGGAGATAGGGGACTGCAGGAGGAAAATTGGTGCTTGCTTTCTTTCTGCACTCGTTGCATGTTAATTGTTGAACAGAGCAAGCCGCTTATAATCCTGTTGTAGCCTGCATTTCACCTACAGAGTTTCTGGTCTGTCCCAAAGCAGGATACCGGGTTTGCTCCCTAGTTGTCCTGTTAGTGAGGTTGTTACTTCCCTCCCCTCCCTCATCTCATCTCCCCCAGACGCCCCAAATTTCAGGAGGCAACAAACTCCCCAGGTTAATCGGGATCCTTCCACCTTCTGCAGCCCCGACAACTGGTGTGCCTCCATCGCAGCGTCACCCGCTGAGCCCTGTCTCCCAGCCAGCATTGCTCTGCTCCCATGGCGCATCCCGCAGGGCCCTGCACTCTTCCCGCCTGCTTTCTGCAGGAGAAATTTCCAGGAGAAAGTGTCCATCCCTACCAAACGGGTCTCTTCTCATCACCTTCTTTTTCGTCCTGCTCTGACCTGAGTGACTAAGGTGTCCTCCTTGCCTTGTCCCCTTCAGAGTCTTTTGTGGCTCCAACCCGGGCAGGGACGTGCAAATGCATAGAGTGAGGAACCGCAAGAAATCCCCAGGGTATCTCCTCCTCCGTGCACTTTGTCCTCCAGTGCCAGTTCTCCCCTGGGGTCCCCCGGGAGCAGCTCTGGGGCCCTGGAGCTTTGCAAATGCAGGGGTGGCAGTGCGTGTCTGATGCCATTAGGTTTCTGCACCAGTGGGCCTGATCTGGATAGATCATTTACGAAGCTGCAGCAGACGATGGGCAGGTCAGAGAGTCTTCCCTTCTGCCATATTGTCATAGTGGGGCAATTACCCCTTCACCGGAGATGGAAGGACCTGTGATAATTTCTGTCCTGGGCTGCTTGGCTTCAGGAAATCATCCCAGAGCTGCTGTTTGTCCTGAAACCAGCCCATTGCACAGAGAAGGCAAACCCCTCTCCCCTCCATCACTCATGTTTTGCATTTTCATGCAGCTCCCGAAATCTACATTCAGGTTCTAACCTGAGAGATGCAGAATCCTCTGTGGTGGTGAACGCAGGAGGCTGGCGTTAGCAAACTTGGGCTCTGTTCCCAGCCCTGCGGCGGACGTGCTGTGCGGCCTCTGGCAAGCTGGTTAGCCTCCATATCTCAGTTTACTGCATTCTCCTCTCTTAAGTGCTGTGCTGTGGGGTGCAGGGCTGAACACTGCTGCCTCTTGAGTGCTGTAGGGGAACATGAAGGTGGTAGAAGGTGGCTTGCCCCAGGGTGACAACTGGGTTCTGGCGATGAGGGATGGTCTCAGACCTCCTTACCACGGACACCTGACTGCTGCCAGATGTGGGACTGGGGATGTGATGAGTCAGAGCTCTGGACTGGGCTGCTGGAGATGAAGGGGTTTGATGGAATTGCGCTGCTTTGGAGCAAGGACACAGCATGGAAGAAATCAGTGAGACAAGTTGTGAAAGTATCCACCAGCCTCAGCCCTCACACCCCAACGCTGCTGTACAAAGAGATTGTGGCTGTCATTAGCCAGAGCGCAGAGGCTGGCCCAAGTCCCTCCACTCCCTCCTTTCGAATCAATGATAAGTGTGATAGAATTGTAATTTCTGGCCGTCCTCTGAGCAATCTTTGTCCTTACCTCCCTCTTTTCTGCACCCCTTGTCCCCACGCTGCGTGCCTGCTGGCTGCAGGGACCCCAGTCTTGCTGCTTGGGACAAAAAGAGGAATTTTAATTAACAAGCTCTGTTTTCTCCAGCCCTCAGCCCACCCCTCCAGCCCTGCTTTCTGAACCCTGCCAGGCTCTGCAGATGGCTCTTCCAGGTCTGGATGTGCCCTGATGGATCTGGACCAGGCTGGCTGCGCGCCCGGGGCTGCAGCAGGCACACGCAGGGAGCCGGGGCGTCCCCAGGCAGCAGAGGTGCGTGTGAGTCCCACAGCACCTAGTCCAGGTCCTCGCTGGGAGCCATCCCTGGGTCCCAGCCCTGCCTCTGGCTGAACCTCAGCTGGAGGACAGGGTGAGGGCAGGATCCAGGCAATGCCCGGTTTCTCCATCCCTTCACGGCAGCCCAGCACAGAGGAAAGGCCTTAGGGTAGTATTTCTGCCTCCTCCTGGTCTGCCCTGCTGTTTTGTTCTCCCAAAGGCAGTTCAGCTCCGAGGATTTTTCCATCGAGCCCGGCAGGCCTGCTGGGCGCGGGAGCATGCGCCTGGCAGCAGCCGACACATATGCCAGCACTTCCATTACTCGCTGGAACGGACCTCGGTCCACTCCTAGCAGCATCCCTGCGATCTCCAGGCAGCCCCTGGAGTGGGAACATTTATTATGACCATTTTGTCTCATAATTAAAATGCCTTAATTGATTTTTAATAGTGCCCCATTGGAAAAAACAACAAAGCAAAGCAAATCAAATAATAACTCCATTAAGGCCATTTTGTTAGGAAGCGAAACAGCTCCAATAATCATGATGTTCCTGGCTCCTCTCAGAAGGTGGGTAGCTGCCAGTCTCCAGCGAAAGGAAATAGCCTGAGATGTGAACACGGGAACTGGCAGCCAGTTGGTGGGTGAGATGAGGGAAAAAGGGAAGGGAGTGCCCACTGGTGTCGTGCCAGGACTTGGGTACGGAAGATAAATGGGACAGGCAAGCCACAGAAAAGGGGATAATAAGTGACAATGATAAAGCAATGCTAGACAATCTGAAAGGTATAAAAGCCCAGGCGGAGGGCAAGCAGGGAAAGCACAGCCACCGACAGCGTGCCCAGCCCTTGCTCTGTTTCCTGCACCCACCTTGCTGGTCTGGCAGGAAGGTTTGCTCTGGGGCCAGCTGCAGCACGGGTGTCCGAGGGCTGCTGCCGCCTGTGGGTCAGGTTCTCTCCAAGAGACTGTGGCTGTGCCACCTTCCTGGGGCTCTGTTTCCCACCACCTCGGCTGCGTGGGGCGGCTCTGAGCTCCTCCCTCCCTTTTGTCTTTGGGGTTACCTTTCCAGGGCTGGGGGCAGCTGCGTCATAAGGTCTGAGATCACCCTTAAGCAAACCCTCACCCCAGCAAATGCACGCATTTTTCCCTCCCGCTGCTTAAAGGTACCTTCCTACCCTCTTAGCAGTAGCTATACGGTCTCCCCTATCACGGTATCTGAGCCCAACCACTTCATTTCCAGGAATCATTGGCATAAACGGGCCAGCAGAGTTAGACAAGTTAGGCAAGCCAACGGACATGGAGAGGGCAGAGAAAGCACGCGTGCAGGCAGGGATGCTCTACCGCAGGCAGCTCCACTGCTGGGTCTCTGCAGGGGCCCGGGTTTGCAGCCAGCAGGGCAGATTCCTAGGAGCAGCTCCCAAAGGGGAATCACAACCCTTGCTCTGAGGAGCGATGAAAGAATAAGCAGCCATTTATTATTTATTGCAATGTAATTGCTGTCACCCTTACCATCTTGCCACCATTTTTTAATGCTATTTGTTTAAGGAACCAGCTGAAATGAAGGTGCTCTGCCCAGAAAACATTCTCCCTTCCCAAGGACAGGCTGTCCTTAAAACATTTGGCTTGCGGGGTATGGACCTGCGGAAGCCCACCAGCACCCAGTCAGCAGTGCTCCCCTCCGACCTGGTACAAACCTGCGGCAGTCCATTCCTCAGGGAGGCGGAGAAGGTGCCCAGCAGGCTGCCTCTAATTCCCAGCTTCGTTTAAGCCCTGTGCCTCCCTTCCTCGGCAGCAGGGCATTATCTCCTCTCTCTGCAGGTCAGAGAAAACATGCTGCTCTGCAGACCACCTTGTTTGGGCAGAGCGATGACTTTTGCTCACTTTTGATCATGTGCAGTGGGAACAGGGTCCCCACACACAGTGCTGAGGAGAGGGGGGATGTGGGGGCTCACGTCCGCCTCTCTCCGCATACTCCAGCAGCAATGCTGAGACACAGAGGCTGAGAAGGAGCCAGTAACAGAGCTGGCTTTTCTTCCGCTGTGTTTGGACTGAACAAAAACCCTGCCGTGACAACCCTCTGCTGTAACAACGGCACCAAACGCCAGCAGCAGGTTCCAGACCGAGTCAGTTCTGGCTCATCAGTCGGGCTCCCTGCTCCCAAAGCCATATTCCCGCAGACGTTTGAGCACCACGGGGCAGGAGGCTCACTGACGCCGGGGCCTTGGCTCTCCGGTCTCTTTGTGCCTGGGCGCTCAGCAGCAGCTCTGCGGGAGGCTTGTTCACAGCTTCAGCGGTCTGTCCCCTGCACATGCACGTCCCTGCAGGAGCTCCCTCCTCTGCAACGCCGGCGGCTGCCTGGGTGTCACCAACACCGAGGGGACAGGCAGGTTCTTTTAGGGAGCCTTAGCAGAATGATGACGGCACTAAATCATAGTTACAATTAAAGCTTTATTTTCTTAACAGGATATTATGATTAGTATAGCACAGAATTTATGATTAGAGCGGCATTGGATTTCTACAACCAGAATCAATGTAGTACAATCTCTAAGTACAGTAATGCAGAATTTATAATACAACTTATTATTTCTAATCACCTAGACCCTAATTTAACGTATGATTTCTAATCACCTAAGTAACACAGGATTTTGTAATACAACTTAACTTATAATTTCGAATCCTCTGGACCCTCCGCAGATCAGGTGAAAACATAGAATCATAGAATGGTTTAGGTTGGAAGGGACCTTAAAGATCATCTAGCTCCAACTCCCCCTGTCACGGGCAGGGACACCTCCCACCTGCCCAGGTTGCTCCAAGCCCCATTCAGCCTGGCCTTGGACACCTCTAGGGATGGGGCAGCCACAGCTTCTCGGGGCAACCTGGGCCAGTGCCTCACCACCCTCACAGTAAAGAATTTCTTCCTGGTATCTAATCTAAATCTCGTCTCTTTCAGTTTAAAACCATTACCTCTCATCCTATCACTACACTTTAATACATGGTTTGTTGTATCAATATAACAATCACAATCAAGACTTGAAAATCATATGAAAGAAGACGAGCCACTCACTCCATCCTCGGTGGAAGCAGAGGACGGTGGGGGCATCCCTGGCCATGGGGGGTGGCAGGTCTCACTGTCCAGCAGTTCCCACTTGGGACTCGTAACAGCTTGATTTTATTGACAGTACTCTGTGTGCTGTTATGCTTCCCTGTTCTGTGACAGGGTCATCAACACCACCTGGCTGGCTGCGTGTCTGGGACCTTCAAGGCCAGCAAGGAAGGGAGTAACCAGAGTGGCGCCCAGGAACCTTGAGGGTGGCAGGGAGGGGAAGAAGAAAACTGTTTCGTTCATCTGCTTCGTTCACAGGACCTTCACGGCCTGATAATGAGGGAAAGGGAATGAATACGTGACCTGCTCAGTCACAGAGAATGGCTGCTTGCCTCATAAAACGGCGTTAGTTATGCTAACCATATTAGCAGGGGTTGGGAGCAGGGGGTACTGGTCTAGGGTGGTAGCATCACTAGCAGGAGCAGTGGCGGAGACTCATGCAGAGACAGAGTGACAGATATTTTCACCTGGAGAGGTGAGAAATAAGAAACTGAAAAAAAAAAAATGTTTGCACAATCTGGAAACAAATTGTTATGGGGAGGTGGAGAAAAGCACCTTGAATTTGAGTGTATCCTGTTGTTTTTCTCCGTTCCTAGTTCTTAAGGAGTTAGGACTCAGGGCATTTCTGTAGGCAAGTAAATCTCATCAAAGATGATTGACACCATCACTGATTCCTTCTGCCAGCCCCAAAAGGTCCTAAATTTTTGGCTTGTTTGAAGCGACTTCCCTGTTTTGCACAGCCTAGCCTGAAGAAGCAGGAGAGGCAGTGACCAGGAGATCCGTGACCAGGAGATCTTTTCGGGACCTACCAGTCTGGCCCTGGCTGGTTGAGGGGCTTTTCCCTGTTCAATTCAAAGAAAAAGAACCTCAGAAACTCATGTGAAAAGTTGCATTTTCCCCTGACCTTTCCCTGGGGAATTGGCATTCAACTGATCATAGGCTCTAACAGGAGGTATACGAGAGGTGAAAGGCCATTCGGTGTGAGGAAGGATGGTGGGTAAAGGAGTCTCAGTTTTTGCAGATGCTCTGCTGTCTCCCATGCTCTCACTTCTGCTGTGTCTGTGTTCCAGACCTCTTCCTCCTCCTGACGGAAAGTCTCAAGCCAGGCATGGGACTGTTGGAAGGAGCCAACAGCACACTCACTGTGGAGAAGACAGCATTAGATGAGAAGCTGCCACAGGGCTGGCACGCCAAGGACTTGGTCACTCCTAGCCAGGATCTCTCTGGGTCCCACAATGTTATGATGGACAGCACCAAGATCCTGGGCGTCCAAGTTGTCCTGATTGCCGCCTACTCTCTCATCATTCTGCTGGGGTTCATTGGCAACTCCTTGGTCATCTACATCATAGTGAAGTACAAGACCATGAGGACTGTCACCAACTTCTTCATAGCTAACCTGGCCCTGGCAGATCTGATGGTGGACACGCTCTGTCTGCCTTTCACCCTAGTGTACACGCTGCTGGACGAGTGGAAGTTTGGAGCTGTTCTTTGTCATCTGGTCCCTTATGCTCAAGCTCTGAGTGTCCATGTGTCCACTCTCACCCTAACTGTGATTGCCCTGGATAGGTACCGGTGTATTGTTTTCCACTTGGACAGCAGGATTTCCAAGAGGCTCAGCTTCACCATCATAGCTGTCATGTGGCTAGCAGCAGCTGTCCTAGCAGGTCCTCTGGCCATCTTCAGAGAGTACCGGTATGAGGAAATCCCATCCATCAACCTCAAAATGGCTGTCTGCTCAGAAAAATGGCCTTCTGGAAATAACAGAGATGCCACTATCTACAGCCTCTCCATGCTCCTTCTGCAGTATGTTTGTCCTCTTGCAATTATTTGTTATGCCTATACTAGGATCTGGTTCAAGCTGAAAAACCACGTCAGTCCCACTTCTAGGAATGAAAACCAGTGCCGGAGAAGGAAGACAACCAAAATGCTGGTAATGGTAGTTGTGGTATTCGCAGTGTGTTGGCTCCCCTTCCACATATTCCAGCTTGCCATTGATCTTGATCTGGTTCTTATCTTCCATGAGTACAAACTCCTGTACACTGTCTTCCATGTCGGAGCCATGTGCTCTACATTTGTCAACCCCCTGCTCTATGGATGGATGAACAAGAACTACCGGAACGGCTTCCTAATGTTCTTCCGTTGCCAGAACAAGCCAGAAAGCATCCACACTGAAGGCTCAGTTAGAGGGAAGTCGTACATCTTCAGGGCCAACACCCTAAATGGGAGCATCAAACAGACTCCTGGCAATGGACCACTGCCCACAGAGGTTTAGGCATGGGACATCCACCTCCAGGACTAAGGCTGACTGAGCCCAGTGACATTCTTGCGTGAATGCCTTTTTTTGGTGGGACATTGTGTTGCCAAAACATTATAGCTACCACAGCCACATAGAAATACTCCCCTGTATCTCTCAAAACAATAAAGCTGGTGTATTTCTGTCTGACCAAACAAATGATTTTTTCCTTTCTCTGCGTTCAAGTTACGCGTGCACAAGCATGAAAAATCACACACAGAGAAGGCTTTCATTTAGCCAGCAAAATACACCCTTTTTGCTATTTCCATTTGCCAAAGCGGGTTGCTCAACCTTTTACCCCCTGACATAATACACATTACAAATGCGGAACCTTTATTGTGTATGCTTGTTCATCTGTACATCTCCTACCCAAAAGCCTTAATGATCCATCTTTAGCTAATGCCTCCAAGGGGAGAGAGCCCTACTCTCTTCTGCAAACACGGGCTGGTTAGTGCCGTCACTCCGCAGGCTGGGAAGGGAAGCCCGCTGGTGCACGTTGAAGCTGGGCAATCCATGATCTCTTGCAAAGCGTTTGCATGAATCTGCATTTGCAGCCCGTGGGATGAGCTCTCATCTCAGAAAGCCCAGGAGGTGGCAGTGACACTACTTACCACAGTTTCCTTTCCAAGTGCCAAAGCAAGGCTTTGGGGACACCTCATTAGCCAGCGAGCTTGTGAGCCAGTGCCCTGGCTTTAGCAAGGAGGACAGCAGGCAGAGAAGCAGATGATAGGAAACGAAAGAGCAGGGGCAGCTGATCAAGAGGACTGAAACTGAACCTAGGCGACTGGCAAAGGTGATTTCATCCAGACCCTAAGATGTGGCTCCTGCCATGCAATAACTTGATAGGTGCCAGCACGGCCAGAGAGGCAAAATTGCAAATGACTCCATTCTCAAAGGCACTCAGAGAGTTTTAAAGCTTTACTCTTTCTAGGGTTGGAGGTAGTATGGGTCTGTACAGGGGTGCTTCAGTTCAGAAGACAGATGTAACCTGCTTGCATGGTTATCCCAGATGTGGCGTCCTCTGGCAGAAGAAGACACGGAGACAAAGGAAGATGTATTCTTTCAAACCAAACTATATGTTCTCCTCCCTAAGGCTGTGTCAGCTGGGGAACATATTTTTAGCTCTGCCATCAAAGGAGGCTTGATTGCTACTGTGATCTCAGCAGCTCGTCATTGGTGTGGTCTCTGAAAGTCAGTGTTCATCAGCTCGGAAAGTAACTCCCAGATGCAGGAAAGAGACTCAACAGACCTCCTCATTAAAAATAAAAAGATAAGAAAAACTTTGATTTGTAGGTCTTCACTGGAGCAAGGACAAGAGGTAGGAGGACTTGCAGTACTGAGTGCACCAGTCTGGATCAGACTGTTGGGCTGTCATATCTGGAGTCCTCAAGAGATGAACTGTCAAAGGGCTTATTTGAAAATCTGGCTCTCCTGCCGCCTCCCCAGCTTGACCTGCCTCTGGCCCTTGTTCTCCAGCTCAGCTTCCGGCTGCCACACTAGATTTTAATCTCCCCGTTTATTTCTTGCTCTGATGCCCTCCTTCATTTTCCTAAATAGATACAAGAAAGTAGTCTCTGGTTCCTTCCCAAAAGACATCGCTGCCAAGCAGGGGCCACGGACCACGCTCTACACTTGGGGGGCGTGGGCGTGCTGATGCCTAATAAACTCCCCAGCACCTGATTCTGCAGATCACAGCTCATTTTTCTTTCCAGGGAGCCTCAGGATTGATGAAGATCCTGTCAGGAAGTCACTCATATTCCAGTAAAAGGGTTGTCTGATTCCTGACAGGCCAAGACATGGTGGGAGAACCAAGACACAAGTAAAACTTCCCCATGCGAAGTGCCATGGCGTGATGGTGGGAGTTTGCTGGTTCATCCTGACGGAAGGAGGAAGATATTCTCCTCCACAGCACTGGTAAATTCTGTCTCTACCTAATGAACTGGTCATTTCTACAATCCATCCTCCCAAGGAACTCTCCCCGTGTTTCCATCAAACTCCAAGACACAAGGAAATATTTATGTTTCAAAAGCAGTTTAAATGAGTGGAAAGAATTCAACTATTACCAATAAACACTTCAGAAAGTGATTTAACACTCAATAATATATGTCAGAGTAAAATAACACATTCAGCAATGCAAGCTTGGAAGCCAATCACGCTGCCAGCTGAGATGGATGAGGAGCTAAATTACTCTTCTAAGGGCCTTGCCAAAGGTTTTATCCTGTGACACCACACACGGTATCTGCCTGCGGAGCGAGGCAGATAATGACATTATGAATGACTGTTTAATTTTGAGCCCAGACTTTTAAACTAAATATGGATAAATAAATAAATAGACCCCAGATCTTCACAAATGAATACTGGCAATGGCATTTATAGGCCAGAGAGATTTTTATGCTGCAGCAAACTGAGAAGGAAAAACTATTTACTTGAAGTGTAACAGCAAAGTTCTGTTTGCTTTATTCAATACACTTGTGCAGCTTTGCTGATGGATTTCTGCCTGAGAGCTTGCTGCATTTTCCTTGCCATTGGAAAAAGTTACAACCTTCCACACCAGCTGCAAGCAGGAAAATCAGCTCTCAGTTATGTATACATGTCCCTCTGGAAAACCATGATGCCTCTATCGAGGGAAAGGGGCCCTAGCGTCCACTCCACTGCCAAACAGAACAAGAGGTGGAGAGCAAGAAAGTGAAGCTTCTTACCAAAGGTTGATTTGGGCAAATAAATAGTATGTTATAGACTGTCATGACTGTGTAGAAGACAGGAATGAATTTGTTTCCATAAACCAGAAAGCTGTTGGAGGTGAAGGTTCCCCAAATAGTAACTGCCATGATCAGTTCCATGAAAACAAAGAGCTCAGAAGCATTTTAAGTTTTTGAACTATTTAGAGCTCAGCACAGGGTATGACCTTTCTCTATCGGTGTCAAGGGCAGATCCTGTAGCAGTTACAGATATTCTTGGAGTCAAAGGCATCACTGCCCGTTCCTTGCCAAAGGTACATCAGTGAATGCTTGCCAAGCCAGGCTCCTCTCTGCAGAGCTGGTGTTACTGACATGGGATGGAATGACTCATGTCAGTGGTGCAACAGCTGATAGGGATAAGGGATTTCATTACAGAGTTAGAAACATGTTGACAAAAATTAAAATTAACAAGTGTTTCATCAAAGCTTGTCTGGAAGACAGTGTTGTTCCTGGTGATCAAACGAATTTCCTCTAGGGCTCCTCCTGACTCTTGCTGACATGCTTCTCAACATGCTGCTTCACTGAACTGACCTGAGGATATTTCACAGCTTTTAGGAGGGATGTTCTGAATTCACTGAGAAACGCCCTGTTTCTCATGCTAGGACACTTCTTCTGGTCACATCATACAAATCTTGTACTATTAAAAGTACCACTGAACAGTTCTTAATTACCAAGCGACCCTTAGCAGATGATTAACTTTGAATAGACACCACAGGTGGGGATGCCTCTAACTACCCCATGCAACCATTACTCACATGCCAGACAAATACAAGAACAGCTGAAACGTGGCAACATCATCATTTAAAAACAGCAGCATCAGTAACTGTTGTTCCCTATTACAGGCTGCTCTAAGAGCTCTCAAGAGTCCCAGAGTCTCTTATCAAACTTCCAGGCTTGACAAAGCACGCTGAAATTTGCAGAGCAAAGGCTGTGCTTTGGGCACATGAGGCTCCCCGAGCGCTTGAAATTTTGCCTCTAAAACACTTAGTTTGCTCTTGAAAAATCCCTTCCCATTTGATTTCCAAAGCATATACGTTTGTAACAAGCTAATGTGCACAAAGAGAGCAAAGGTTTGGGCTTTTTACTTTCTGTTGTCTTAAGGCAACATATACAGCCGGTGTTTAAATCAATGCAGGGTGAGCTGGGTCTTTCGGTCAGGGCTCTGTTAGAATCAAAGACGTGACACACTCCTGCGTACGCCTGTGCTTCATCCTGCTCCTCTAAAGGCCGGATCCATCCCCTTGTGGCTCTCTGCCCTGCAGTAACATGTGCCCTCTCCCGTTACCCATGGCAGCCCAAGCGAATAATGTCAAATGGCACATGTTTTATTCAATATGCCCACAAATGTATCGGCAGAAACATTGCTCTGAGCTTTTTACAGAGGCTCTGTAGGGAAATACATACTAGACCATGAAAGAAGCAGTTCCTCTAATATATGCTAATACGAGAAGGGCTGGAGCGCTATTGTGCTGAAGGAGGTCACAGACAGCTCAGCGTTTCCCTTGATATCAGGTGTTAATCTTATCATTGTTACAGCTAACATGGTCTGAAACCAAATTAGCCTTTGTTTGGGCAGGAGCTATGGAGTTGGCGCTTTCTTTGCATGCCTTTGTCTTTCAGTTCTGTTATTGTGTGATTTCACCAGGGTCTCTGAATGTGCTTGGTTTTAAATAAGGCCTCAGGATCAGCTGACCTGGTGAAAATCAGGAATTACTGCAATAATCCAGAAAAAAGAAAGGATTCTGGGTTCATATCGGTGAGCAGAATTTGGTCCCTTGCATTTGAAAACGACAGAGCTTTGTCTTCCTTTCAGTTTTCCCTTATCTAGCTTGAGATTCTTTGAGTGCCAAAAATAATATTGCATATTACTGCCAGAACATTTATCTTCTCTTTGAGCTCATTTCAGAGAAGGGATTTGTTCAGGAGGGCCCGAGAGGGGAAGAAGGCTATGTTTTTAAAGCTCATCGTTATCTCTAGTCTCAGTGTTTTGTAAGTTAAAAGACAAATCAGAAAAAGACAAAGTCACTCACACACACTGAGGGAGGTACCAATTTATCTTCAGACAACAACACAACCTCTATTTAATTTTCTATCCAGACACCCCAGCACCCTTTGCCGAAGTGTTGCATGTATATGGGGCTCAATGAGGTTGTGGGAGGAAGGCATTTTTCTGCTGCTAATAGCAATACCTTAGTGTCACTCATGATTTATAGCCAGCAAAGAATGCTTTTTCTGGTCTATGTTCTGCTCAGCGTAATGAGTACAGAAGGAATAGTGCGGATGCCTCATGGAGCTCACAGGAGGAGATCTTCATTAGTTCAGTTCTCTCCAGTGTGGTAGCAAAGACTGTGAACATTAGAGGAGAAAGCGTTTTGTTTATAACTAGCTTATTGAAGTGCACAAGCATGGAGTTGTGACCGTGTCACTCTGCTAACGTGTCACAAACTTTCAGACACTGTTCGTCTTCAGGATGCGCAGCCAGCTCAGCTACAAGGCGCTTCTCCTTGCTGCTGCATGGATGGAAGAAGGTCACAGAACAAGATTTCAAGATATCCGGGAGAGAATGAGCCTCTGGATGACATGTGGAGGTTAATATGGTTCTTTATGGAATGTAGGGTAGGTTGTTGGGTCTATTGGGATCGGGATCAGTAACATCAAAAGGGGAATGAACTCTGCCATGGTGCAGGAAGGACAGAGCCTCTATCAAACGAGAGACAAGTAAGAAATAACAGCAAACCTGGATCCATCATGTCCAGTATTCTGTCTTAGATCAAGGCAATAAAAGATGCTGTTTAGGGAGAGGATGCTAACTTGGCCACTTTAGTGGTCCATTCCCCTCATACCCCTAGCAGCAGCCACAACTGTTGTATTAGTGATGTTAGAGGGGATATGCCTGTCGAGGCCATTTAGTATTCATTTCTAGACTTTTCATTTGTGGTTTTGTGTAATCTTTCCCTGACTCTGACAATTCTGTCTACTTCCACAGCCTCCTGTGGCAGCCAGTTCCAGAATTTCACTCCCCATAGTGTAAAAAGGTACTTTATTTTATCTGTTAAAACCAATCCCCTACTAGTTTCAGCAAATGCCCTCTGATTCCAGTACTGTGCGACTTGCTGAATAGCAGCTGAACCAATGCTTATCCAGTGCCTTCTTCATTTTGTAAATCTTGATGCTGTCTTCCTTCTCCAGATTTCTCCTCTCCTAGCTCACGTCACATCTTCTCCTAAGACAGGTTCTTCATCTCTGGTCATCTTATTAGCTCTTCTGTGGACCTCCTCTAGTTCCACAAATAACACGATGGGCTGAATTTTGCTCATAATTCCTGTGAAGGAGTAGGATCTATCAGCTTTGTTTCAACCTTGCTTGAGATCAGCCGTATGAGTGCTTTTAAGTACATGTGGGGGAAGGACACCTCTTGATAAAATGTCTGGCTGCCTCTCCCTGGCTGCAGCATCCCTGTATTCTTAATGAAATCTCATCACACTGGTCACTGAGTCAGTTCAGTGAATCATGACTTGCATCCCCAGTTTTGTTTTTGAAGATGTGAGCCACAAGGGCAGTCAGATCCCTACCTCACCTTGAACTGTGTATCCAGCAGATTTATCCAGGGGCAAGATTGGAGTTCAAATGATCCCGAACCCTCACTAGTGTCCTAAATCACAGCTTCATCTGTCCATTCTACAAAACAAAAAAATGAGGAGTTGTGCATTTCAGGAAAAGAGTGATGAGTTTTTGTTACTTGGCAACTGTCGCTCCCACATATTTTGGAAGAATTTGAGAACATCCTGCACCTCAGAGAAATCAACCAGCTTAGGTGAGGAGGAAGGGAACTGGCAGCAGATCCCCAAAACTTTGAGCTGGGAAGATCTCCTGGGGCTCGTGGAAGCAAAAGTGCTTTACGTCTGCATGCTCCTCAGCTTGTCTCCTCAACGTGACTGTCTGCATCAGTTTCTGGGCTCTTTATGGTGAAATAATCCGTTGTTCTGCAATTCTGTCTCGCAGAGGCATTTCACAGCCATCTGAATGTGCTCTAATCCACCTGCCAGCTGCAATCAGCACACAGCATGGCTGCACTTCTGTCAGCCAAGATTTTAGCACCAGAAACAAAAATCTTCAAAAGAAGAATCAGCAAGAGATCTGCATGTGAAAACTGGGGAGGGGGCACTCAAACCTGAGGGCTTGGTGAATGTACACACAGTGATAGCAAACCCAGGCAATGAGGCCAGAGTAAAATTTTACTTGCTTTCTGCAGTGGCAGTTGACTTCAGACAGGAATTCAGACATGATTATTAAAACAATAATTTAGGGCTTCAGTTGCTGGGAGCTTATCTCCAAGGTTGAACTCAGCAGATGGCTGTGTAAGTGGACCCCAGCTAATGCATTTATGCAGTGGTTCAGCATTTTTTGTTCAGTTTTGTTACTGACAACTTTGCTATGTGAAATCCCATTTCTCTTTCCTAGGTTAGATAAAAGAATCTAGTGGTTTCAAAGTGCAGATCTCAACTCTCCAAGACAACCCTGCAGTACCAAATTAAGTAAAGCTAAGATAGCAAAACTAGCATGGCAAGAACTGATTGAAATTGTCTGTTGCTTCAAGGAGTGCAATAACACAAGATTGCTACGTTGGCAAAGACGTCTACTAAAGCATAGTGTTCACTGGTTTTTGTAAGGTCTGCCTGGCACTGCAGTCCTTCATTGTGTGAAATTCCAATTGGCTTCATGCAAAATCAGTGAGAGTTGGGTCCTTAATACCTAATAGTTTGTTTGGAATCCTGGTCCTTGTAATTTGTCATTAAAAGGACATGAACTAATCTCACTGCAACCCAAGGAGCTAGAACGGCCTGGCAAGAACTTCTCTCTCTGAAATGCAGCTATTAAAGCACTTCTTATAGATTTCCCAGACAGCGGGGAGATGTTCTGGGTATTTCAGTCATGTACATAAGAATAGTATAGGAATAGATCATAGGAAATAAATGGAAGGGAGTTGGAACTCCTTTAGCCAAACCATTCCTGATCGCAGGTTGTCTCACCTCTTCCAAGGTTCCTGTGATGGAGATTTCATCCACTCCCTGCACAGTCTATTCAGAGCCCTTCCTAATGTCTAACCAATAAATCTCCCTTACTGCAATCTATTACTTCTTGTCTACTGGCAGACACAGATAATAGTTTATTACCTTCTATGCTGCACCTTTACACATTTAAAAGGTATTATCATGCATCTCTTCCACCCCCTCCAGACCAAACCAAGTTGTTTTTTTCTGTCCTTGCTGATAGGGCTCATTTGCTGTACCTCTGTTTGTTCTTGCTGCTCTCCTCTGGACTTTCTGTCTTCAACAGCCAGTAGTTTTGCAGGTAAACAAAAAGACTGAAGGAGGTAAAAAGGTTCTGCAGAAGTGTTAAGTTCTCGGAGCAATCACTCTGTCTACTGGAATGCATAATTGGGAACTGCTCTTTTCCAAACACAGTGACTGCCTCTACACTATGGCAGGAGACCAGGGTCTTTGTTTCGCTGTCAGCAGAGCTATTTCCATGTTCTGACTCATCAACGGCTGTTTCTACACGGGTAAAAGCAGCAGCACTTTGCAGCATTATTCAAGCCCTCACAGGTGAAAACAACCATAAGGCAAAAGTTTTGCTACAAGTTGCATCAGTCGTGTGGAGTTTTGCACCTTGTGGGTGTTGCTTTGTGTGTGGAGCTCTGGGTACGTCCATAGCATAAGCACACATGTGGCCCTGCTCTCCACGACACAGGGACACAAACGGCAGGAGGCCACACTCATCATGCCCAAACTTGCCTTTCCCATGGAACCTGATGCCTTGCAAATGTGCCCCTCTCTGTGTCAACCTCAGGGCTATTTGTTGTGCTGCCTGGCAGCTTTCTGCACTGCCTGTCCCTGCTGTGAGCGCAGCAGTCACTTCCTTACCTGCGTTCGCTTACAAACAGGCCCAGGGAACCTTCAGGATATGGCTGGACACTCACTCTTGGATCCAGTGGAAGAGGTTGCAGTCCCCAGCCCCACCGAGGTGCCTGAGCAAACAGCTCTGCCAGCAGACCAGCAACACAGGAGCAGTGCTGACTTCTCACTGTCCCTGGTATCCCCCATTCAGGGGACATTTAATTGCTACTTCTTCCACTTTGCCTCGAAGAACAGCACTTTTGTTGTTTTTCCTTGTATTGTAGATAGAAAGTAAAATCCTTTACAGCTAGTTCTCTCTTGCAGCTTTGTCAAATCCCAGATGAGCTGATCTTAAACTGCTGAGCCTTGATTTCCTCTTTTGTGAAACAGGACAAGTGCAGCACCCAGAGGCTTGTAAAACACGTCATATGTGCCAGCTGAATAGTGCTACTGCAGTAAAAAGCATTATAACTGAACACATCTTACAATAATTATGTTTCTGTCAGTCATGTATTAAGGAGGCAGACCTTACTTGGAAAGTGCTGTTAAATACTCAGAGAAAAGCAAATTTTGAATTCTCAGAGGTAAATATTTATTCCAGACTCTTAAAAAAGTAATGATTTGTGAATCCAGGTGTGGGCAACAATGCCTGGAAGTTTTCAGCAGCATCTACTGCTTTCAGTGGGGAATATGAGTATTGACTGAAGGGTGACCGCAGGCATTGCTCCATTGCTCATAAGCATTTCTGGATTGTTTGGACAAGAATGATTCTAAAGAAATATCAACACAGTTGTTTTCTGTTCCAAGGAAGCTAATTAAAACCCAGCAATTTTTAGCCAATTCTTATTGTTATCTTGTGCTGTCTAGCACTTCCCTCCCTGGCGATTGCTAAGACGTGCAATTGGAAGAAGGAGCTTCCTCTGCTGAAACCAGTTTGGAAGATGACAAGCTCTGGGCTGCAGCATCAGTGAACAGCCTGAAGAGAAGGATGGGGCACCCTAGATACAAAGCAAACTTACAACATTGTGTCTGTACCCCAGGAATCAGCAAGACAAAAAATTAAATTTAGGAGGACCATGGAGGTGACCTCCTGAGGCAGAACATCTATCACAGCCAGATTAGGAGGCCAGAAAGCAACCTGCTGTCATGGCTTTTATGATCAGGTCATGTCTTCACTAATCTGTGGCCCATGTTGCATCAATTATTAGTAGAGACATTTATTTCTCTTATTTTTAACAAAATACTTTCCCCCACACACACTTGCGACCCTTTTATTCAAGGGTCTCAAAGTGGCTCGCATTACCCAGAGGTTGGAGTCTACCCTGTGAAGTGTTTGAGCTGCTCTTTGTGGAAATGTGAGTTGCAACTCATAACAAATATATTTGTAAGTAGTTCAGTGAGTCAGAGAACGAGGAAAGCTGGGTTTCCTAATGGCCTTATGCCTGCTGCCTGTCTCTCTGGTGTCTAATAATGTGTCAGCTCACACAAGTGGTACTCTCCACCTGCTGTGCTCTTGCACAAAACTTTTCAAATACAGCATCATGGAGACCTTGACCCTTCTGTCAAATTTTGTTGAAATTGATCAAATGGTTTAAAAGTTCAGTGGGGCTTTCTACCCCATTGGCACTTCATGAATTTTGGAGCCATGGGGCATAAGGGTAATTGGCTTTCTAGGGAACTGGATCTTAAAATTACCCTTCACCACAGGACACCCCAAAAGATGTCAGCTGTTATGCTCATGTTAGCAGCCCCTTCTCTTTTTCCTTAGACGCTCTTGTGTGTCCCCCCCTGGAATTTTTAACCTACTTCTCCACTATTAAAGATATCACAAGTCTGAGCTCTGGCTGAGACTTCTCATTAACAAGCACTAACTGGCATGGCACCAGCCACACAAGAGTCCTATAAAACAGAAGAGCCGTGGCAGAATCTCCTTGTTCCCTCCATTGCACTCGTTGCTGTTTTGTCTCTTCAAATTCTGTTTCAAGTCATGGGTTCCCCTTGGTTCCTTATAGGGTCATTCCACAGATGAATAGATCCTACTCTGAGAAGCTGCTTTCTGTTTCTCAGCACGTATTTCCCCTTTGTCGCGATCTTCTCATCAGGTCTGGTCATGTATTTTGGTATTTCTGATACCCTGCACCATCTTAGGAGAAATAAATGAATAATCTCCTTCCTCACATGCATACCTTTCACTGTGCCCACTCAAAAACTGGAATGCCAGTTCTGTGGCAAAAATTCTTCAGCTGACTGGTGATTTATAAAAGCAAGTTAAAAATAAGGCACCTAAACAGAATTTAATATATCCTTGTTGTTGCAGTGGTTGTAACTCAGTGTAGATTTGATGTTTTCAATCGAGAGTTGCAAGGATATGCACTCTTTTACCAGTCTATTTTGATTTAAAAATTCTTATCTCTTTTGTACTGTAGGCATTAGGTTAGCTCAACCTGCTGTATTAATAAACTGTCTCTTGATGTTTGCAGCCTTTTTATAATAGCCAGGACTTCTTGAGTTTCATGGTTAGCACAATGCTATACAGAGCTTGATCCTTCTATTGCCATGTGGTTGTGCTAATAAATGTGAGATAGATGCTTTTTGGCATTAACAAAGAGGTGCAGCCCCTACAGTGCGATAAAGAAATTATTTTGGCTGGGACTTTCCAGCGGTATATAATCAGAGAGGATTGTATAAACAAGCCAATGTTTGTTAGAAGGAAGCATGGGGATATGACTTCGTTCCTGGATATCATCCTACTTTACAGTCCACAAAACCTCTATAAGACACTGGAGCAGCTTTTCTGTGTGTGAACTGTGCTGCTAAGGGTCTGCTCAGGGACCCTCCAGAGTGATGAATATGCCAAGTCACTCCCAGGTATTATATGAAAAGAGAACATGGCACCCAGTTCTGCTTGCCAGAGACTTGCAGACATTTAGAAATGCTCTGTTGTGCAAGCCGAGCCACAGCTCGAAGTTCTTTTAATTCTTGTAATCACAGACAACTGCTGAATGTGATAAGGCAAAGGTTTCAGCACAAAATGGGCTAGGGAACAGGAAGGGGAGAGGAGAGCGACAGTAGACAGATACCAGGTAGGAGGTGCAGATGTTAAAGCTTTGATGTTCTCCCCTTCAGTGGAAAGAGTGGAGTGAGATTAGCAGTATTGCACTCAGTAATGGTATTATCCTGTTCAAAACACCAGGAGATGCAGTTGTTCTGAATGTCACTGTAAAAACGTGAACCGTCAGGGTACTTGATTCTCCACTCAGTTGCTCTGTTTGAAACCAGATTAACATCACAGAGACCAGGATCACACCTTTTGTATTTGACAGTTGGAGCTGCTTTTTGTATTCAAGAAAACTGCCTCCTTGCTGGGCACTTCAGTACTTGTCACAGAGCACCAGTGTGGTGTAAGCCATCAGCTGCCACTGAAGTGGAAGCTGGAGGATTTCCTTCCTAGCAGTGCTACTGAAGGTCCAGCAGTGGTACACAGTCAGCACCCCAGACGTACCTCAAACGTGACATCAGAGAGAGCAAACCAGAGCCTTGTTGTCTTCATATACACTGAGAGCAGGAGAATGAGCAAGACTCTGGAGGGATTCACATGTACTCTATATATCCCAGACTAGCCGTACCAGTATTGAGCTCTTTCCAATAGAGCACTAAGTGATTCACATCTCTCCTGTGGTTCATTCTCCCATTGTATCTCCAGGGGAAGATGTGAGTGCAAGGAGTGCCTCGTTCTGGTGGCTATCTTTTAAAAAAACATCTATTTAATCTATTTATCTTCCAGGAAGCAAGATTAAAAAAAGAGCCTCACTGCTTTGGGACCAGAAATTAGTGTAGTTTATTCCTGAGGGAGCTCATTCTGCAATCCCAGCTCAGCTCCAGGAAGGCTCTGCTGCCTCCCATCCAGTCAAGCTTTACCCTGTCTTGCAGGTAACCAGCTGTGCCGTGCCAGGAGAGAAGCTGTTGGCTCTTGCTTTCACTCCGGGCACTGTGGCCATAACCTCTGTCAACCTTTCTGAGTAAGCTTTAATCTCACAGGGGGACGACCAGTACCGCCGTCACACAGCGAGGCTCAGTCCGTGAGGAATCCTACCCAGCTCCTTCAGAGGAGCTTGCTGCTGCAGCTGCACAGCTAGCGAATCCCTACCCATGCCGGCTAATTTAGTCGTGTGCATGACATGTGGGTCTTTTGTCTGCATTGTAGACAAAGACTTTAGACAGTCTCAGACAGAAAACATGGGCCAAGACCTTGACTTGAAGATTCCCTTTCATTTCTGGCTGTGCATCTTTGAGAAAGAATTAAGTTATGGCACAGGGCCACCTTGGAGTCCTGCTGTTTTGGTGACAGCTGTGGTTATGAGCAGTCATGCTGAAAGGTGCCATTTCATGGTGACAGGAATAGATGTTTATTTGGATCCAGTTCACCTGTCTTGGGTTGAGAATATTGTAAGGCATCCCAGCGGTCACACATCACTGTTCTGAACTCTCAGGGATGAAGGTATGCAGAAAGCTGTAGGATACAGGTGGAAAAAGTCTTTACAAATTTCATTATTGTACGGTCATTCCCTGTTTGTTAACCTGGGACTGCTTTTTTTTTTTTTCCTCCCCAGACTGACTGAGGTGGGGTTAGAATCAACGATCTGTGTCAGATAGTGACTTCAGTGGCTTTGTGAGATATCAGTCTTCGGGCATTCTTTTTCATTTCTTTGTGCTTCAGTTTTTTCATCATTAAAACAGGGAGTGAGAAGCAGTGTTTGCCCGCCTCACATTGCGTACCTAATTACTGCTGTGGAGTAGGTTTCACTACTGTTGCTGGTAAAGTGTCATATTAGAGCTGCAATCCCAAATGCCAAGTCTTTGAGTAGCTTTTCCTTCACGAACCACATAGACCAAGTCAAGCTTGTCATACTTAACAGGCTCGGCACAAAGGACACTCTAATTTCATGAGGTGATGCCTTCATAAGGGGCAGCTCCTTACTAATGAATGTATTTACCATTCAGTGAAACACATTTCTGTGCTTCACAAGCTGTGAAAGGATCTGAGCAAACACACTGCTTTGGGAACAACAGAAAAAACCCAACATGGATCAAAATCATTAACATGTTCATTAAAGAAAGGAGGCAGTTGTCTTGACTGATTTCAGAAAAATGTTACATGCTACTTAACAAAACTGTAATGAAATAAAGCAATACGTCCTGTCAGAGAGAGCAGCACAGCACGAACACTGGAAAATAATAACACTTCTGCAGCTGCAATCGGCAGGAAGGACAGAATTCACACGCCTTCTGGGGATGAGCTGTCAGGCCCAGCGCATAGCCCTATGCTGGCTCCAGCTCCTACTCTCATTTACTACCACGAAGTTAATGATTCCCTCCTCTCACGCAGGCACTGCTCTTGTCAGAGTGCAGAGCCGTTGTACCGGCACGGCCAGCCCCTGTGCTGGCTCCAGTCTCGCCTGCTCTGGAAGGGACTGCGGAGCCGCTGCACTGTCAGGGACGCTTGCGTTCTGCTTTCTGCAAGGCTGATCCTTCCGCAGCTGTGCCAGGGCCTGGCCGCTCTCACGAGGGTGCCACAGACAGACCAGGCAGCATCTCAGGGCTCCACTGGGGGATTCTTTTGCATGCAAATAGTGAACACAACTTACGGACAGTGGGAGAAAACCCAGAATCTGTTTCTTGAGACTCTCTGGGGAGAACTCCAGCTAAAACAGGGATGACACACCATTCCTGATGTTCCTGGGGAAAGAAAAGTGGTTATTTAAAGAAAATATATTCAGAACTCTAGCCAAGACTCTGCCTTTAATAGCCACCAGCACTGTATTCAACCCTCTCTAATACACTCTTACAGTGATACGGGGCCTCAGGGAACTTTTCCTAGTCCTTTAGCTAGTGGTGAGTTTACTCTTTAAACAGGAAGTCATTTAGCTCCCATTTGTTTACCCTGATGCAGTTTTCCAGATGGATGCATTATCCATATGAAATTTTAGTGAGTTTTGGATACTTGCTGATGTACTGTGCTGCTCTGTGATCAACTGGCAGCAAAGCTGGAGGTATTTCTTCCTGTGAGCTTTGAATGGTTATGCTTCAATTTCATCTTCCACATCTGAATGAAATTAGAATTTTCAATTTCAAAAGCTATCCCCTTTCCTTTATCGGCAATACAGAAGGAATGGGAACTCTTGCCTAGCCTGTTCTGTACTGTTCATTATTTTACATAAACGTATCACTATGTTTCTCTTCTCCTTCATAAACTCTCTATGGATAGTCTTTTTAACTGTGCCTCTTCTCATAGCTTTCATTATTTTCATCACCTAACATACAATTCTTTCATACCCCATTTAGTAGAAAACCATGTAGAGATCAAATTTTAGTTTAAAATATGAAGGTCACCTCTAAGCCTTGCTAACAAATTCACTGAAATAACTAGAATAGAGAAGTAGAATCATTGCTCCAATTTCATTGTTTAGGGAAAATTGAAAAAATGTCTCGAAAATATTTTATGTAACCTTTTTGAAAGAAACATATTTCACTTACTGTAAAATATGTGCTAGTTTGACTGCTGGTGAATAGATTTGGTTAGATGGCGACTCAGAAACCAAAGCGATTTCAAAGAAGAGAGGCGGGTTCTGTTTTATAAACACAGAAACCCCAAGTACTACCTGCGGTTATAGCAGCCTCATGTAGAAACTGAAATTTTTATGATCCTGGAAGATTAAATGAAAGGTTGGTACAATAACTCTCTCGGATTAATGGCTGCTTTGTTTTGGATAAAACAAGAAGATACCTTTTACTACCTAAATCAAATATATCATTTTTGGTCCCTGTTCTTGTTCAACAGTTTCGTGCTGTGAGTTACCTGTGCAATAGACAATCACATTTAAGAGCCAAAGTTTTCTTGTTTTTTAACCCCCCCCCCAAAAAAAAGGGTATATAATTAGAAACATTCAAAAGGTTAACATTTCTGAGATCCCTGATGTTTGTTCTTGCAAATAGCTCCCAAACATACCAGAATCCATCAGAAATACAACAAATCCTGTTTTTCTTTCCCACTGGTGCCATTTTAAAAATAGTAACATCTTTATTGCAACATTTCTGAGGGAAAAGGGGCTCCTTTACCCTGCTACAGACAGACAGATGCTTCTTCTTTGTCTCTGGTCCTCCGACTGCTGCTCTATCACGCTGTTGCAGTTATTATCAGCAGAAAGACCACAGACGGCGGGGTGAAATGGGAGTTATAGCAGATGTGTGCAGAGACATGGAGGAACTAGTTCAGTGTGTTTTTACTCTCAAAGGAATTCATGACCCCATGGTCAGCAGTGTAGTGTCCTAGAGCATCCCAGGGAGGTTTAAAATGACTTAGAAGTACTAATGAAAACTGTCCCTGGTGACTATAGCTGACAACAGGTCCACCTGACTGCTCCACACCTCCCTCACCATCGACGAGGCTCAGAGTAGGTCCCATCAGCATTTTAGGCCCTCCGCCGCCACTGTGAGAATGACCCCCTGAAGTTCTTGGCAGCGTTTTTCTCTTCGCTGTCACCCTGTCTCAATCTCACATAACTTTTGCTTCAGGGGCTGGTGTCATGAGAGCCTCTTGGAAACCAGTGCTGTTTGAGGGCTGACAGGGATGATGTCAAATCACACCAGGAAAAGACACCTCAGCCCCCCATTACTTGTATGATGGCATTACGTTGACTGAATAGGATAAAGGATTGAGCCTTGGAAGGTTTTGCGGATGAGGGAGCTGGAGCTGGATGAAACTAATAATAATCTGCTATGATTTCTCATTTATTCAAGCAGACTCTGAAGCCAGCTCTTCAAAAACAAACGCTGGTACCTGCTGTAGTTCAGTATGCCTGGCTGTCTTTTGAACTCCTTCAAAGGGGCCCTTTTACGTTATCAGGGAAATGAAGAGGGAGATCCCTGTGTAATCTCCATCGTTACCTTTCATTTCTTGAGGTAATGATGCATAGTGTCCTGGGGGGAGAGTGCCTTTCCCCTCCTGACACAGCAGGTACTCCTTTGCAACCTTCCTTGGGTTTACAACAGATACCACTACGTAGCAGCTTCCTCTCTTCCTCAAACTACTATTAGAGGATAGTTAGAATAATTTACATGCTGTGAATATAATTTTTCCAAGATAAAGCAGTATGTCCCTGGAAGAGTCAAAATGCCCAATTTAGGAAACAATGTGAGTTTCTAATGCCATCGCCAGCATGCACCCTGTGAGAAACTCCTCCATGAACGATGAGGGAAATGGCTGCTTTCCTTCAAGTTTTTTTCTCTTAAAATTTTTTTTTTTTCAGTTGTTCATTAGTCCTGTAAAGCCAATCAGCCTTTCTTTTTCCCAAATAGTTTGCTAGGTAATAATTCCAACAAAATTCTAGCAGTCATGTATTGACAGGGATAAAAGTACAGAGCTTCAGAAAAGTAGACGGGTTGGATGAAGCTGCACAGTGTTTGACACAGAACAGTCAGTTTGCCACCAATTATTGCGCATAAACTCTAGCAGAGCACATAAACGGCTGCAGGACTTCAGGATAATAAATAAGTAGTTGCAGATTTAATACTGGCTGCCATAACACTGTCTTATGGGTTTTATTAACGACTTACTAGACAAGAGGAGCCCTTATTCTGCTCCTCCAAGATGTGTGAAGACACAAGATAGATGTGGTTTGTTTCTCTAAAGTTAGAAGTCATGATGTAAACCACAGAAATAGACATGAATAGGGAAAAAAAGCCAAAACGTGTAATTTGAAAAATGTGTTAAACCAATAGCTGCACAACATCCCACTTTCCAAAAGGTTCAAAGGAAGAGGGCAACGGATAGAGCCCTACAAGGCCAGAAAACAATTATTTTGTCATGTATGCAAACTGTCATTCGTCAAAGCTGAGTGAGAAATGCTGGTAAACAAATGCTGGGACCCAAAGACCCCACGATTATTTGGAGTGGCTACTGCAGCCGCCTCGGTACTGTGTTGCCTGGCAGGAAGATCTCTGGTGGTTCTTGTGCTTAGATGGCGGTGCAGCGCTGGCCTTGCAACCAGAACAACCACCACCGTAGTCCAGCAGCACCGAGATTTCTTGGATTTTTAGCTGGATCGGCGCTTCAGGTTGCCACTTCATCCACCTCATCATGGGGACTGGCGGCATTGGTGGGCTGGCATTACCGGAGCCAACGAGCAGAGCTTCACCCTGGTGCCTCCCCGCCTCATGAGGGGAAGGGGCCAGGCCTGTACTTGCTGCTCCCAAGAGACCAGGAGGGAGAAAAAGTGGAAAAAAGCGTGGAAAAGCTGTGGAAAGTCGGACCAAAAGCCAGCTCGGCACCACTGAAGGACGCCAAGAACACGGTGCTCCTCCAGGAGGGAGCACTCCCCGCTTCCAGCGGCCTCAGCCCTCGGCTAATTGCACTCTAAGGAGGCTGCGCTACCGCGCCACCCACTCCCTGAGGAGAACTGGCGGGAACGGGGGCCGGGCGCGCCGCCCCTGCCCGTCTTCTTCCCCC
>VZSZ01010970.1:308978-340506 GCA_013398815.1 Ibidorhyncha struthersii | reverse complement strand
GCCCCGCCCCCCCGGCGGGCCCCCGCCCCCGCCGGCCGTCACGTCGCGACCCGGATGGTGTTGCCGCGAGCACTTCCGGTGGTGGCGGGTGGCCGCCGAGGCGCGGCGTCCGGTGCTGTCCCTCCTCGACCCGCGGCCCGGGCCCGGCCTGGCAGCCGGCCCAGCATGCCGGGGCGGCCCGTCCCGTCTGGCCCGTCCCCCCGCTCCGCTGTATGCGGCTGGCCCGTAGCTCCGCCGCTGCCTTCTCCGCGCCGCTGCCCCCCGGCTGGGACGTGACCGCAGCTCGCTGCCTTGTGCGACCGTTCGTCCCCGGTGCTGCCCGGTGAGTGGCCGAGGTGCCAGCGCCTTTCCTCGTGGGGCGCTTAGGAGGGGGCCGGGGGGAAGGTTCGCCAGGGCCGAAGGGGTCCCCTTCGTTCAGCTTCGCCTTGGGCGCTGTGGAGGAGACGGGGCCTCGGTTTAACGGGCAAGCCAGGGACTAGCGACTGCTGCACCTGAGCCCAGGTAGAATTGCTCCTGTCTCCTGAGGCTTTTCCTGCTCTCTCTGCCTCCCGGCGCCGCGGAGGCTGGAGCTGCCATCGGTGTTAAGCGAGGAGCCCCAGAGATCTTCTGGTGGGTAAGAGGATTATGAGGCTTCAGTGCTTATTCAGCCTCTGGCACTGCTTTTGTGGCCATGATGTCTTGTAGCCGGACACCTGCTTGCTGGGTGCAAGGCTCGTAGACTCCTTCTAGGTTACAAAATTTATCTGAGAGGTTCCTGGGGAATTGCAGCATTTAAGTGCAGATGCCGTGTGTCTGCCCTGAGCTGTTGATATTGAGGTCATAGTAATAGAGGTGTTTTCTTCTAAAAATAGAGAAATAGCTAACACATAGTTATCTTGGTTAGTTAAAGTCAATCTTACGTGCTAGTGATGCTGTCGGTTTACAAAGGTGATTAAGAGCAGCCTTTGTTGAGAGAAATGTTGTAATACTTGTCAGGTGCCTAACATAAAATATATATTTTAGCAATGGAGGCTCCATATGATGGCACTGAAGTAACTGTGGTAATGGAGGAAATAGAGGGCACTTACACTTACGCATCACCGGTGCCGTCTAAGAAGAAAAAGAAATATAAAAGTACTGGTGATCATGGAGAAAAAGCCAAAAAGCCTAGGTAAGTTCTTTCTGTTTTGATTTAGCGCCTGTGTGGGGTATGGGAGCAGTTTTCCTTGTTTCTGATAAGAGTGAACTTTGCAGTGCACTTGGAATGCTTCATCGTGTAAAACGTCATATATAAAAAATTAGCTCAACACTTTGGGCCAGCTCTGACATCTTTGCCTTTATGGGTGCTACTATTGCTCGATCTAAAGTTTGTGTATCCCAGAATAATTTGCCTTAGGCTCTTTCTCCTTACTTCAGAGGTTCTCCTCAGAATTGTAGTTTTCATTTGGTCAAAAAATACATGTGGAAGTACAACTGAATGTAACATGCTTGTCACTTGACCTTGAGACAAACATAAACCTTGTGGATTTCTTTTTCCAAAAGAATTTATGTCGAATGATGTTAATGTTTCAGTTTTTGCGTTTCAGGTCTGCTTACCTTCTCTACTATTATGACATTTACTTGAAAGTACAGCAAGAGCTGCCCCACCTCCCTCAATCTGAAATCAACAAAAAGATCAGTGAGAGCTGGAGGTTGCTCAGTGTGGCTGAAAAAAGCTACTACTTGGAGAAAGCCAAGTTAGAGAAAGAGGGATTGGACCCGGTAAGTCATCTTTGTGGCAGTTCTTTGCCATGTGAGGAGAGAGGCACTTAACTGCTTACGCAGCACTTTGTGTGGGAGAATCGTTTAACTGTAGATTGCAGTTGTATTTCTGCTTAGGACAGCCTGTGAAGAAGCAATGCATGAGGTCACTGCCTCTTCCTTTTGCCTTCTGTTCAGTCAAGAGATAATGTTTTAAATTTCAAGATGGATATGTCTAGTACCCGCTGATGGGAATGGTAGTTATTTTTGTGGGATGTCATCAGGGTGATTGATGGTAAAGTGGATGATAAAACCAGGGCTGAGAGGGATACTGCCGGCTTTGTCTTGTGGTGAAATTCTCAGCAGACTACCTCAGGAAAACATTTGAACTTAGGCACTAAAATAGCAGGATTGAGAACTGAATTTCTTCCTTTTCTCGTGTTCATTTATTCCATACTCTCTTTTTGCCAACAGAACTCCAAGGCGTCCACTCGAACTGCGGTAGTTCCAGACATTCCAGGTTTCCGTAAGATTCTTCCTCGCTCAGATTATATAATTATTCCCAAAACCACTCTTCAGGAGGACAGGAGCAGGCAGTCGCTGGAACTGTGTGTGACACAGGGTCAGGCAGCATCCGAAGGGCTAACAGCTTCCACCAACATCACAAATGTCTCCCGTGATGCTGTGCAAAACATCCTTTCTGTGGACTCGAGCCATGTTGGCATTTCTGAGCAGTGCATTGCCATCGAAGGACTGGCAGAAGAGACTGCTTCCTTTGCTCAGCCAGATTCTGTGGAAGAAGTGGTTGCCTCAGAGGTTCTCTCTCACTATGTTGGGCCCGTGACAGAGAAGGTGGCTGGAGATATCCTCTTGGATGAGGCTTCTTTGGAAATAGAAGGGCAACCGTATCAGACAGCTCGGGTAGTTATTGAAGAGACTCTAGTTAGCAGCTCCCCAGACATCTCCAATGGGAGCATCACCGTGGCACGTCCTCAGGTTTCGGATGGTGTGTCTGTGGTGACCGTGGTGACTGGGAGGGTAAGTTATTCTAGTGACACTCAGCTTCCTGTCAGTGTCTCACCTGAAATGTCAGAGTGCTCTTTAACACGTTTTACTTGAGATCCTTGGTGGCTGCCGGAGATCCTGTATTGCCCAGCGTGCTAATGCTCAGCGGTGAGGGAAACGGCAACTTTTGTAACTCGGTGATGACAGCATCTCTGCTTGCAGATTGACTCTGCTATACGCTAGTATCACTTGTGTCTTAATATGACTGCTTGAGGTTTTTAAAATTATTCCTTATGACAATACTTGGGGTGGGTTCCACAGTTGGACTACAAGATTTTGGGGAGAAAAAGACGTTACCTCTGTGCTTCTGATAGCTGTTTTCTTGGTTGCAGAGAGGTAGAGGGGAGTCCTTTTAAGCTGAGGTGTTAGGGATCAGTTATAGAAAACTTTATTCTGTGAAGAATTGGATCTGCTGTTTTCAATTTCAAGCTGTGAACAGTTTGGTAGTTTCCAGAGTAGACCTGGTAAGGACATTGCTTTTGAAATAATTGCTGCTCTTTCCTGCTTTCTGTTCTAATTAGTCCTTAAGACGTATGTTCAATGGCTGTGTTCAGGAGAGGGTGGTACACAGGTCACCGTATCTCTTGTTTTCTGCATGTGTTTTCCCTTCGGTTTCATTTTAGGATACTGAAGAGAGTAACTCCTCCACACCCGCTACACAGTTTATTATGTTACCTTTGCCGGCTCATTCTGTTGTGGAGAACCCAGCATCAATTAAATTGGTAAGAAATTCGGAGTCTTGTATGGTATTTTAAGGTATGAATATATTACCATAGGTTTGTCTTAAAGATGTGAGAGTAGGAAGGATTTGAACATGGTCCAATTCTTAAAGATAATCCAATTTGGAGTCATTGTGTCAGTTGGCATATTTCTGGTCCTGGAGTTTATATCTCGTGTATGCTGATGGGGGTCTCTGACTTCCTAGATTGTCTTATATGGGCCTGTTTATGCTGCCTTCTTCCTCAAGGAGTTCTTGGAAACAGTTGGAGTACATTATGCTATCATAACACATCTGGCCAGCAGCAGTTTCTGTGTTGGCCTTTCAGGCTCTGTGTAGCCATCTACATCTTCCATTTGGATGCATATTTGTCTTCATAAAATGCCAGCGCGCATTCCTTCAAGTGCAAGAATCTGCTCTTGTGACAGGAACACACGAGCTCCCCAGTCTTAGGGGTGGCTGTTGCTTTGGCTCTGTGACAGGAGAGGAGCAGCGACCTAAGGTTTTGAGAACCCATGTAAAAGGTCGTGTCTCCTGTTGCACGAGGAACCATAGTATTATTTCTCTAATCTAGCCACTCCAGCCACCTGTATTTCTGTAGCCACTGCAGGACTTTATTGTACAGTCAGCGCTGCGGCTCCTGGTGTTGTATAAGCTAGCGTCAAATCCTGTTTTCCAGGTGCTCCATGCTTCCAGCTGGTGAAACACTGCAGATACTTATAGTGTGATATTCTTCAGGTGTCTTAGCAAGAATGGCAGTACCTCAGGTTTTTATTCCTGAGGAGAAGCCTAGCTTATATTGTCTGTTTCTTTGACAGCAGCACTTGCATTCCTAGTAAAAAACGTACCTAGTTAGGGGCTTATGGCGCAACAGCTCCCTTGGGAGTGTTGAGTACAAAATATTGAGAAGTGCTGCGCTGACAAAAACTCAATGTGTTGGTGCAGTTGTCCTGGCAAAGATTACAGGTTCTGCTTTAGTTATCTTTATAAATAGTGCCTGGTGGTGCTACTGGTGTTACACTAGCTTGTAGCAAGTTACACTAAAGGGAGTACTTGACCACTGGATACAACGACAAATTACTCATGAAAACTGCCTCTACATCATGAGTGCTTGTCTTCAAGTCTTCATGAGTCTGTTAATCGCATCTTGCCTCCCTGTGGACTGCTGTTTGAATCATTTCTATACCATCTTATTCTGACTTTTTCCTATTAATGAAAGAATTGTTACATCACTGTAAATGCAAGGTTAGCTTCTCCAGTAGGTTATATGCATCTCTGCACTGCTATTTGATCTAAATTCTGGTAATACTGAAGGTTTTTGTATAGACTGAGCATTTATACTCAGAGTGGTGCTAACTCACTCTAATCCAACTGTGTGGTGGCTGATCAGTAAAAGGAATAATAGAGAAGGGCTGGTGATTTGCTGAATAACGTTTGTAAAGTGCTTACGGGCTGAAAGGGAGTGATGAGCACAGCTTTGTGTTTTTCATCTCTGCAGAGAAATTCTTGACCACTCTCGTTTCAGACGACCACCTATACTCGGAGGGGACATGGAAATTGCACCAATCCTGGCTGTTCCTTTACTTACGTCACCAGGCATAAGCCACCAAAATGCCCAACATGTGGGAACTTCCTGGGAGGGAAATGGATCCCAAAGGTAAACATGCCTGCCCTTCCATGATTTTCAGACAAAAAGTGCTGTTTTTTTGAATGCCTGTGATATTTCTAGATCTGTGGATCTAGCACAGGAGGTCAGATATGCCAGAATTGGTCCCTGCACTTGTGTTCCAGTGCTTGCGCTGGTGCACTGTTGCAGATGACAATTGGCCAAGGTGACACAGACCCGAAATCTCCACACCTTGGGTAAAGATGCCGCTTGTCATGGTGTCAGTTAGAATAGGTGGGGCTGTACTTGCTAACTCTCTGTCATTGAGAGAACACACATTCTTCTGGCCCTCTGCCTGCATTATAGTTCCTGTGACTGGAAGGCATTGCCTGTTCTTCTTGCTGCTGCCCTAATGAAGCTCAGGGATTTGGTTGAACCATTTGTTTTGTGATAATTTATTTGCCTTTGAAGTTCTTCTACAAATTGAGGGTTTCTATGGTCTTTCAACATCAGTTTTTTTTCAACAGAAAGGAGGAACAATTCTCAACTATAGTAGATGTATGATCCTTTGGGACATAGCTAATAAAGTTGATCTAGTGGAAGCAGAAGTGCTGTTGGGTATTTTTGACTCGTGGCTGTGTGTCTGGTCACTCATGATGTTCTGACCTTTCACTGGAAGGAAGTTCCCATGCGTTGGTGGAGTTGTGAAGTTTGTTTGAGTGGAAAAGTCTTTCTCTACATAATACCCACTCTGCTGAAGTTATTGGCATCTCTACTAGCTGTATACAGCAAAAACCACTTGCTTCTTAAACCTTGGCAATGTCATAGTAATTAGTCAGCTCTGAACAGATGTAATTTCATTAAATTTCTGTCTGAAACAAGGCTCCTCAGACACAAGTTAAGGGGTGTTCTCAGTGTGAAAATTTGCATTGACATTTTCTGGCTTTATGTGGATTTGTTCTGAACCTCCTTTGTTTTGTGTATAGATCCATTAAGCATTTAGAGGGAAGAACTATTTTAGGCAGCTTACAAACTCTGTCTGAGCTGATGGCTGGGCTTCCTATGTGGAAGGATACAAATAATGATGATGGCTTCTTAGCTTTTGTTCTGTAAACCTGCCGAAGTGGATAGATGGCTAACTGCAAAAACATGTTTCTGCCTGAATATGGCATGCCTGCTCCTGTTAAGTTCTACATTGATTAGAACTGAAAGGTTTTAGAGGGAGTTTTCTTTCTGGCTTTGAGTTTTATTCTGCTCTTCTGGGAACGTGTTTGCATAAACAGTTCTACTTGTTTTTATGGTGTCATGCCTTGGGAAAAACATGCACCAGCAGGTTTATTTAACTGGTAGTAACATCAGTAGAACTGAAACTAAATATATAGATACCTTCCTGTTCCTTAGAAAGAAAAGGGACTAGGTTAGAAGATGTCTGTTTTTAAAAACGCAGATTATCTTTCTGAGTATGAATTCTGTAGAGAGGTTAGAATTGTCTTTATCATGCCAGAAACTCTTGATTCTGTTTCTGATTCTTTCCATATTACCAATTCAGTGTGTCATCGTACCTTTGTTGATCCCAATACATGGCTTCTGTAGTCTTAGTCTTGAAGGTAACATTTTGTCTTAAAGTCAGAAAACCTTCCTGAGTAAGTCTGTTTCCTGTCTTGCTCAAGTGCATGTTTTTCTGAACGCATGTCTCCAAGAGATACAAGTTCTCTATCCCTTTGGTTCTTCAATAGTGTGGAAGAACAGATAGTGTCAGAGAGCTGAAGCTATGAAAGGGGAGCGTAGGAGGTGGGTCCTTATTACAGAGGGTGGTGGGTGAGTTTCTGATGTTGATGGTGATATTTGAGGGAGTTTAAGAAAGAGTGATTCTTCAAAGTAAACAGTGTCTAAAAATAATACATGAAGGGCCAGGAGGCTACATAAAATGTTAACAGGGACTTTGCTGTCATAGAAGATGATGTCTTTCTGCTCTTGTACAATTCACTGCTTAAACACTTTGGATTTTGCTGTTTTGATCCAGCATTAAATAGGCCATGGCAAACCTGGCATATGTGAAGGGAACTTACTTATCTGTGAAAGCTTGAAGGTCTGAAATGTGACTATCTCTTTGTTTCCAGGAGAAGCAACCAAAAAGCAAATCTGAGCCAAATTCAGGCACCTCTCTTAAAACTCCGGCAGCTAAAAGAGGTCAACAGTCAGTATTCACAGAACCAGCAGCTGTTAGCGAGAGTACTTCCAAGTCTGCCTTGGAAAGTTCTGAAGCTGTCAGCCAGCTACTGAATGCTGTGCCTGTTGGAGGGCAAATACAGGAGAGGGAGTGGGAGGAAGTGATCATCTCTGAGGCTCACATTCTTGCAAACAACGTGCTTGCTGAAGACAGAGGGAGTGCTGTTGGAGTGATGCTGGGTCAAGAAAGCCAACGGCAAGGAGACTCTTCTTCGGAGCAGGCAGAAAAAGATAATGTAGGGCTGGGGATGCCACCCTCTTCTGAGGTGCTGAACCCAAATGCCTCTGCAAAAAAGCCAATGGGGTGAGTCAGTTTTCCGTATGTTATGGGAGTGTATGATGTCTGTTGTGTGCTGATGGGTCTAATCCAAGAAATTGAAGGCTGTTGGCAGTGCTTCCTGTAAGACCTGTTCTGTTTACTGTCTGTTTTCTGCCAGTTCAGGATTGTTCCTTTGAGATTGTTTTGTCCATTTTTCAAAGTGACAATTAAATTGTAGTCACAGGGCAGATGTATCCTTAGCACTATTTCTCCTTTCTATGCAATAGCTGTGATTATTGTGCTAATAAAGCACAGTTCAGAGAAGAGCAGAAAATTGCGGCTGGGGGGGGGAACCATGGAATTTTTTTCCAGTTGTAGCTTCTGTCTTTCAGAATTGATGCTTCAGCTGCTACACACAAAGGACAAGAAGTAAAGAGTAAACCAAGACCTAAGCCTTCCTTGCTGGCTGCAGCAAGACCCATGCGAGCCATTCTGCCCGCACCAGCCAGTGTGGGGAGAGAAGCCAGTGCTGAGCAGCCTAGCAACAGACAGACCTTTGCGAATACCGGTAAAAGCAGTATTCTCTGGCATGCTTTGGGAGTGGTTGTCTTTCCTCACTACATTGAAGTGGTCTCTGTCAAATAATAAGATATGTCTGAAGGGAAATAGTGACCTACCCTAGAAAAAAACACTTTCTAACTGGGAGTGCAGGCAAATGGGCCATGAAACACCTGCTTGGGTCATTTCAAGTTCAGAGGAAAAATTTCACATGACTAGGGTGGTATTTACCAAAGATGTCAGCGTGAAGCAGGACCTGTTTTCTCATATCTAACCTGCTGCATCCTTTTCCTCCTTCAAGACAAGCATTCCCCTGTGAGAACGTCAGGCTTGAAGCCCAGTACGCTGAAACAATTAGGCCAGTCAATTCTGCAGCCACCAAGTGCCGAGGAGCGAAAGGTACCTATGGCTTGTTCTTCAAATGCGTATTGTTTTCCTGTGGGTTTTTTTTTTCCCCAGATGAGGGATACGACCCAAGTCATGAGAAATAGAACATAAAAACATAGCAGCCTTATGATGATGAGATCTGTGAGTGACAGTTTTATGAGGTGGCTGAGAAGCAGCACCAATGCTAGATGGCTGAGTGTAGGAATGGAGCTGAGAGATGCTGTTGGACAGTCCTTCTGTTGTCTGCTTTGAGAACCTCCCAGCTACTTCCAGAAGATGTTTTGAGGATCTGCTAGTGCTTTGATAATCTGACATGCAATACTGAGTGCTGAGACTAACCTGTGAAATATGACTGGGTATGCCAAGACGCTGGAATACTTCTGGATTGTAATGCCGTAGTATGCAAAACAGTGTATTGTAGTCCTCTGATATTAAATTAACATTAATTGATTTCTTGGGGGTAAAAAATTCTAATAGGTATTGCTTACATGATGTATGTATTCAGTAGTATGTGTCTCATGGGTGTTGTTTCTACTGCTTTCAATCTTTAGCTCCACAGTGCTTTGACCAGCAGGGCGTCTCAGGTTAAAGTAGTGGAGGTGAAACCAGACATATTCCCTTCCTACAAATACAGCTGCACCGTAACTTTGGTGAGAATTTTTCAAATGGTCTGACTTATGGCATGGGGAGTGTCATCTCTGAGATGAGACCGTTCTGTGACTTTTGTTTTACTGACTTGCAGAAATGTGTCTAATATTTAATTTGAGACAGTCTGTACTTTGTATGTCATCTGTTGACCTAATCCAGGGTGACTGTACCCTGTTGCAGTCATGTTTGGGACCTTTTAAGAGCTGGATTTTTCTTCATGTCCTAGCATAATCCCCATCCCTCCCTTGAGTTCAGCAGGGAGGATCAGTGGTTTCTGAATGAGTTTAATGTGTGAGTGTTTGTGGTCTCTGGACCTGGTGCCAAAATGCTTGAGTGCCAGTTAAAATATTCTGTGCAAAGTGACAGGGCCTGCTATTTCACCTTTAAACGAGGTGTTATAAAGTGGTGAAAAAGCTTACGATATTCAAGCAGACTCTTCTAGAATCTTGGCATCTAGAAGTCAAGGTCAGCAAACATCTTTTTTGTGTTATTCAGGATTTGGGATTGGCGACATCACGTGGCAGAGGGAAATGCAAGAACCCCTCTTGTAGTTATGTGTATACAAACAGGCACAAGCCACGAATCTGTCCAAGCTGCGGATACAATCTTGCCAAAGACAGAGCTGAGAAAACAGCAAAATCCCTGGTAAGGTTCAGAACAGTTTGTCTTATCAAATGGCTGTTGTAGGGTGGGCGGGAAAGTATGCAAGTGCCCATGGGAGTGTGTTAATTGTTTTTCATTATGGTAAACTTTTCTAACAGAATAATGTCCTATTGAAATTACTTGTAATGATGTTTGTATTGTCCAGCTCCTGCAACAGTGGTGCTTCAGGCTGAGAATGAGACTGACTGCACTCAGTGCTACCACTGGATGTCTCTGTAGCTTAAAAATGCTTATGATGTGTCAGTACATGCTGGGGAAATCACCCCTAAAGTCACATCTGTTGTGTCAGCTTTGTTGAACTTCACACTTCATCAAGAAACTCCCAAGTATGCTCTGCTTTGTAACCAGTTTGTGGCTAATGTCAATTGAGTTAGTACATCTTGTATTAGAACTTCCTATTTTTAGGGGTTTGTAGCACAACTTCACTTCCAGCCTGAATGTATTTTTGGATGTAGTATTTTTTTCTGTTGTAAAAAAGTATTTTTCAGTTGTCTGCTGTTCTACATGGATGTAAATAATGAATTCTGCTTTTTTTTTTTTGTTTGGGTTTTTTTTTTTGCATGTGAGATTTCAAAGGTTAGCTTTTATCATACAGAATTGTTGGGTTTTGGTTTGTTTTTTTCTAAATAATAGGAGCTGTCCTGTTCTTAGCTGAAATGCCCACTCAGCATATAGACAGACTACATTTTAGTTTATGTGGTAATATGACTCTTCCACTTGCCTTTTTTGTTTTGAAGAACATAACTTTGTGTAGTGTTTTTTAAACAAACAAACAAACTGAAATGGCCTGTGTGAAACTCACACATAAGCAGCTGTGTAAGGAACAGCAGTGCGCTTAGCTCAGCTTGCATTTTGAGAGGCATGTGGCTTGTCTCTTCCTCATTTATTTTTTTCTTATTTTATGGTTCTAGATCTGTTTAACATTCCTATTACACACTTCACTGTTGTCTCTGTGCTTTTGGACTGATCATTTATCTCATTGCTAGACTAGACAGAAAACCAGGTTGAAATGTTGGCAGAGGAGTTTAAGTGATTAAACAGATTAGCTTGTTTGTGTTCTTGCCGTTGTTCTGAGCCACCTAGAGTTTCATTCTCCTGTGCTTGTGCATTTTGTCCTGATATGGTATATGTGTGGGTGTGTGTCTAAGGACTAAAGATGATCAGCTGTAATCGATTAGTGTATTCTGTACATTGTAGCCCCTAGTTCTCATTTAGCACTTGTCTCCCCTAGATTCAGGAGAGGTGTGCAGACTGCTGTGGCTGTCTGAGCATGTTAGATAGGAGAATGTGCTTGATAACCTATGGAGAAAGGCAGTGACAATTGCCAGGATTATTGAAGTGTTTATATTCCTGTGGATGGTTGTCCTCACCCTCTTGATCCTCCATCTCTGTACTAACACTCCAGTTTAGTGGCAAACCTGTGATGGTGTAGTAGTAGTATAGATCCTGAAAGGCTTGGCTGTAATGAAGTATTTTTTTGTGAAGTAACTTAGGCTTGAAGCTGCTGTCTGGGGTCAATGATTGAGCAGTGGAGTAGAAGTCAACTGCGTAAAAAGGCTACTGTGTTTCTGCTACCTTTTATGACTTATTTGGGCTTCTTAGTATTTCATCCTCATGCTCGCCTTGTTGAATATGCGTGTGTTTGACTTGTTTTCTAGGAGGTCAGTCCAGGTCAGTCTGATGTGCTGAACACCAGCGAGCCCCTAACCCCATCCCAAAAAGAGATCCAGCGTCAATCCACCCTGCAGTTGCTGCGCAAGGTAATGCAGATCCCAGAGAATGAATCGGAGCTGGCTGAGGTCTTCACACTCATCCATGAACTCAACAGTTCGCGGCTCATCCTGTCCAACGTGAGTGAGGAGACAGTCACCATAGAGCAGACCTCCTGGTCAAACTACTATGAGTCTCCATCTGCGCAGTGCCTCCTCTGTAACAGCCCATTGTTCAAAGGGGGACAGAAGTAAGATTCTGTTTTAGACTTGTGACTTTCAACCTCGTGCTAATATTCTATGTTACAAGTGTGCCTGAAATAAATATTTGCTTTAGCCCCTGGTACTGATGCTGGTGTAAGTGACACTGAATAAGCTACATGTGTGTGGGAAGGGTTTAACTGGTTAGCGATAAGCTGTTTCTGTTTCTCCTGTGCAGTGTAGTTCGTCATAACCATTTCCGTACAGCAGGAGAGCTTGATCAAAGAGTGATTGCTAAGTCTAGATGTAATTTTTTTTTTTCTTGAAACAGAATCTTTTCATTAGTCATCCCTTCTTTGTTTTCCAGTCTGATGTTTTGAGGCTGACAGAGGCAAAATTGTGGAATTATAGATGTGCATTATGTGATTTCCCTTTTCTCTCTCTTCCTGATATGAATATTTCCTGTGTGGATCTTTTTGCTTATGGTGTTTTCATTCTTTTCATGGCTTAGCGTGGGCTTGAGTGAATCCTTTTTTGGAACAAATACCCAAATTGAAACCTGAAGGACTTTCAGAAATTACTGTGTATAGGCTAGATTACCTTAACTAGATTTGTATAAAAGCCCATAGGATATCTCCTCACTAAGTCTGCCAAACATCCTCATGTTGCCAAAAACCTGAGCTGAAACATTTCCCACAGCAAAATGTCGAGTAGTTTACTGTTGTGTTTCTTTCTTCAACCAAAACGATTTTCTTGATACCAATTAAGAATGTTTGCTTTGGTCAGGCTAGCACTAATTGAGATTTTTCCAGCAGAGATACTTCTACTCAGTAATTTTTGCAGAACAGCACTGTCTTGCACCTGTCCCTCACCTTGTGACTTATCAACCTGTGCATTGTAAATCCTTGTTTCTGTGCTGGGCTGCTTTGCCACGCTCTGCGTGTGGGACTCTCACATGTGCCTGTCTAGGCTCTAATTAAACCCCTGCCAGCAGGAGGGAGCTAGCTTTGACTTTGATTCCTGTTTTCTCAGGTGGACAGCTGTATTTCTGCCACTAGGGCACGACTGACATTCTCCGGTCAACTTCCTGCTCGGCAGCTGTACTGTAGAGGAGCAGGGCTTTCTGAATCTTTGTGTGTGCAGGGACAAGCTGTCAGGCAGAAAGTGTTACTAGCCATCGATTGTTGTCCCAGGACAACAGGGCTGACACTTCTCCCAGCGCAGCTGGGGCCATCAATTTTCTCCACCTCTCAAATACTATGTGCCCAACGTATGGAGCTGGAGAGATGCTGTAATGCTGTTAAAAGAATGCGAGCAGTGACCCGACTCTGCTGGGGAGTATGTTTTAAAATGTAACATTTTTTTTTTTTTCTGGTGTGAAATGATGTGAACTGGCTTAGACTGACATACTAATGAACTGATCTCAACTAGAACATTTTAAGTTACTGGAGGACTGGACTAAAAAGCCTGTTGGCTTGACTCTGAGTTGTCTTTTGTCATCTGTTACAGTTCCCTTGCTGGTCCTCAGGAGTGCTGGTTGCTGACAGCTAATAGATTACAGGTGGTTACAGCTCAGGTCAAAGTGTGCTTGAACCCGCAGTGTCTGGCCCTCCATAGCTTCACTGATATTTACACAGGTAGGAAAAATGTAAGCATACCAACTGTGAGCATGACTACAGTCTAAACCCTTCAGAAGCCTTGGACTATATCAGGACATTGTGCAGAAAAGCCTATTCCCTGCCCCGATGTATTAAACTTGCATTCTTTTTGACTTGCACTATTCTGCTGCTTTTTCTGCAAGTAAATCTATATTTGTGAGGAAAAACACATATGGAAGCTCTGATAAGGAAGACCATGCCTTGCTTCACCTATGTAGGTCTCCTCTGTGTAACTGGTAAATGTTGAGTTCTGCAAGGCAGCCCCTGAGATTACAGTCAAAGACATCTCTGCAGAGTGCTGTTTCTCAGTTTTGACTAGTGAGACTCAAGTGGCAGTCACTGTGGGCCTCCTGCAAGGCAGCATGGAGCTGAGGAGATGGATCGGCTGCTCTTCCTTGTAGCTTTTTAAATTTAAAGACAAGTCTGTGAAAGGAGCTAGTCTTGCTGATGTGCAGAGGGAACAGTCCCAGAAGCACTATCCATATGTTTCCATTATTGTACTCATGTGAGTAGGTTGTGTGTCAGTAAGGAATGTATTTCTTTGTGAGGAAGATGTGGAACCCTACAGACAATGACTGTCTTGTTTTAACTGCAGGCCTTTTCAATGTGGGTAACAAGTTGCTAGTGAGCTTGGATCTTCTGTTTTCAATCCGAAACCACATTAAACTTGGAGAGGATCCCAGAGTGGCTGTTGGCAATATTCTCGACTCTGTTCAGGAGCAGACTGGTGGGTTTTCCATCTTGTTTTTTTACCACAACACTTACACCAAACTGTGAGCTGCGGGTGATTGTTAGGTTATAATAAAGGCAAAACACCTATTCTAGTCTGGTACATTTCTGTTAAATTACTTCCTAAACCCAACAGTACCTCTGTGACCAGTTCTTTGTAACAATTCTCTGGAGGACAGGTTTGTTTTTATTCTCCACTAGGAGAGTTCTACTATCTCTCCATTTACTGTAGGAAGTAAAAGCTGTAACAGTGGCATGTTCTCTTTTCAGAAAAAAGCCTGAGCCCAGATGAGCAGGTTCAGCTCCAGGAACTGCTGTGCAATGGCTACTGGGCCTTTGAATGCCTAACAGTCCGGGATTACAATGATATGATCTGTGGAATCTGTGGCATAACCCCCAAGGTGGAAATAGCCCAGAGGAATGTGGAAAATGTCCTGGCACTTAAAAATATAGAGGTAGGCTTTTCACAAACTTCACATCCTGTTCGTGTTCAAAGGAGATCATAATGACTTTTGCTGACTCTGGTTTTCGTAATGCACGATAATTACACGAGACCTTTGTGAGCAGTTTTCTGCTGATGCTTGGCAAGAGGATGTGGCTGGAGTGGTGATGCCTGCACTTCCTCTTAGAGGTGTTGATGTATGGTTTGGGGAAAACAAGATCCTCTGTTGCTGGACCACAGCTTTTGTCCAGCAGCCTCTGACAGTAGGGACCTTGGATGAAAGTTGCTGAACTTCTTCCTTTGACACAAAGGCATTCTTTTTTTCCCTAACAGCAGTTTCCTTGAGGTGCTATCTTTTCTAATGGGGAAAAAAGCCTTACTAGTAATATGTAGCATGTCTGACTTTTATGTCAAATAAATGGTTTTGATTCTCACCCAATGAAAAGTGATTGTGGGGAACTCTAGGAGCCTGAATTCATCTTGTTATACTGAGGCTGAGCGTTCTCCTGGGTAGTCCTCATGCCTTGAGTGAGGCTGACACAAAACTGTCAAATAAACTACGGTTATTTGTATTTGACCAGTGTGTTTCTTGATCTTTCTAGTTTACTTGGCCAGAATTCTTGCCATCAAGTGAAGTTAATGTAGAAGACTTCTGGTCCACGATGGAGACAGAGGTGATTGAGCAGATGGCTTTTCCTTCCAGCATCCCCATCACAAAGTTTGATGCCTCTATTGTTGCTCCTTTCTTCCCTCCATTGATGAGAGGAGCAATGGTGATCAATACTGAGAAGGACAAGAACGTGGATGCGCAGGCAGTGCCAGGTAACTGCTGACGTTGTACTTATTAAGGGAGTGCTTTATGTAGTGGTGACTTAGTCTTTTGGTGATGTTTAGAGATGAGAATTTATGATTGTATGACTCTTTAAAAGGTAATCTCTGCTGAGAGAAGGCAAGAATGCTGGGTTGAGTTCAGCTGTTTTCAGGTTACTTAGCAGCTTGAACTTTGGCTTGCCCAGTGAAACTCGAATGCACTGGTGTGCTCTGATACGTTTGAGACATGGGGGACACGAAAACACTGCACCCCGGATGAGATATGGTCTAATTGCAGAGGGATGCATGCACAGCTTGAATGCCAGTCGGTATTTGTTTCATGTTAGACTGATACTTGGACTGTGAAAGCTGCAGCAGAGTTTGGTATCTCAATATCATGATCTCAGTAAAGGGTGAATAAGTTTTTACAGAACTTGAAAAAAGACTAGGAGATGGGTGTGGTAGTCCTGATCAGTGCTGTCGACATTCAGTGTAGACAGGGCATGGACTGCATGTAATAAGAAGCCATAAGCTTAATAAGCTCAGATGTATGAGGACTAATTTTAGTTAGCACCGGGTTCCCTTAACAATTTAGCTATTAGACGGAAAACTGGCTTTGCAAGCTTAAGGACTCTGTGAGTTGGCTTTCCAGACAGGGCTGCAACTGTTTTAGAGAGTTGGGCTGCAGACTGGCTTACATGGGCTTTTGTGGAAGTGGAGCTCCAGAGAAAGAACCAGGGAGGAGATGTGAAGGGTAAGCCTGGAGCTGCTCAGTCCGAAGGCTGCAGTCACATTTCTGTGTTTTTCTGTCACTTGTTTATCCTCATGTCAGTCCAATCCATCATTTAAAGCTTGCAAATGACAGGATGGGCTCAGCTCTGTTGGGCTCAGTCTGGTGACCTCACTAGCAAGGGTTTGAGAGAAGTGTGGGCTGTGACGTGCTTTGGAAATATGACTGTTCACAGCTTTCTCTTGCTGGCAGTTGGTTGTGCAATCTCTGCTTCTGTAGTGTTCAGAAGAAATTCTTTTGGTGACTTCCCTTCCTGAGAATGAGTGCTGAGACTTGATTCCTGCCGTTGCAGGTAACGGGAGTGTCTTGGTGAGGCTCCTTCAGGAAGAAAACTTCAGGCTTGAGCTTATAAGCTCTTACAGCGAGGAAGAGCTGCAGAGCTTTCTGACACAGTGTGGCATCCCCTGGGAGGCTTCAGCTACAAAGGTAATGGCTTGTTTGCCCACATATAAGCCTGCAGGAGTGGAGCTGTTCTTCAGTGTCTTTCCCACATTCATACTTGCCATCCTAGATAATTAACTTCTCATCTGACTGCGCTAAGGGCAGGGGTGGGTGAGAAGCAAGTGCCTGCAGATTATAGCATAACTCACACATGGTGAAATAAAGCGAACCTTTGTGGGCTGGAAGAAAGGAAGCCCGTAATTACCTTGTCACAGGCTCAGCATCGTGTAATTTGTTGTCATCCTCACAGTGCTGAGTGTGGGATTAGGAAATTACTGGATGAAGTGCAAATTAGGATTTGGGAGACCTTGCCTGCAGCCTTCTCCCTCTCTGGAGGAGTCCGTTACGTTTAGCCTCATACAGACTTTCTCTGGGACTTGGCTTTTCTAGGACCAGCTCTGCTACTCCCTCCTGGCTCTCTACGAGTTTGTACAGAATGGGACAAGCATCACACAAGCCTCTGCTCATCACACAGGAGGGAAAATCTACAAAGTGTGTCCACATCAGGTAAGGATGGCTGAAGTCAGCCATGTTTTTTCTTACCTTGCTATTTACTATTATCTGACTTACCAGCGTGGAACTCCCTCATTAAATAGAAGCAATGGAGAGGGCCTCTCTGAGGCTTGGGAATGAAACACTGCCTCAGGGGCTTGGAGTATGAGCAGTCCTGCAGGAGATTTCAAGATGGACTAGTGATCTGAAGCCTGGTTTTGATGTCGCTACTGAGGTAGAGCTGAAAATCACCTCTTCCTGAACAAGATAAAGTGAATGTATGTGAGGAGGAAACAGAGTATCTCTAGAGAAAGTAACTGTTTGGTTACTGTATTGTCTGGGATAACTGAAAGGAAGCTTAATTTTTTTAAGACAGTATTTGTTTCCATAAGTTTTCAATTTTATTGTGCTGTTTGGTGATAATCCTTTTCTTTCCAGGTTGTGTGTGGCTCAAAGTACATAGTAAGAGGAGAAAATGCCCGTGATCATGTGGACTTGTTGGTTTCCTCACGTCACTGGCCTCCAGTGTACGTTGTTGATACAGCCTCTTCAGTGGCATTGTGTGCGGATGTCTGCTGTCCTGGCCTGACTTCCCAGATGTGGGGGAAAAACCAGGGCTGCTTCTCTGACCCCATGGATCCTCCAACGGTTAGTCGTGTCCACCTTTGCACTCTGCTATGCCAGTCCAATATGGAGAAGTTTCAAGTGATATTTAAAATAAAAAAACCCAATATATTAAGAAGTATATGTAACCTGCATTGTGCTTCAATATAATTTGATCTAATAAATGTCTCCTGACTCACGGCTTTGCCCGTGCATAGCTTCTGAGCATAGTGGAAAGCGTTACATGGTGCTTGGGGCATTGCATTAGGTTCATGCTCCTTAATAGGAAGAGCTGTGCTGGAACTGCATTGTTACAGTGCAAATCATGAACTTTGGAGCATGCTGATTATTTTGACACAGCAACTTCACTTCTCTCAAAATGCTGCTATTACTTGAGAAATGGGAGAGGAAGAGGGTTGCTAGTGTCTTGGGATTATCTCTGAGGGCGTACGAGTGAGGAGGGAGTGTACAGAACCACCTTTGGCATTTAGGGGAAGCCTGAATCAGTTAACCCTCCCTCTGCTCTGGGTCATAGTGCTGGTTGGAGTTCAGCAGAATGGTAGTTTTGTCCTGTTCTCCTTATTTGCAGGGGAGTTGCTTCTTGTTCTACCTGGTTCACGTCTCTCTCTCTCTCTCTCTCTCCCAGTACGTGTCCTGCCCCGAACTGCTAGACCAACACTACAGCGTAGACATGACTGTGGCTGAGCACTCTGTTCAACACCCAATCACCAAGTCATCGGCACGCCGAATTGTTCACACGGGTTCGGAGCAGAACAGCCACCAAGACCCAACAGCTCGGCATCACTGCATCTCCCTGTGCCGAGAGCTGGAGCCTTATAGCGCCATCATCGCTGCTATCAACGACAGCAAAACTAGCAACATCCGCCAAAGGCCCATCACCTTCGAGAATGCCACGCACTATTACCTCTACAACCGCCTCATGGACTTCCTCACCAGCAGGGAAATTGTGAATCGGCAGATCCAGGAGATCGTACAGAGCTGCCAGCCTGGGGAGGTGGTAATTCGCGATGCTCTCTACCGGCTCGGAGTGGCGCAGATTAAAACAGAAACAGAAGAGGATGAAGAGGGGAAGCAGGAGGATGATAGAGGTTGCTGAGTAACAAAACGACGTGTTGGTTTCTCCCTCTGGTCCTGTGGGTGGGTGGGCTGGGACAGCTTCTGCAAGGTTTGGGCAGCTGTCTGGCTTGAGAGTTTATTTTTAAAGGTTGGAGATGTGATGCTGGTGGCTTTGACTGCTGTTAATGACCAAAGAGCTGTGTGCTTCCAGAGTGTCACAATAGCTGCTGTGAGCATGGGTCTGTCACCTCCCTTGCCTCCTGAGGTGTGCGATGGACCCACTGTTCAGCGGTGTGAAATGTTTCCCTCCCTGCAGCTGGTGTGTGGAGAAGGGAGAGGCATTTCTGGTAGCAGGGAGTACGCGTGGTCAAGTGCACAGGTTTTTTAATTCTGAAACTTGCTTGCTGACTTCTTTGTGCATATTGGTGGCAAGGCTGGGGGTATGGGAGCAGGCATGAAAGGCGAACAACTAAGAAGATTCCCCCAAAACATTCTGAACAGATTAGTTTAGGACACTGACTCCTGCTTGGAAATCTTGCAGAGCTCTCATATGCATTTGCTGCATGGAGTCTTTAGTCGAAGAGGAGCCATGCAACTTTAGCCCGCTGTATCTGGGGAGCCGCTCTGGAGGCTGCACTCCTGTGTCCAGGATTGTGGGTGCTTTAGCTGCAGAAAGTTTCTAGAAGTGTTTGTCCCTTCACATGAGCACTAATAATTTAGAAGCTGAAACATACAGAACCCTTTTCACTCACTGTATGTTAAGGTAAAAATCGACTGGGCAAGCCCCAGTGGTGGCTGTGGAAAGGGGAAGGACATTCAAAATTTCTCTACTGTCCTCCCAGACATGTTTTTTTTCTTTTTTTCTTTTTTCTAGCAGTTTAATTCTGTTCAAGGACTTGAGTTTCTGTTGTCCTCTCATTAGAACAGAATCACAAAGACTGTCTGTGGGGTCAAGGGGGAATGATGAAAGCAGTGTCACCAGAGTGAGCAGGGTTCGGTATTCCTCCCTCAGATGGGGCATGGGGAGAGCTGCATCCACGTGTGCGATCTCAGCACTCTGTCAGGTATCTTATTTGCCCTGCCCATGTCCACACAGCGCTGTGTGAGTTAGAGAAGTCTCATGCTGCCCAGGTTGCTTTATCAGCTCCTTGAGAGGAGTTGGGCCGAGACCTCTGCCCCTACAGTGTGTCTGAAGAACACCCTGGGCTGCGGCGGTAAGGCTATGCGCGTTGTCTGCTGTCCCTTTTGCTGTTGCTGGTGATGAAGGTGGATGGATGTTTGCTGTGACCCACAGAGGAGAGGAAGGGGATGCTGGACTGCCAAGTTGCCATCCAGGGAGTTTATTTTGTCTGAGTGAGCAGTGAGGAAGATTCGGAGGCTTGCGGTGTGGTTGAAAACTCCCTTCTGTGAAGGGGAAGCTATTGAGTACCGTACTGTTAAAGTAAATGTATTAAGTCTGAGCAAATGCAGTAATTATGGCTTGGGGTTTTTCTGTTAAGAACATTAACTTATTATAAGAGACATTAGTGACTTTTTTCAGTCAGTGATAAAGTTTAATAAATTATCTCCAATTTTGGGGGTGAAACTGTGGCCAAGTGACTTGTTTTTTGTGTACAACAGCTGGAGGACTGCAGTGGGAAAGGGCACAAACACCATGTGGATGTACACCATGATTCCAATCTGCACTGCCGTGCTGGGGGGAAAAGCCTGGTATTCTCAGAAGCAAGGTGTTCTGAGAGGAGCAGCTCAAGAAATTGCTTGGGCCACCTCACCAGTGTCAAGTAAAATTATCTTGCTAAATATAGCTAAGGTATAGTTCTTAAAACTGGCCAGAAAGTAGCTTCTGCAGATGGTCGACTCCCCTGATCGACCCTGGCTCTTGTTCTGCAGTTCTCTGCACAGGGCAGCCCCTGAGGTGACTTTCAGAGGAGAGAGTCTGCAGCAGGTGACAGTGACTTCTCTTCAGGCTGTGTTTGAGAGCCTGGGCTGGAGCTCCTGCTGGGTCTCAGCCCTTGCTACAGGAGGTTCTGCTGCAGTAAGCTCGAGTCTGGTCGCCAGGGCCTTTCTGCCTCTTCCCTGCCCTTGGCATTGCGCTGCCTTTCCCATGCAGTCTGCTACCATGCGCCTGTCTCAAACACAGTGACCGTTGTCAGATGTCCCATCATCACAATTGAAATTACTCCCCCACTATATCTATGCATAGTGACTACTTCATTTTTCACAAGTACAGACAGGCCAGTCAGAGCAAAGTGCTTTAAAACCTTGCTTTTAATAAGTTTTTTGCATTACACAAGATCGAATGGTTTTGAGAACTGGTAATGAGAAGTGTGTCTGAGGAACTGGAGCAGAGTTGCAAGGTGTGAGAGGATGGGCCAGTGCATCACCTGTGCTCTGATCTGTTCCACTCTGAGAACAGTCCTTAAACCCCTGGGAGAGACTTGTTTCGTTAAATGTCTTATTTTATTTTTTATAATGCTGACAGATAGAAATACATTAGCTTTTTATTTAGTAAGGAGGGATGAATCACTTGGTGTTAGCATAAAACCAGGTTTAATATCATCAGAAGTGGCCCACAACCTATGGCTCGCAGTACGACCCGGGCCACCTCCCGTACAGGAGTTCTGTCGCGCTGTGGTTTGCCTGAGCCCTGTCAGTGCTTGTACCTGTGACACTGATCCTTCACCCACCGAGGCAGGTGAAACTAAGAAGGTTCATTAGCTGCTTCTGATAGCTACACAGGACCCCATGGCTGTAGCAGTAGTAACCCTGAACAAGAGCTAGATGAGAAATAAGTTGAAGGGCATTAGGCCCTAGCTTATGAGAAAAAAAAAAAACAAACAAACCTCAGTGGTAGTATTAAAATACACTCAGGAAAAATATGTACAAGAGTGTATCTGTAATCGTGACCAAGGCAGTGATTGCTACATGTTTAATAATTCAGAAGTTTTGTAGGATATGTGTTATGTTGATCATTTGCAGATCCGTTTAAGCTGCCATTCTTTCCTGGATTGGGGTTGTGTTCAGTGCTCATGTGGAAGAACACTGGTTACCTCTGTGTTTTACCTGAGGAATAACTGCCCCTCGGTCCTGGTACTGCAGCACAAGTTCACATAACCCTGGGGTTGTCCTCTTGGCTCACTTCACTCAGACAATCCCTGCAGAAGCATCAGCTGCAGAGAGGTAAATAGAGTGCACGAGGAAATGTAGGGATTAATGCATATTTAATGCTAAGTAGGGGCTTATCTACACACTCCGTGTACATGTGTGTATCTACACAGTCTGCCTCACCCAGGGTCAGACTGACAAGGGGAAGACAGCAGGACCACCAAGAAAGAGGGCTGCTGCTGGTGTGCGGAGCGGTTCCAGCTTCAGAACTTCAATTTCAAGGTGTGCTCATAAAACACAAGGGTTCAGTCACATGAGTGACTTTTGGAAGTGTCTTACTTGGCTGAAACTTTTATTTTTTAAAAAAACTACAAAAACCAACCACCCCACAGTGTCCTCCTGGGGGTGGGGAGGCAGGTGACAGGGACCTCTCTGTACTTTGCAGAGGTGGAGCATGCTATCATCCTAACAACTCTATGCTACGCTTGAGATAAGACTTTAGGGACCCTATGGTGAGTCTTGGTTTTGAATCGCTCCAGCGCCATCCGTTCAGTGGGGGGAGTTGGTAACTTCAGGAAGCACAGAGAGGAGAGCCAAAGCAGAAGGCGTCTGTGTGCTCAGGCAGAGCAGAACTGTGCGCTCTGCAGAGCCAGAAGGACAGAGATCTACCCCGGGGCGATGGTACCAGCTAACAGAACTGATAGTTGTTGCTCTTGAGAAGGGGCTGGCCACTCTCCTCTTGTTCGCAGGACTCCTCACAGCAGCCGGAGGTATCGCAGCCACTGTCTTCCTCAGCAGCAGAGGGGAGGTTGGTGTAGTCCTTCAAAGCAGAAAACAACCCCAACTGTGTTTCAATCCTTTCAATGGTGTACAACATCTGGTTTTGCATGGATGACCAGCTGGAGATGCCAACTCAGCGCTACCCTTTGCTGTGCCCATAGGGCATGGCTGGCTGGCAGGACAAGCGCCATTTGTCCAGCTGCCCACCAAATCCAGGGGAATGGGGCAGGGCTGCTGCACCGGCAGTCGTATCGCTACCTGTATTGCTGCCCATGGAGGCTGCTGCAAAGCAGCTGTATTTTTGTGTCCTTTGATCATGGTGGGGAGTGATTTAACCCTGCAGCATGGGGAATCTGGATGCCTTTCTGCGCTTGCCACCAACGCTAAACTGCTCCCATCAGCTAAAGGGACATCCCCAGGAAAGTTGTCCAGGAGCTATATTCACATAGGGGGAAAGCACATCTCCCTTCCCCCTTCTGCTCTCCAAAGGTCCTCACCTGCTCCTTATGCACCTCCAGTTCTTTCTGAATGAAGCAGGCAATCTGGTCGAAGGTAGGTCTCTGGGTGGGCTCCAGGCTCCAGCATGCCTGCATGATGCTGTACCTGCAGAGCCAAACAGGGACAGGGGGATCACACTGTGCTGCTGCAAAGCTGCAGGAGGGTTTGCACCCCCAGGCCCTTCCCTGCAGTGCTTTGCGTTTCAGGCACACAGTACTGAGTGGTCCCTTGTCTTCCTGTCTATGAAACCCGTGGTCAGTGCATGTGCTGTGCTCCGGGGACAGGTGGGTGCAGAAGTGGGTAGACCAAACTTCTCTAACCTGGCAACAAAGGGCTTTATGCTCCAGGACTTTTTTCTTTGAGCTTAAACTTATTCCCCTCCTGTAACCTACTCAGGCTTGTCTTCTCACAGCTCTAGGGTCAAAAGTAGCTGACTGAAGAAAAGAAAAATCCACCAAGTTCAGGAATGTAGGCGTATAACACGAGCTCTCCCATCTTCCTGGCCATAAACAGGGGAAATATTGGATGGACCATTGTAACTGATCACCCCAGATCTTCCTTTCCTACAGGAGCAAGGGGCAGCCTGGTAGGATCCAACCTGGATCTCAAGGGTAGCTACACCTGGAAGCAGCAGGCAGACCTGTGACCAAGGTCCCTGTGCCACCTCCCTGCCCGCCCCCCACAGAGCGGCTCCAGCCACTCTCTCACCCGCTGTGTGCATCTCGGCACATCCACTCACATTTCCAAGGGAGCAAAGTCAGGCCTGGCCATCTGGTATCCCTGCTTCACCATGCTGTAGAATTTGCTGTTCACCACCATGCCGGGATACGGACTTTTACCTGTGACGGGAACAGGAACAGAGGTGGCTCTCAGATCAGAGGCTTTGACGCTCCAGCCTTGTGGGGCGAGAGGGGCAGGCTGGAGCATCGCCTGAGCCGACGCTACTCGTTCTGAGGGATTTCTGGGTTACAGCGAATCATCCAGGATCCATTGTTTTTAATGGTCCCTCTGGAAGAATAACAGTGTTCTAAAACCCTGATAAAAGCTAGATTTTTTTTCAACCTTCCTCCTTTCTTGGAAACTTTTCTGCAGAGGCATTAGGGCAGTGGTAAGCTGTGGAAAACAAAAGAGGTTTACAAGCTCGCTTCTTTCTTACCAAGGGAGAAGATCTCCCAGAGAAGGATGCCGTAAGACCACACATCGCTCTGCACTGTGTAAATGCAATCAAAGATGCTCTCTGGGGCCATCCATTTCACGGGCAGGCGAGCCTGGAAGAGCAGAGAGTCCTGCAGGCTGGGACAAGCTGGCAGCTTACGCTACACCCTGTCCTTCGTACTCCAGCTGCACCCTACCCTTGTACCTTCTCTTGTCCCCCTTTTAGTTACTTACATTGCCTTTTACAACATAGTTCAAGTCATTCATGATATCACGGGCCAGGCCGAAGTCACAGATCTTGGCTACCCGTCCATCTGATACGAGCACATTCCTGGCTGCTAAGTCACGGTGGATGCACTGGGGAGAAGACAGCACAACTGAGACCCAGCCACCGTCCCCCAACAGTCCCAGCTAACTCCCTGTGGCCTGGGCCTGTCACTGAAACAACACTTGTAGCGGCAAGAGGAACACGTACTGCTTGAAAAGCCCCTGTGAGAGGCACTGTGTCATGTACGAGGAGTATGGGCTCTCCTCCAACCACTTCATTTGCAGCGCTAAGACATTGTGACATTTCATACCATGTCCTTTAATCATTCACGGGGCTGTTGTCTTCCCCATGGGAGGAGGCTGAGAGCCAGGGGCTGTTGACACAGTGCCCCCATCTCTGAAACAGTCATATGGTTGGTCACCCTCTGATACTCTAAGTGAGCCAGCGCTGGCCGACAGCTCAACAGCCACTTTCAGTTCCTTGTCCCTGGGGCAGTGGGGAAGCTGCCAATGCGAGAAAGCTTCACATCAAAGTTCCTGACCTCATGTAAAAGCTGGGGAGAAAATGTCGAGACTAGCACGATGCACAGCCCTGGGTTCCCCCCCATAACATGGCCCTGCCCAGAGCCCGTGGGATACAAAGGCTCTGAAGGGGAACACCAGTCACCATGCTCCAGCATGTCTGAACCGAACAAATGAAGCAGAGAGGCCCATTTCCAGCAGCCACTCTCTTGAGCTTGGCCACCCCATCCAAAAACATCCCGAGCCTCAGGCAGAGAGGATGGCTGGTGCCTACTGGTTTGACTGGTGTTTCCCAATTGGGGTGCTGGGGGCAGCTGTCCTCTTGGCACTCACGTTCTTTGATGCGAGGAATGCCATACCCTGGGCCACCTGGCTGGAGAACTGTAGCAGGTCAGAGAGACTGAGGGGACGGAGGTCCTCCCTGGTTTCATCTTCTTCCCCTGAGCTTTTCCCTGAAATTTAAAGCAAACTTTTAGAGTTGCTGCAAACCTGGCGGGTAATGCAAGCTATGCCATACGCTGGTTCCCTGGGGCTAAACCAGACAGGATGGCCAGAATAAAGAAATCATGAAAACACAGAACTGAGCCTTTAACTCACCCCTGGCTTGCGCAGAATCTGATGATGCTGAAGATGACGATGACGACACAGGCCTCATTTCAACATACGTTTCCAAACCCTGGCTCGAAAAGCCACTGTCACTGAGTCAGAAGCAACAGAGATGGAGACAGGTTGTTAGCAACCCTCCAGCAGTACTTCTGCCCTTCTCCACATCCACTGAGAGAAGAAACCACATCCCTGCCTGCAGAAAGTGGCTTAGCTAGAGGCTTAAGGGCAAAGGGAAAGTCAGCGTTGAAGCTGATTCGGAAAGGGGACATAGATGCCCTGTGGTACGGGGCTTCAAGTACTGCTCCCCTTTGATCAAGGGACTGCCCTTGGCTGATGGGGAGCACTCAGCCTCTTGGTCCTACAAAACTCACATGCCCAACAGGGCAGGAAGCCAAAAAGTTCTGATTCCAGATTGTGGGAGGGCAGACTGGATCAAAACCTGGATTTATTGTGGGATATTCAATGACTGCTGTCAAAGACTTTGAAAAACCTGGAACTGTAACTAAGGCTAAACGCATACATCCTTAGCGGCTTTTACAACCTCATATTCTGCAAGTCCCCAGACCTTTGGCCTTAATCTCTCCCCAGCACAGCCCTCTGCAAACTTCTCCCAGCCAGTACCCAGGCCCTGCATTGCTCAGTCCTGCGGCCATCAGAACTCTGCTTTTACCTGCGGATGTATTTCTTCTCTAGGTCAACATTTTTGTAATCAGCAGTGCTGTCTAAAGAGGTGTCCAGGGCGGAATCCTGGATAATTATGGATTCAGCTTTCTTCCGCAGGAAATTCAGCAGATCTCCGTAGCGACAGTACTCAGTGATGACGAGGATTGGGCCTGGGAGAGAGGCAGAAAGGGCTCATCAAGAAGTGATGCTGCTGTGACCTGTCCTGAGGATTGCTTTCCCTGGGAGGGGCAGCAGAACCCATGCTGCACGTAAGCCCGTCTGGAAACCACCAGCCCACAGGCGCTTGCAAAGGTCCACGTTCAAGAAAGACTGCGTAGCTCATCAGCTGTCTCTGTTGTGAGACTGAGGAGAGGTAACAGCCTCAGGGGAAGGAGCAGGCCATGAGAAGGGCCCACGGGGGAAGCAGGGCTGTGGGATCCTACCTCCATAGGTACATGCTCCCAGCAGATTAACAATGTTCTCGTGGTGTCCCAAGTGACTCATGATCTTCAGCTCAGACATGAGGGCCTCCTGCTCATCCGTGTCTGCCGATGCTGCAAGACAAGAGGAAAAGAACTGTGTGAAGGAGTGAGGGAGAGACGAAAAAGAGATTAAGGGGGAGGACAGAAAAAGATGTAGACAGTGAGGTGGAACAAAAGGAGGAGACACACTCAGAGAGGAAACTGTGTCCTCTGTGTGCGTCCCTGGCCATGTGTGTTCACAAAAATGACAGGAGTGCGATTCCAGCACCCAGTACGCGCCACAGAAACATCTAAAAATTAGATGTTGCAGCCTGGGAGCACCAGCACATGCGGTGAACACAGTACATCTTGCCCAAAGGAACTTGGGGGATTTTAGCCTTTGCAAGTTGCTCTGGGCTTACACTTTAGCATCTTCACAGCCACTTTGAGGACTGAATCTTCTTTGCCCAGCCCAAAAGCAGTGGCTTCTACCACTTTTCCAAAGGCTCCTGCTCCAAGAGTTTTTCCTGTAGAGGGAAAAAAAATGTGCTTATGAGATGTTTCATAGAAAGAGATTGAACAGTTGTCCTGCACAGCCTTGAGGAGGATGGCTGGTGGGTGGGGATTCCTGCTAAGCCCAGACAAGATGACACATCCTCTAGTCAGGAGCTGGTTAACATCTTAGGGGAACTCTACTGTGAGCAAAGACAGTACAAAAGAGGTCATGTCCAAACATGGGCTCACCAGCTCTATGCATTAGGAATGACCCCAGATGCAAGAGGAGGGACATGATCCTCTCAAACTTCCTTGGAGCAATGAAAGGCTGGAGGGAAGTTGTACCCTAGTGTTTGCCACCCTGTGTGGAAGAGGGCAGCAAGGCCTGGTTAAGGATGTTGCCCAGTTGCTCTGGCTCTGTCCCTTGGAGCATTTCAGCTCTGTGGTGAGCTGGATGCCACCAAGCAAGCAGCAAGGAAGGTTTCTTACCAAACTGGAGGTTATTCCTGGGAAACTCCCATTTTTCATTGTATGGCAGCTGAGTGGGATCAATAAAGATGTAGTTATTCCCTTCACAGGCCTCGATGATCTTCCACCGCACCTGGTACTTGGGTTTCTGTAAGGGAGAGACTCCAGTTATTCAATGTTCCTCAAGTCTTGAGGGTTCCCCAGTCCCAGCATGCACTCTAGCTCTCATCCTGCAGGCGTGGAGGGAACACTTAGGTTTCAGCCCATCAAATATTTCTTGCTTTGAACCCAGACTGAGTAAGAGAGGCTTTGTCTGGACAGCCTGGTCCCTTTGCTGTTACAAAGTCCCCTGAAGTTGTCAGCCATGACTGAGGGAGGCTCTTTGCCCTCTTTCATTTGAAGTAGCCCATTGCCCTCACATGGGATGGCAGAGCTGGGAGAGCCAGCATGTCCCACCAGACCCATGGCTGAGAGTGCCCAGCTGGTGCTGGAGAGAGATATCCCCGCTGTGTCTCTTTCCTCGGTACCCTGGGTTGCTGAGCACAGCACAATGGTGGAGCTGGCCCAGCACTGCTTCCCTTACAGGGGAGGGAAAAAAAAAAAGAAATGGCGAAAGAGAAGTAAGAATTTCTTCTCTTTTCCATGAATCTCATGGCAGAAGTAACCAGGCAAGGACAGAGAGAAGCAGTGCTGGAGGCTGCGGGCAGGGGCAGTTGCCAGCTTGTGCTGGGTGTTGTCATGCATGTTGAGAGGGCTAGGGAGACAGGCTGGAGGCACAAATGCAGAGAAAGGCAGTGAAATAGCTTGGCGTGAGAATACGGTGTGCGACCTTCGCTCCTGTACAAGGAGACGGGCAAGGACCTGCAACCAAAGTGGCAAAGGTGGTCTCCGGTCCATCAAGACAAACACAGTGAAGCACAGGTGGAATGACCGTGGCTGTGATGAATCACATTACTGGGAGGTGTGTGCTGAAATGCTTCTCCTCACCACTTCCCCTGGAGAGTTGCAGAGAAGGATGCAGCGTATGGGTAGATGCTCAAAGCTAGGTTAGCTCAGGCATGAGGGACCATAACTGAGGCAAACGGATCTGCAACATTGAGGCAAAGCATCTGTTTCTGTTTTCTCCCCCACAATCTTTTTTATTTGCCTAAGAATTAAACATTCGTGCCCATGCAGGCTGTTGAAAAAGGCCCAGACAGGATGCTCCAAGCAGCACAGTTTCTGGTGGAGGTTGCTCACGAAGAATGCCACATGCACTCAGTTTATTCGCTGTCGCCTGCTCCCAGAGGGTGAGCGCTGCTGCTTTCTGCTCCACAATTCACCTAGCACTGCAGGAATCAGCCATGGCTTAAGAAGCCCATGGCTGAGATAGATAAGATTATTTATAAACATGTCCTGCTTCTCTTGGGCTTGCAAGGCCTTCCTAAAAGGTATTTATTCAGAGCTGTGCTTAAACATCCATCCACCTCTCTGTCTCCGGACTACTGGCCAAAGACAGCCCTGCCTGTAAAGCTGTAGGTGCTTGTTTGGGAGAGGGCTTTGCTGGATCTTCTGACAACCAGCACCGGAATTTTGCTGCAAAATTTGCAGCCTTGATGGGCTGTTGAGGGAAGAGTGCCAAAAGGGAGAGCTGAAAACCAGGAGATTTTCCACCCACTGATGAAGCAGAGGTGGCTATTGATTGGTACAGTTTATGGAAACAACTGAGAAGGAATCCAAATGCTGAAAGTGAGTCTTGCAGAGAAAACAGGGCAAGTTCTTATACAAAAATAGTGACCAAGACTTCTTGGAGACAAACGCCTTCTAACATCATCCTTATGTTTCCCCATGAAGACAGCTTTTTATAAAGCAGGGAGCAGAATAAAAAGTAGATGCAAGTCGCAAACCACTTATTTTTTTTCTCCTTAATTTACTGCATGGATTCGCGGTGACCAGAGCAAAACCAGCTGCAATTGGCAGCACAGAGTGAGCACCTTTGGCACCAAGGAATATCCACACTGACCTCTGGGCTACAAGACTGAGCAGAGCAGGAGAGGTGTGAATGCACTGGGTTTGATGCATGAGCCTTGCCCTGCATCAGGGAACTCCTGGGGGAAGGTGGGAGGCAGTGGAGATGAGGCAGGTAGCTCGCCTGGTACCTCCAAGCTAAATGCTCCCTGGCTGTGGCTGCCAGCAGAGGCAGTGGTCTCTGAGGCTGGGCAGCCCCTGCAGCCCTTGCTATGCAATGGAGAATCTGACCTGGTTGTACTTGTAGAGGAGGAAGAGGAGCAGGAGGAGCAGCAGAACCGACGTGCCTATGCAGGTGGAGAGAATGGGGCTGAAGAGTTTGTTTGGGGGGGCCATGACACTTCCTGGAGGAGAAAAAAAAAAACAAAACAGGGATGGGTAAAACACTCCTGTTTCAGTCCCCTCTCTGGGATCATTTTACCCAGCTGTTCACTTACGCTTCCCCTGTATGTGACACAACCCAGAACTGGCCTTGGAGACACCCAAAAGAGTTGCTGGGAACTGGGGGAAGTTCTTGAAACCAAACTCAAGATTGCAATTGTTCCCCTCATCCACCCCGGTCCCATCCACCCCAATTTCCACACAAACAGCACCAGGTGCAGGACAGACTGACTGGGGACCAAGACCTGTGCAGCAAGAACAGGCCCATCAAAAGATGCCACCCCTGGACTCCGGTGGGCTGAGCAACAGCCGGCTGCACTGCGCCCTGGAGCTAGGTCCTGCAGTTAGAGCGTGTTCGTGGCACGGCTCAGCCTTTAGCACCAGGCTGTGCCCGGCCTGAAAGTCCCGCATGGCTCCTTGGACTGGCAAATGCCAAAGCCTCCCACCTTCTGTGAAGACAGACAGCTTGTGGAATCTATTCCACCTCTCTTGCAAGACAGTAGGGATATATGTATAGGCCCCCAAAATCCACTGGATTCTCCCTTGCTATGCCAAGCTACCAGTTTGTATCTTACTGGTGATGGTGAGCGAGTGAAACATGTCCGAAGCGTTCCCCTCTCTGTTAATGGCCACGCAGCAGAAGGTGAAATTGGCACCCAGCTCCTGGAATGATACAACGCTCTCCACCTCCACCTCTCGGAAGGGCAACATGTTCACCACCTGCGGACTGGAGTCATTCAGTAGCAACTTATAGTCCTCGTTGTATCTGCAGAAACACCAAGCAGGAGAGAATGAGTGCTCCTCTGCACCACAGTTGCTCGTAAGTGAATTGGTGCCTGTAACAGCCTGGAGTGGAGATGCTGGGAATTAAGGCTGCAGCTCTATGAGACACGTAGAGCTGGCTGCTATTTAAGCGTGACTTCCTCCAAGCTCAGGATCAGTGCATCCCAAAGAGAAAGAAATCAGGCAAGGGAAGAAGGAGACCTGCATGGCTGAGCAGGGACCTTCTGAAAAGGCTCAGGTGGAAGAAGGGAGTTTACAATAGGTGGAAGAAGGGGCTGACTGCTTGGGAGGAATACAAGAATGCTGTCAGGGTATGCAGGGAGGAAACAAGGAAAGCCAAGGCCGCTTGGAATTGAACCTGGCGAGGGATGTCAAGGCCAACAGGAAGGGTTTCTTTAAGTATATAGGAGACAAAAGGAAAACTAGGGAAAATGTGGGCCCGCTGTTGAACGAGACAGGTGCCGTGGTGACAGATGATGCAGAGAAGGCGGAGTTGCTAAATGCCTTCTTCGCTTCTGTCTTCACTGTTCGGG
>VZSZ01010970.1:250876-308394 GCA_013398815.1 Ibidorhyncha struthersii | reverse complement strand
CCAGTTCAAGACAGACAGGGATCTGCTGGAGAGGGTCCAGCAAAGGGCTACAAAGATGATTAGGGGATTAGAACATCTTTCATATGAGGAAAGGCTGAGGGACTTGGATCTCTTTAGTCTAGAGAAAAGAAGATTGAGGGGGGATCTTATTAATGCTTTCAAATACTTGAAGGGAGGGTGCCAGGGGGATGGGAGCAGTCTTTTTTCAGTGGTGCCCATTGATAGGACGAGGGGTAATGGGCACAAACTTGAACATAGGAAGTTCCATCTTAACATGAGGAGGAACTTCTGTACTTTGAGGGTGGTGGAGCACTGGAACAGGCTGCCCAGAGAGGTTGTGGAGTCTCCCACTCTGGAGACATTCAAAACCCGCCTGGACGCTGTCCTGTGCAACCTGTTGTAGGTGACCCTGCTCTGGCGGGGGGGTTGGACTAGATGATCTCCAGAGGTCCCTTCCAACCCTGACTATTCTGTGATTCTGTTACTCACCACCTGGTTAAAATACCTCTCTCTGAGCATCAATGCCCTGTACAGACAGAGACTTAACGGCCTTTATGTGGCTACAACTGCGGCAGCAGTTCCCTCCTTGAATGGGGCTGGTACTGAGACACAACCGCCCCTGTCCAGGCAGCTGCAGTTGTCTCCCATCGCACTGTAGCTCGGGTAAGCCTGTGCTCTGCGGAGCCTCAGACCTGTGAAAGTCCCAGAAAGGTGACTAGGACCAGCCAGGATGTAGTTCTACAGGAAGATACACCAGGGCACTTCTCCAAAGGACCCCCATGTTCCTCGGAAAAGCATTGGGAGAGCACGAATCATAGGTGACTGAACTCTTCAGGCTCAAGACTTTAGGAATAGTACCTACCCCCTCTCCTCAGACAGTCCCCAGGAACCTCTTTTTTTAGCAGGGCAGCATCCCCATTGCTGTTACCGAACAGGCTCTGCTATATTGCCTGTAAGCAAGCCCACGTGGTGCTGCTCAACCAACGCCTGTGCACCTTGGAGGTGCTCAGTCTCCTGGGCATTTCCTACCTGTCAGAGTGAGTGGGGCACTGGTACCACTCGATGTGTGGGGCAGGGTAGCCGATGGCCATGCACCGAAGGACGCTGGAGTCATTGGCTGGCACCTTGATTTTGCAGATCCTGGGAGGAGCTGTTGGGGAAGGCAGATGAACAGGGAATGCTATGAGCAGAGGAAGAACACGTTCTCTCTGCTCTGATTTACTTTCAGTGTGAGCAACAATAAAACACCAGGAACCTCTGTGCTACACACAGGTTTGGGCTGGGTCCCAGACGCAGTCTGGCTGTGTGTCCTGTGGGCATTGGGCTTGAATCACCCTGCTATCCCACCCTCCTTGCTGCCAGCTGGGCAGCAGCCCCAGGGCAAGCAGGGTGAAGGAACAGGCAATGCCAAGCACTTACATTTCACAGAGATACTGAAGGTAACTGATGCATTGGTCTCATTGTTGAGGGCGTAAAATGTATAGAGACCTCCCTCTCCTTCCTGCAGGCGGTTCAGGAAAAGTGTGTTGTTATACCTGCTCACACAGAGAGAGTAAACACCATGAAGAAAGCTGTGCTGAGGGAACTGGAGCACTCACAGTCTTTGCTCAGTGAGATGCAGCCGCTTCCCATGCCCAGGAGCGGGTGAACACTTCCCAGCACTAATCCCAGCCCATGAGGGGAATCTGCTGCTTGCTTCTGATCTTCCTGAGAAGAAAGGCCTTTTGTCACCAAGTGCAAGCACTTCTGAAAGGCTACAAGTGGGTGAATGTTCAGAAAGAAAGGAGAGTTTAACATCTAAATCATTGCCTTTGAAGGGCCAGAGGTTGCTGGTCCTCCTGCCTTTGACAGAATTCCTCCTATTTCATGGCCCATCAAGTCATGGTCCCTAGTGCCCAATGCCCCCTGCCCCCAGCCCATTTCTCAGACCCCAATGCAAGAAAGTTTGCCCTAAAACCAACATTCTTGCTGAGTGGCACAGTTCCTCTTGTGCACTATTTTGGGTTTCTAAGAAAATGAAAGGGGAATTGCCAAAACTCCCCACCAAATGGAACGATTCTTTTTGTTCCAGTCTCCTTTTGGCCTCAGTTGGCTGTAGGCTTTGGAAGAGCGTGGCTGTGCCCTCCATTAGGTCTTATCCAGGTAACAATGTTTCTGGCTTCTCTTGACATGGGTCATACAATGCCACTCAGTACATACACTCTCCAGACTGTGGAGAATGGGACAGGTCTGAGGAGCAGGGAGGGGATTCAGTTTTTTGTACCGTTCATCTACCCCTGCCATTTCTTCCTGCAAGAAGAGTGCAAACTTGAACAACCAGACCATAAACATGATAGCGACTTCCACCAGGTTTTCTAAAGAGAAGGCTGCCAAGTTAGACCGAGGTGCTGTCCTCCTTGACCTGATCAGACCTGCTCACTGTGGTTTGCTAATAATACTGGAAAGAGAAGACAAAGGCAGAACAGTTACCCTCTTCAAAACCAGAGAGTTTTCCGTGAGGCAGTAGCATGGGGTCTGCCTGTCTCACCAGGAAAGCATTATTGGAAACAAGCCATGGCCAGCGTAGAAGAGAGAGAGCACATACCAGTTGTTTCCAGAGATCATATAGCCCTTGAATGTGGTACTCCCAGAGTTCTTCAAGGGGTTCGTGTGCTCCCAGCCCCAGTGGTGAAGTTTTGGATAAGCCTCAATGTGGACCTGCAGCTTCAGACTCTCTCCCAAAGCAATCTCCTGGCTGGTGGCTTGCACTGGGGTCAGGAACACATAACCTCTCTCTGCAGGATGGAGGAGAGCATGACCATCAACAGGCATGTCCAGAGACCTGAAACAAGCTTATACCAGCTTCATAAATGGACCATTGTTGGAAAGGGCAGCTGGGAGACTGCAGGAGGGAATGAGGCATTACACAGATGATATTGCCAAAAGAGTACTCTTAAGATGCTTCTTTGTCATGGCAACTTGGATTACACTGTGCCCGAGGAGAGCTAGAATATCTTAGTGAACTCTCACAGGAAAAGATGTTTTACATGCTGTATCCTAACAAATGATGAGGCTAAAACTGTATCTCCTGACCATCCACAGAAGGCAGGCCCCTTAATTAAACTACTGGCTTCTCACTTGGAAACAACTCAGACCAAGCCCTCTTTCTGAGCCATGGTATGCAGCCACTTTGGGTCATCCAGTAAACCCCAGTCTACAAGCTGTGAGGATGAATTTTCCATCCTGAGATACATCTAGCCAGACCGCCCAAGTCACGGAAGGCAAGGACGGGGACTGGGAGAATGAGGTACTGCCCACTGTAGGAGAAGATCAGGTTCGTTACCATCTGAGGAACCTGAAGGTGCACAAAACCATGGGACCCGATGAGATACTTTGTTTTAAAGCTGTTTATAAACACACAGAAACTGAGAAAAGCTTTCTGATTTTTCATCTGGAATCCAAAAAATGTCCTCCTGCACCTCAAGATATGAAGGGAACACCAGGTCCTTTCCTGGCAGCTCCACAGTTCTCATGTGAGCCTTCAGGCACAAGTGAGAATGATGCGTCCAGCAAAACTAGGAACAAGATGGAGACAGAAGTGGCAAATGCCCAAGGCTAGGCGTGATTCAGCCCACACCTTCCTGCTCTTTTGGGGAAGCACTCACCTACTACCTGAAGCATTGTCGAGGCATTCCGGAATCCTGCTGAATTGTTAGCTATACAAGTGTATTTCCCACTGTCTTCCATGGTCACCGCTGGAACGGACAAGATGTCACTGATGATGTAGTTCTCATTTTCAAAGCTAGGCTTTTTAGCTCTCCTGACCTGTCAGGCAGGGAGGGAACATCAGGCACTTTCTTGGAAGGGCAGAGGATGGAACTGAATATTTACTACAAATACACCCACCCTGTCCCATTCTGGGCTACCAAACTTTGTTGTAGAGCCCCTGCCACTGAAAGCCAACTGTGTGGAGACCAAGACACGTATTAAACCTAAGTATTCAGGGCAGATATTCCACAGCAGTTAGGGTTATAGTTATTGTCAGCCTTCTGACTGCAAGTTGGCCTTACATTATGTGATCCAAACATATCTTGTACGTTATTTCAACTCCTTAATAAAGGCATCAGATATAATAAGGACTGCTAGCAAACTTTATCCAGACATCTAGCAGTTAAAAGTCATCACAACAGAGATTTTGAAATGCATTCCCTGTCTTCACCCATATCTTTTCTCTGGGGAACTGTGTGTCCTGAGCATGTTTGCTGCTCGCTGGAGGTGTTTAAGGCCAGGCTGGATGGGGCATGAGCAACCTGGTCTAGTGGGAGGTGTCCCTGTCTATGGCAGGGGGGCTGGAACTCTGATCCTCAAGGTCCATTCCAACCTAAACCATTCTATGATTTATAAGCCCTGGTAGGGCTGGGTGGGAAAATGTTGCCATAGTAGGTACTGTGGCTCCTGCTCAATGAACTGAGCTGAAACAACATACTTTCATTGTCTTGCAGCAAGATCCTGACAATGGGCAGGTGTTTCTTAACCCTGTGTCATCCCAAGGAAAGGATGACCACATTCGGATTTCTGCAGCTTGTTTGAATAGCTGCTTTGGTTGGGTTGGCCAAGGCTTTGCTGCAGGTGAATTGAGTCTGGGAAGTTCTTACCACCCTATGTCTCCCAGTTTCCAGGAAAGCCCTATACCCCCTTGAAGCTGCACGACTTACGCTCTTTGCTGCTGTCACCCATCTGATGTCATATTTGTGGGAAGGAGCAATTACTCTGCAAGTGATTTTGAAAGGTTCTCCCACAATTCGCACATGGTCTACAGGGTCCATCGTCACTGATACAGGCTTCTCCAGTGCTACACAAAGGCAAGCAGGGAAAGATTCAACATCAGCTGGGCCAGTGACCTTGTGTGGTTTGGAGACTCCCCAGGGCCTGGCTACCTTCTCCTTTCCATCCTCTTCAGTCTCTTTACCCCCGGCCTTCTCCTTCCCTAGGGATCATCGCTGCTTTTTTGTGCAGGTGTCTATGGGAAGCAGTACAGGTCAGGGAGAGCACAGCAGTCAGCACTGGGGGATGAAAGGGAAGGGGAACTGCCTGCCGTGGTTACGTCCTGAGCATCAGGGCCTGAGGACTTGCAGAACATCAGGGAGATAGGTGGCCTATTTTCCTCTGTTCTGTGATAGTGCCTGCAAAGATCTGAAAACTGCTGAACCCACGGAGACCCACCTGAAGGAACCAATTTGCCAGAAGCTGATGGAATTTTACCTCCATTAAATACAAGATTGCAGATTCAGAAGGTCTTTCCTACCACTAGCAAGGAGCTTTTCCTTAACTCTCTATTGTGGTCAGCTTAGCTATTGCTGTCTCCCTGAGGGCAGCAGCAACTCCAGTTCTTTACCTTCTTCCACAATCAGTCTTATTCTTGACGACGTCTGTATTTTTCCATTTATCACTGCTTGGCATCGGTAAGAGCCCTTCTGCTTGCTTTGCACGTTGTATAGTGTTATTCCTTTCTCAGTACTGAAAGAGTAGTTGGTCCCGGGTGAGAGATGAGAGGCGTCATCCATTATCAGAGTCACGCTGGATCCATACTCGGGGGCCGTAATGAGACAGGGGAGCTCAGCATTACCACCTTTGGTCACAAAGATCCGGAAAGTTGGGGTGTACCACACATTACTGGGATCTGTGGAGGAAACAAGGTACGCCAGAGAACGGGATCAGAAAATGCATTGAAGCTGAGAAACATATTCCAGCAAAGGCAAGTCTCCAGCATTGCTGCCCAGTGGGAGTTCGATGCTGGGGCAGCCCTGCTCAACGCCTGCCTGACTCACACTCCAAAAACTCACGCGACAAGCCCAAATCCAGCTAAGGCATTTGAGGAGAGCACAGTAATCAACTCACAAATGTACATAGGCAAGAGAGCCTGAGAAGTATGTTTACCTCTAATTAAACTTTTCACCATTGTGTTAGCTTTATTTACCACACCTCCAGCTTCCCTGCCCAGGGCAGTGTCTCTGGTACAAGGGAAGGGTTGAACTCAGAGGTGGAGCTACCACAGCATAGCTTCTTCTGGGGTGAAAGAATATTTGGGGTTCAGGTCACATTGTGAGGATATGATTCATGTGGCTTTTCCTTATGTGGGGTACTGGCAATACAGTCCTCTGATTTCCAGATCTCACTGCTCATTACAACACCGAACAAACTTTCATCCTTGTTTTTTCAGGAAGGGAAGCCAAGGTAAACGGAGGGAGAGGTCCAGGCCGTTCACAGATACGCACGAAATGTAGGTGCTCTGTACTCTATACCAGTGCTTCATTCACGGGCCCCACTGTATGTGGGCTTACGTGTTTGTGGGTGAGCCACTGCCCCAGCAGGAGCCTGCGCTGCTCCCCCAAACACACACAACACCACAGCCGTAGAGAAGACCTCTGTAATGGCTGTGCTCCCTGAAAGCAGGCTGTTCTGCCAGCATATGTGGGAAGAGGGAAACATGGTTACCTCGCACAAACAGATGCACACTTGCAATGCCCTTGTCACTGCTGTTGACATAAGCACACGTATAGGTGCCCGTATCCCTGTAGGTGGCCTTGGGAATACTGAGCATGCTGCTGTTGTGGCTGCTGAATGTACCCTTTCGGCTCTTCCATTCAACTTCAGACTCTCCTGAGCAGTGCAAGGCGACTGGATCACCCGTGTTCACAACCAGAGCAGGGAGGTCAGGGCTGATCACTGGGGATGTTGAGCCTACAAAGGAAAAAGAGAAAGAGTGAGGATGCAAAAGTGATCCCTAATGATGCTCTGTTGGAGTTCACACTGCTAAGCATGGAGAAGCTCAGCATCAGGAAAAAGTTGGCTTGGGATTCAAAGTGGCTTTTTGGCTTGCGTCACTCCAGCCATTCACCATCTCGTCAGACCGATATGGCCTGATACTCCATGGAATTAGTGTCAGGGGAGAGAGAAAAAACTGTATGTGACCATTTAAAGCACTGGGACAGAAAAAAACCCAATCATCTGGAGCAGATTAGGCCAGATGCTAGCTTGGAAGTTATTGCTGTTGGGTTTTGCCTCTTCTTGCAGCAGTTTTCCTCTTGTGGCAGAGCTGGAGCTACTCTATGAACTTGGTTAGCCCATAACACCATTTGGTGAAGTTTAAGCCAAATCTAATGGATGGGGCTCTCTTTGTTTCATTGGTGCTGTGATGATCTAGAACACACCTGGAAAGCTTCTACAGAGCAGGAGGCAAGCGCGTGTTTTTTGTGAAGACCGGCTTTTTGGTTGCTGAGCAGTAGATTTTGAAGGACACCTACTTATGCCTTATCATAGAGTCAGTGTGTTTTCCTCACAGATGCCACCAAAACATTATGAAGTGAGTCAGCATCATTATTCATATTTGGGGGTGGGAAACTGAGGCACGGAAAAGCTAAACGGCTCATGAACATACAGCCCAGCAGGCAATGCTGACACTGCCATTGCAACCCAGCTAGACCTCTGATGCCATCTCTACTTTGAAGATGGCTTCTCTGCTGGCTGAATAAAGGGGAACCAGGGTCCCACTCCAGCCCTCAGTGTCAGAAGGAAACATTTTTTTCCCTGTTTTGCCGCATCAGCGAGTTCTTTGAGTCACCACCTATATTTAGGGTGGGGGGAAGTGAGAAATGAATCAGTGCCGTGGGGCTGGGGAAGAAGTGGTACTACCACCCCCACGCCAGGACTTCGGGGAGGACAGGAAACACATTGCAAATGGCTATCTGTGCTTGGGGGGCTCTGCACCCCCCTCCAGCCCCTATCCAGGGCTATTCTCCCACTTCTGCTTTCCTTCCCCATTGCTAATCCATCCTCACATCTTAAAGGGACACACACCCAGGTTCAAGTAATAGCAAGGGGAAAGGTAGCTGCCCAATTTATCAATTCATTGCTCTTCATAGAGGAGGTCACCACAGGCAGTGCTGCTCTGGAGTGGTGGCAGCAGGAAAAAAAAAAAAAAAAGAAAAAAAAAAAAGGCTGAGTTTGGTCTTGTGATGCATCAAACTCTGCAGCAGACTGCTCTGGACTCACAGGAACTCTTTAGTTGAGACATTTGTTGTTGAAATGAACATAAAACCCCCCAACCATCAGGAAATGGGAGAGGGCAAGACACCATATGATGGGACTATTAGTCCAGCTGCAGTTGCGTATCCTTCGGGGAAAGGGGGGCAGTAGCCAGACGTTACAGCCCTTCACTGCCCAAACGGGTTGCAGGGAGGAGAGAAGGGAAGGCTGCTTACGGTCACGGATAGAAAAGAAAGCTTAAAGCACATCTGTTCCCAGGTGCTGCCTTGGAGACTGGACACCGTTTCTGTAACACAGCTAACAGACGCAGCACGTACCCATCCTCACCCAGCCCTGCTCACAGCTCTCACTTGGTGAGAAAGACTGTCTGAGGTACAAACGTGCACCCTGTACTACCAACCGTGCTCAGGGCTGTAACACCAGAGCCCGTCCATCAGAGCTCCAAAAGCATCATTTAAGCTGTCTTGGGCTGATGCCTCCCTCCATGCGACAAAGGGTTGAGAACATGAGACTCAGGGCCCCGGAGAGCACTGCTGGTGCGTGACAACAATGCAGTTGTCCAGGGGAAACCCAGACAAGGCCTGGATCAAACTCACTGGCCCTGGGGAAAAAAGCAGAGGACAGGGAACTTTGGAGCATGGAATATTTGACATTTTATCTCCCTGTTGGGGCTTTTTTTTTTTTTGTGTGTGTTATGCTTTTATCTTTCTGTGGAAACAGGAAAAGCCTCATTTATTCCCAGAGTGGAGAAAAACATATCCCAGAATCCTTTACAAAGCCACATTTTCCACATATCTAAAGTACAATGTTCCTCCCTTTTTGCTAAGCTGTGTTTTCTAGCAGGACTTGATGTGTTTCTGTTGCTTTAACTCTGTCACTGGATGCTTTTCCTTCACCTACTCTCTGCTTTAACTACCCCTCCACATCCAGGGCTTCAGCACCATTTGATGAGGGAGCCAAGCTCTGACCCAGAGCTGGATTCAAACTGGCTCAGGGAAAGACCATGTTGTAACTGGTCCTTGGTTTGGCCACAGCAGAAGGACAAGAAAAAATGAGAGTCATGTCACTTCCCATCCTTGTCATCAACCTCCAGTTACTACTGAGATGCTGTGGCCAGAAGAGGCTCAGGACAGCTGCTCTCCGTAACAGTGAAGAAGCCAGCAGCCGTCAGGCTGTCACTGGAGACTCCTGTCAATGGCACAGCCACCACACTAAATGTAGGACAACACCAGGTGAAGGCCACCCAAGTGCTCCCTTCTTTATGTGTGCTGGCAGATGAGTCAGACAAGCGGGTCCTTTTCCAGAATGGGGAAGCAGGGCTGCTGGGGGAGGCTTGCTCCCTGCTGACCAGCGTGCAGTCTTGCACGAAGCCCAAGGATGTCTCTCTGCTGCTCTGCAGCAGCTTCCGCAGCATTGCCAGTAACTGCTGGACAAAGGTTTTACCACACTTGTGTTGTGTAACCATGACCTCTAGTTACAGCTGCAGGCTCTGTCCCTGTTTCTCCCATGCCAGCCAAAACATTACTTTCCTCTGCTGAGGGTTTGGAAATGGTGAGGAAGGAGAAGTGAGGGCTGGTAAGACAGAGAGGCTCAAGGACCTTACCACAGAAGCCAGTTATTAGGACCATGACTTTGTCCTGGGAGATAACTAGGCTAAGGTTTGGCCCAGGGAGAGACCCATAGCAGACCTGAGCTCCCCTTGCTTCCCCCTCAGTGATGACAAGAAAAAGCTTGGTTTCTGAGGACACCTTCCCCAGAGTCACCTACAGTATGTGGGGAACAGGGGGAGGGGAAAAGGGTGCTCATCACATCTCTGCTTGGAGCTTCTACCTCAGAGGTTTAGGTTGATCCACAACAAGAAAACAAAAGAAACCCCAGGAAAACCTCTCAGGATGGCCAAGACCACAGATGTGAGCTGATCAGGTTTCAAGTCTTTCCTCTGCTTGATCTGAAGCTGGAATTTGAGCCCCTAACATTCCTCCAGCAAAAGCCCAGATCACAACAGTCATTCGGCATCAGCCTTGGGTACTCTCAGAAGATGCACTGCAATCCAAGGGGAAGAAGCAGCCAGACTCTGGCTCTGGTTTGAGGCTATTGCTTTGGACAGCCTTGTCATGCTGCAGCTTTGTGCTGCAGATGGCCAACAGTGATGGTACTCAGACAAATGTGTGTCTAACACCCTGACATGGCAGACAGTGCATGAAGAGGATGTCACAGCTAGTGAGTGACCTGCATTGCTCAGTGCCTCAAGGAACCTTTGGAGAGATCCTGACAGATATCATTATGATCTATCACAACTCTACATCAGACCTACCTAGTCCCTATTTAAAAAAAAAAAAAACCAAACAAAACAACAAACCAAAAAAATAAAACCAAACCAACAACCATAAGATATTTAAAACCCTGCAGCCTTCACAACCCAGTTTCCCAGCGCAGCAGACCTGGAAAAAGCCTGCTCAGCATATGAGAGACATGTCTTGAAGAGAAACACCATGCAGCGCAACAGCAGAAGCATGCAAGTTTCCTGGGCTGAAAATACAAACGCTGCAGTGCCTCAAGAGGGATACACTGCCTCCCTGTTACACGCTGAATGCTTTCCCCACTAGATTGCTCCCTTCTAGGGGGAGACTTCCCACCATAGCCTCATCATGTGGGGAGTAAGCTCAAAATGATAATGAAGGGAAGTGTCACACAAGATCCGAGAGGCTGCCAGCATTTAAGACATAAGATTAGTAATACTGGTTTCTGTCTGTTTGGTTGGTTGCAAACCTCAAAACAGGCTTAGTGACTCTTTCTTGAGGTTGGTGGGTTATCTTGGTCATCTCCACAGCCTCAAAAACCAGGCATATTCACCTTTCCCTCCTTGGCTTCCCGAGTTCTGTTTCCACCACAAGGTCTAACAGCACCTGGCTCTACAGCCCTGTTGTATATGCCCAGCACACCACCAGAAAACAGCAATCCTCAGACACCTCCAGCCAGGTACAAGGAGCATCAGAAGGTGCCAATGCAGCTGACTTTCCCAACTCTTTCACCTGAAAGCCAAACATCTCAAGCTCTTGCCCCATTTGGGCAAAGGGTTGTTTCAGAGTTGGCTTCCCTCAGGATACACTTTCTGCTCAACCTCTCTTTCCTCCTAACCTCCACCCAGACCCAAACAGCTGGAAGTTTCCTTTTCCTATCTCCCCGCTGCTGAGGCTCTTCCTATGCTATGTGCACCTTTCCATACCCCTTGGCCTTATCCTGGCAGTGCTGCAGGCAGCCAAGAGTGAGCCCTCAGCACAGCTGGCTCCAGAGCCAACACAGACTAGCAACACACCCTCTTTCCATCACTGTCCTCCCTCTATAATGACAGCCAGTTCTGGATGGTCTTCAGGAAGCTGCTACAACCAAGTCTGCACTAAAAGCCAAGCTGGTGTCTCTTCCCTGCTGTGCCACAGAATAGAATCGGCTTTTGTTGGAAGAGACCTTTAACATCATCAAGTCCAACTGTTAACCTAACACTGCCAAATTACCACTAAATCATGTCCCTCAGCCCTACATCTACACGTCTTCTAAATACCTCCAGGGATGGCAACTCAACCACTTCCCTGGGCAGCCTGTTCTGATGGAGCCAGGGAGCCGACATGTTCTCTTGCACGCTCCCTGCCCGTGCCAAGGTTCCTTGAACCTGCCCACAGCAGCTATGGCTGCCTCATGAAGCAGCCTCCAGAAGCAGGGACCGTCCCAGCCCACAGCAGGCTCTTGGTAGACATGGCTGGGAGCCCAGCTTCACCCTCCACCACCAGGAGCCGAATGCCCATGAGTCCAACTTCAGCACTGCCTCATCCCCAGCCCCACCGAGGCTGTCACCCTTCCTCACCCGAAGAGGGATGGAGCACTCACACCAGGCACCCAGGAAACCCTCGCCGCATCCCAAACCTGCTCTGGAGTGACATGGGGACTCCAGGGAGCTTTGGGGGGACCAGTGGACCTACCGTGCCAGACACCAGCTGCGGTGAGCAGCAGGAAGAGAGCAGGACCCATGTTCCCAGGGACTGCGGTGTCCCCAGTGTGGAGCGGGGATGCAGCTGAAAGATCCTCTCGAGCAGCGTGCACGTCTCCTCGTGGGCGCCGTCACCAGCACTCCCTCAGCAGGAGCTTCTCCTTTCTGAGTTGACCACAAGTTAAGAAATTCCCTTTTTTTTGTTTGTTTTTGAAACAGGAGGGGGGGAAAAAAAGAAAAAAAAGAAGAAAGTGATGTTTTGAGATGTCACTGGTGACAAACCCCCTTGGTAGAGGTGGGGCCATGCACACACCCCAATGGAGGGCCACCCTCCAACCTCAGAGAAGGGTTCAGCCCCAGACCACTCCCCGGGGCTGGCAGGGGCCACTGCACCATGCCAGGGCTGAGGACAATCCCAATCTGCCACAGCTACGGCTGCCCAGATCCCCAGGGACTGCTGCACACTTGCCTGGGAACACAAAGAGCCAGGCTGGGACCTGCCTTGATGGCAGGTGACTGCATTACTACCACAGTGGGACAAGTTTTACCTCTGGCCCGGTTGCTCTTGCTAGCTTCAGGTCCTGAGGACCCACACAGGAACATGGCTGATACCCTCACAACAAGCCCACAAAGGTGGTTCAGCCCAGGGCAGCTCCCAGGTGGGAAAAGGCCTGTGAAGATGACAAGTTATTTTGTTCTAACCAAGTTTCCTGGTGCAGATATGGGTCCTGTGGCCACACGGGATCACCATCAAGCCCTGCTCCAGCACCATGCAGAGGCAGAGTCGAGCCCAGCCAGCTGTAGGCTCACCTTCGCTGCCCTCCCCATGTTGAGGTCCAGCCTGCAGACCCTTCCCTGTCCCCAGCTGGCCTGGGGGACACATGAGGACCTCAGTTCTCCGCCTCTGCCCATATCTCCAAGCCTGGTGTTCACAGCAACCCTGTCACCATCAGGTAACCACAGGGCTGAAGCAAAGACTCATCACCCCCAGGAGCCAAGGCCATCCCACCCAGTCCTCCTGTCTTGCTGGTGGGGAGGCTTTTTGAAGCTGTTTTCTAATGGACAACCTGGCATGCACCTGGGAGCAGTAATTAGGCACTTCATCAGCCCTCCCATGGGCTGTGCCTCTTCCAAAACAGGGGGTGAGGGTAGGTTTGAAGCAAAAGAGCTCTCCCAGGAATGCTCGTCAGCAAGATGTTATCAGGTCAAGTCAGACACAGGGTGCCCCTTGCTCTCTGCTCTACCTTTGGATAACCTCACGCTGCAGCAGAAGTTCATGAGGGTTCACGGCAGCTCTGGGGTGGGAAGTTTTGGCCACCACCTGACAGCGCTGGGAAGCACAGGGGAGGAAGGTCCTGCCTGGGGCTAGCTGGAGGGCTCTGCCTCAGCTGCACCCAGCTGCAGCCCCATCAGCGGGGAGGTGACAGGGACACTGGCTGTGAAACGTGGGCAGAAAGAGATGGGCTTTTCCACAATGTCTGCGCAGAGGTGGTTGAATCTGCACCTGCAATGCAACGGTGCCAGGCAGAGGAGAGCCCCTCATGCCCCCACAAACCGGAGGGGAATGGGCTTCTCCAAAGGGAGCAATTAGAGAGGTACCAGCAAGACAAGGTCTCGGGGCCAAGAGATGAGAGCATGGCTGACTCTGCTGGAGATGACTAAGAGTCATGGGAACGTGGAAAGAGATCTTGGTTTTGGCCAGAAGGATGGCTGGGGAGCATGAGGGAGCCCAGAGAGAAGGAAAGGCAGCTTTTGGCCGTAAAAGATTTCCTCTCAGCAGTTTTTCCTGGCAGGGGAAGAAGAACATGAAGCAGAGCAGCGTGGTGCGCTGGGGGGCTCCTGCCCAGAGCTGGGGGGCTGTCGAGTGGCTGGGCCGCAGGGGATGTCTGCCTGATTATTCTTTCCTCCTTTCGAGCCAAAGGGGCTTTTTAAAGGATGTTTGTTTCCCTCCTTCTTCTTTTTAAGTTTGGTCGTGTTTTTTTTCCAGGAACAAATGCCAGCTCAGAGAGAACTGACTCACCAGTGTGAACAAGTATTAAACCAGACAGTTTTAATACAGAGAAGGGAAACAATCTCTCAGCCTCCCTTCTTCTCTTTGAGGAGGCCCCTTGCAGAGCATCTCTTGTGGCAGTGGTCCACAGGTGACAAGTCACAGCCTGTACACATGGGTCCCCAAGCAGGGTTGGCCACACCTGGGGATGCTCAGCGGGACAAGCTGTCTGCTGGGGTTCCTCCCTCACTGGTGGCCATCTCTTCCTGCGTGCAGGCTGCACCCCGGATCCTGCGGTTGCAAGCAGCAGCTCAGCCACAGGAGTGCTGCTGGGGCTCGTGTGCCCAGGCAGCTCTGAGCAAGGGGCAGGGATGCTCTCAGAGGAGCTGCAGTCTTACTTTGAGTCACTTGAAGCCCAGGGATGTCTGTGGAGGCCCCGACGGCCAGGAAGGTGTGCTGGGAGACGGCTTGAGACTTGCTCAGTGCCTGGCTGGCCGCAGGCTGGCTGGGGGGTGGCAGTGGAAGCTGCTGTGAGCCCTGGTTGGGAGCACTGGGAGCTCAGTCTTGTCTCCCAGGCTGGGACCATTCCAGCCCTACAGGACCCCCGCGCTGAGTACTGCTGGCCGTGGTGTCATGCCTGCCTGAACTGCCCTGCAGCAATCTGGGGACACATGGGAAACACCCATGTCCCAAGTCAGCTGTTGGTACCCAAACAACTGAAAACCCTGGTTGCAGCAGGCCAGGGTTTGTCTCTGCAGTCTGAGTTTCTCTGCCACCCTGAGCTCTTCCACGAGGTGCCTGTCTCATCGCTGGAGAGGAGACTTTATTCAGGGTGGGGAAAATGCCCTGCCAGGACTCCCCATGTCTGCCTGCCCATTCCCAGCCCCGTGACCCCTCCTCGATGCATCCCAACATACAAAAGACCTGCCAGGCAGGGACGGGGCAGCGGGAGCTAGCTGGGTTCAGGGCAGAGATCTACCAGTTCCTCCTCCCTGCTTCCCCCCAAGCCTTTGCTGCATCCTCTCAGGAGATGAGGTGATATTTTTCCCCTGCTGATTCAGCTCCTGGAGAAAAATGCCCCGTCTGCCTGTCGTGGCTGAGCCGTGCCAGGTGACTCAGAGCATATCTGGGGAGAATCAGCCTGAGCTGGTCAGGGAGCCTGCAAACCTCCTCTCTGGCAAACTGAGCAAAGACAGAAGCCCAGGACAGGCCATGCTGGAGAGAGGAGCCTCGCTGGGGCTCGGACCTGTCTCCTGCTGCAGCCAGCGCCAGGAACTGAGGGAGGCACAACTGCTGCCAGCAGGGACTTGCACCGGGGCTGCATCATGCAGCCTGAAAACAGGGTCAACATCCATATATTTGAACCTCAGTTCAAAATCCCCTCTTTGCAGCAACCCCGACCTTTCCAAGCATGTGGCTCAGAGCTGGCTGCAAACAGCTCCGCTCAGCAGCCTGGGGTCATTTTCAGGAGGAGCAGTTTCATTGGAGCTACAGAGAGGAGAAAACTTTGGGCTGGACTCAGGAGGTGGCTGTCTCTCATGGGGCTGGGGGATCCCGGCTCTTCTGCAGAGGTGACTGGGGGACGGGGAGGGGAGCAGGAGGAAAGCAGGGGGACATGTGGACCTGAGGGAGTGGTGGAGTGGGGAGCCAGTATTTTGGGGTTGCATTTTCAAAGGGTATCAGTGAATTCTGCATCCCAGAGGGAAGGGAGGAGAATCCAGCTCGGAGGAGAACCGGACATGGGGAGCCCTGTGCACTGCAGTGTGGTTCCTGCTGGTGCCCTGCCCCCTTGCTACCTCCAGTCTCTCCCACTGCCCTGAGACATTAAACTATGTGGAAAAAACAATGGCACTCTTGTGTCTCCCATCTCCTTCATCCCAGTACTCTTCAGTCTGTCAGCTCCTGCACCCCTGCCCTGACCTGAACACAGACCCGCAATGCTCCAAGGAGCACATCAAGCCCTTGTTGGGGGCTCGTGGCCCAAACCTCGACCACTGGGGATACACATGGGAACTGTTCCCAGCATCCTTGCCTCTACCCACCTCCTCCCAGTGCAGCACAACCCAAAAGCTGGCCAGTTACCAGCGAAATGAGGCAGATCCTGCCCTGTTCGCAGCCCTTTTTCCTTACCATGTCTCTGGGTTCAGCTGTTGCCTTGCTGTGCTTCCCTCTGCCTGGCTCCCAGTTTGGCTTTCGCTAAGCGCTGGGATCATGCACAGCGTATTAACATGCTTAGCCTTCACCCACGACATGGTTAAGCTGTATTCCCAGCCCCATCTGAGTGGGAGCAACCAAAACCAGGCAAACAAGGGAAGAGGTAGAACTTTGCAAAAAGAAAAACACCTTTATTTTTAAACTCTTTCTTTAAAAACATATTTGTAAAAGTTTACAGCATAAAAATAATATCTCATGGCTATAGATGTGACATAGTACAAATCCTACAAATACATCTGTAAACCTAGGAAAATGTTAACTCTTTGGTACCTTAGTCTGAACTCTGTTTTTTCTGTTGCCCTTAGGACGGTTTCTGACAGACAACGTGGAGGCAGGTGCTGCTTCTGTTCAGAGATGCTGCAGGGTAACAGTGTGATGCCAGCAAGCCAGCAGGAGGGGGAGAGGCAGAGGGCACTCTTTGGGCAAGTTTTGCAGTTCTGGTGCAATCCATGAAGGAGGAAAGGACAGGAATGATGGGATGCTGAAAGCCTCCCAGCGCGAGTTGGCTTCCCTGCCTCCTCCTACCCCTGCAAGAGTCATCTCTCCAAAGTGTTGCTGGAGCTACACTGGAGCAGTTCCCCTGCCTTTGACAAAGCCAACTAGATCCATCTTGGCATGTCGCAGAGACTTCAGCCCCTTGGGTGAAACGTGGGAATTACGCTGGGAGCCCAGTTACCCATGTGTTGGCCCGTGAAATCTGATTGTTTTTAACAATACCTGGCCTGCCCTGAGCATGTCCTGCAGACGGCGTGGTGTCTCCACCGTTACAGTCAGCCCTGGCCACTCAGCATGCAGGCAGGGCTGGGGTCTGCCGCGGGAAGGACCTATGCATGGCCCAGGAGATGGCTGGCGCCCAGTGAGGACCTGCAGCTGCCCTGGCTGCTCTCTGCCTGTGCAACCACCCGGGGCAGAGTCTGCCAGAAGGCTGCTGAGGGCCGCCAAAGGGCAGCCTTCATGTTCTCCAAGTGGGAGCACAGCCAGACTGCGTCTGAGCTCCCTGGGGCTGGCTGGTCAGCCCGCTGCTCTCCTGTCCATGCAGGACACCCCGTGGTTTGCACTGTGGCCACACTGATCCTGGGATCTGAGCTAAGCACTGAGCCTCACCAGAGCCCCTCCTCGCGCCTGTGTGTTGGACCACGGGGGTTGCCTCCTTAGCGCACTAACCGACATCCCATTTTCAGAAAAGCCCCCCAGAAGAAGACATCTGTGAAATCCCCTTCTCCAGATCTGCTCAGCTTTACACAGGCCCAGCTTCCCCACAGCCAAAACCTAACCCACTGCCCAGTACCCTGTGTCTGTGGTGCTGTCTCTCCCCCAGCCCAGAGCCCAGACTGGGAAGAAGGGGAAGAGCCATTTCTCACATCTGGCTGACTTCCTCCTGGCTGCACATCTGCACTGCACTTCTGCCTTCCGTCCCCGTGGGAGTCTGCCGCAGTCCCCTTGGCAGGTGAACAGAGACAATGGAGTTACAAGTAAAGTCCGCTGTGCTCTAGATTTCTTAACACGACACAAACAAACACTAAACGTGACACTCTCGCTTAAAAAAATAATAACACGCTCAAACCGAGAAGGACAAAAGGCTTAAAACCTGCGCACACATCAGTCTGAGAAGCATCTTAAATGTGGAAGGAGACACCGGAGTGTCAGATTAGTTTCTGGGATACACTTAGGTACGTATGAAATAGTGACTGGCAGTAGGATTATGAATATACTGGTGCTGATAACAATGTAACAGCAGTAGAGTAAAATATAATCTACAAATAAAAGATATTGCACTAGAGATGGGCCCAAGCTGTGGCATGTGTCCCTTTTCGGGGGGACTCAGTTTGTGTCCACCTCTAAACACAAAAACACACCCAAACAAAAATTCTGATCATTGAAACTAAAAACCCGGAGGGACTGGTTCCCTTCAGAGTCTCACCAGAGAAATTACAGCTACTAAACTGATGGGCCCAGAACAGCCGACCGTTTCTCCCGGCCCTCACCCGCTGGGCCACGTGGGGACTGGGATGTCGGCAGCAGAGAGAGAGGGAGCCGGGGGCCGGAGCTCCATCCCTGAGCGGAGAGAGCTTGTCTGGGGGGCTGCTGTAAGCCTCAGCCCTGCCAAGCCCTCTCTTCGAGGAGAGTTGCAGGGATGCTTAGCAAAACTTGTTGGCTTTGCCCAGCTGCCAGCCTGTCCCTGGCTGAGAAGATCTGCTCGCTGCAGCGGGTGCGCGTGCCCTCGCTACGTGGTGATGGGAATAGTTGAGTAAGGACTGGAAAGTACCACAAAGTGCAAGACTTGGCCCTTGCAACCACAGGGCCGAAGGCAAATATTTGGTCATATCTCTCTGGAGTGGAGAACGGTACCAGTTTACAAAGAGTCTGGCGTACCTGCTTTAAGAAGGAAGAGGGAGGTGGGGTTAGCACCCCGTCAGCTGCCAGAATGGGTTTTGATACAAAGAATAATTGCAATAAATCTACAAATGGGACAAAATGCAATAGGCATCCAAGTGTATCTAATGCCCAGCTAATAGGACGGGATACCTGAGTTCCCCAGCAGGGAGAAGAAATAGGTCTCTGCTTTCAGGACTGTGGAAACTATTTGATAGTGGGAAATGAGTAATTTAATTAGTAATTAATCTGTACAAGATGGACTTTAGTACAGGATTTGTTAAATAAATAAACAAATGGCCAAAAGGAGGATGAGAAGGGGTTAATTGATGGGGAAATCTTTGGGATGGACGGAGGTAGTAAAAGTAGCTTTCTAGGGTTGCTCTTGATGCTAGAAGTATTTAATATTTTTATTAGTCTGTCCAGCCTAAAAATAACAGATTGTTAACAAAATGTGCAGATAACCCAGTGTCTGGGACAGTGGGGAGTATCTTGGTTAGAAATGCTGGAAGAGTGGAAAGATGTAGGTGCTTAGACTGGTCAGAGGATGACTCCAAACAACCAGTGTGTTGTGGCTGGGAAAAGGACAACATTATCCAGAGCTACACCAGGCAAGTCAAATCCAGTGCAGACCAGAACTATTAATGCCCTATGTGAGGTCTAGATTTGACCTCACCTGGAGTACTGGGTACTTCTGGTCATCTTTGATAGAGAAGGACAAATTAAAAATGGTGCTGGTGCAGACAGGGGCTATTAGGATGATCTGATGTGCCATCCTATGGGCTCAAGTTGCAGTGACACGGATCCTACCAAGCACCTCACATGTTAGAGAAATAAAGTGGTCTGACCCCAAGGATCTCATAAGTTACTGCTTCTCTGTGGTTAGGACCATTTTATGAACTGTGGCCACAGAACATGGCTCCTTCATTACAAGCAGGAGGAAAAGAGCATGGAAAAACAGTTATCATTCACAGTGTGTTTCCTACGGATGGTGGGGAATCTGACCACATGGGCTGAAAATATACTCCACCGGCTGCCAATAAAAGTGCTATTTCTTATGTTCACATTTTACCAAGGACATCAGCCCACAAAACATCTACTCCTCTTTTAGCTGCATAAATGGCAGCAATGCAACGATAGACAACTTAAAACAGAAGCTGTTTTGCTGGGGATTTCTGGCAGAAATTTCATATTCAAAGCAAAAATAATTCTCAGTGGCTCTGAGGTGGCAGAAGCCCATCAAGATGCTGATTGAATTTCTGAATTTATAAACCTGCCTGAGTGGTTTTTGTAGGGTGCACACAGAGATGTGCACGAGTAGGGCAATGAAGGGGTTAATGGGAGTGGGGGGCATGCAGCGAACAGAGCTCTGTGCAAGGCAAAGCTTCTCTTTTCAGAAAAAGAAACCCAACCCTGCCAGTTTCTGTGGTGTCAGAGCTGTAGATTTTGGGGTTTAGCTTTCATCTGTGCAGAGGCAGGGTTCACCACTGATTGCAAAAGCCCGGTGGTCCTTCTGCTTTGAGTCTCCTCATTCAAGTGGCAGCTGAGAGCACTGAAGTCCCAGGCCCGCCTGCGAGAAGCAAGGAGGCGAGAAGCAGGAGGAAGGTCTCTGCCCTTTTATTCTTCAAAAGGCTTTTTAAGAGAGAGGAATTCTCCTCGATTCCTGTTGCTCTGTTTGGTTCTCCATGGCGCTTCATCCACATCCCTGCATGCTGCAAGTGGCTGTGCTCGGCCCCTAGAAGGTGGCAGGGGGTGAGGTACAGTTCAGCTGTGCCCAAACAGTTTCCCAGCCTCTCTCCCTCTCTCTCTCTTTTGCGACATCCCTGGGTTGGTGTTCTGGCATCCTTATGGCTCCCCATAGTCTTGCTATGACTCAGGAGGGACTGGTGAGACCTCCCATCCTGAGAAAGGGTGTTTGGGTGAACAGTCTATCAAAAGGGAGCCCTTGCTTCCCAAAGATAAGGCACAAAGATTTTGCAGCTGGCGGGATTATACGATTTCCCAGCAGATGAGCTGGGTTTAGTGGCGGTAGATTAATGAATAGCCATATTGCTTCCTTATACTGGCCCTGGCTAGTGGATTAATATATTTGTTCCCTTTAAATTGTCAATGGAGAATAATTAGCTTAGTGTCCACACAGACAACACAAACAACACTGGACTGCCCTCTTTGCTACTATAACAGAGTCATTGTGAGAGCATTTTGAGTTCCTGACATGCCCTTGAGGGCTCCTGGCGCCATGGTGGGCACAAAAGGATCCGGGGTGTGATAGCCCCTCCAGGTGGGTGCAGAGCTGTGCCTCAGAGCCATGGGTACCTGTAGTGCTTGTGATGCTCTATCCACCATAGAAGAGCTGTCAAGAAAGGAAAATGGTGATTCAGTATCTCTGAGACGCTGGTTGGTTTCTCCAGGACTTGGCTGTGCTTGGAGGAGAATCTACCCAATGTACTCTTGATCTCCAGCAGCTAAAGATTGGTGTTGCAGGTTCTCTACACCTCAGCAATGTGCTCCAAGCAAATCGTCTGTCCCATTGGCATTTCACAGAACCACGGTGTGGCTGGTGCTGAGACCATCAGAGAAGTGCTGGTGCAGAGGAGATGACACTCATCACCGTGGAGGGGGAAGAGGCTGGAGTATCGTCTTAGCAATGCAAAAAGTGGCATCTCTTGTGGAGATCCAACCCACGTCTTCCACTTGAAAAGAAGATGTTGGTCTGTGAGATGTCTCCCTCCTGCAGTGGTTTGAACACTGGGGAGGACATGGCAGTGATCTGGAAGGTTGCTGTCACTGAGCGACCTCTTTGTAAGGGGGATGAGGATGGCAGTGGAGAAAAGTCTTTAATTCCCCACCCAGCACTGGGAGATGGGAGGGAAGGAGGAATGCTGGGACAGGTGGGGATGTCCCAATGTACAAGAGCAAAGCATGGCTCCCTGCGACTTCTGGGTCAGCCCCTCAGCTGGTCTTGCTGTGAGGAGATGCAGTGTCAGCCCAGCTCTGACTACAGGAAACTCTCCTCCACCTCTTGGTGCCCTGTGGTTGGCTCCTGGCAGCCTGGCTGTGGGTCGGATTCCTGCTCTTCGTCCTGTCGGAGGCCCAGAGGGCTGTCACAGGATATTGTAGACGATGTGTTGGCCTCGTTCAGCGTAGAGCTGAAGGCAGACAGGAGGAGAGAGAAATTAGTGCCTTGTCTTAAGTCTCCTGGTGAGAGAGGATTCCCAATGGCTGAGAAGCAAGTCAATCTCCTGGTAGCCCCAGTCTATCTGAGTAGCTCTCCACAGGGGGAACAAACAATATCACTTGGGTCTATCCAGCCCTCAAACACAACATACAGCCAGCTGGGCTCTGCGGATCGTGCGCCCCAATGTGCCCTACTCCTTGTAAATGGGGTCTCCTGTCCCTTGCTGTGCCAGCTAATGTATGGGACATGACATGCCACCCTGTCTTAGCTCGCATCCCAGCTCCTCTGGTTCATCTTCATCCCTGCAGGCTCATGCAAGGTCGCAGCACTTCAGACGGGGATGACACTGTGCTGCTCTCCTGGTAAACCCACCCCTGGTTTGTCTGATAGCAAAGCATCCCCATTTCCTCCTGAGGCCCCTGTTTTCAGATTTGGGTAGTCAGGGGAAAGAACAATATTCAGAAGCGATGTTTTTACCTGGCCCGGCTGATGGAGGCCTCCTGAGGGAGATCGCAGTTTGCCTCGGGTTTGGGGTCGGGAAGAGGGATGATATAATCGTTCTCGCCCCCGTTCTGGTGCACGGCTGTGTAGAGGATGCTGCCGGTGGGTGAGCTGGGAGTGAGCCTGGTGTTGTTCAGCCCAGGGATTGTGGGTCTTGTGCGGACAACAGCAGGGTGGTCACTCTTCATGAACTCTTCATCCACCTGATGGTACCTCTGCTCTCGCAAGGCAGGTTACCAAAGAAACGGGAAGGTCTTGTGAGTGAAGAAAATGCACTTGTGTTGTATTTGCTTTCCCTGTCTGCTAGGCTTTTTCTAGAGGGGGTGCCATCTTCTAGCTGTGTTCAGCTACCCTGACTCCACCAAAGACGAGTCACGAACATTTCCTAAGGGAAAGATCAGGGGCACAACTCCACAGCTCCAAGATACCAAACAGTAGGAGGCAGGTTTTTGATCTCCTGCCAGTTCTGATTTCCGCAGTTGCTGAGATACCAGCTGCCTGTCTGGCACTGCCAGTTGTCTCAGCAATGATCCCAGAATGCCCAGACCGCCTTTGTTGGCTGTTCAAACTAACGCAGCCTCAGTCACAGCAAAATGCTCTGGCACAGCAACACTAAACACTGGTCTCCAAACACTGACTGAGGGCCCTAACCAAGGCAGCGTCCTCCACAGAGCACTGACCCTCTTCTGTCCCTCCAGCACAGGGTCCTTTGAACATACCTTTCTGTAGCAATCCACCAAGAGGTTTCCCATAAGCACCACCAGCTGTGAGAAGGATGGTCTGATCTCAAACTTCTCCTCCCAGCACTTCTGCATGATATCGTAGCTAACAAGGGGGAGGAGAGAGCACTCCGGTGACTTAGAAGTTGGAAAAAACAGAGGCAGAAATGCTTCTGTAGCTTGCATAGGGCAGGCCCGGGGCAAACGTGTATGGGCAGCACTTACATTTCGTCAGAGGCGTGGGTGGGTTTGGACATCCGATAACCACGTTTGATGGCATTGTAGAACTGTTCGTTCATAGGCAGTTCAGGGTACGGAGTCCCCCCTGGGTGTAAAGGGAGAGCAGGAAATCAGGCTGGTGGATTGCCTGCCACCTCCATGCCAACATGCATTTCACACCAAGGTTTCCTTTTTTCTTTACCTTTCCTGTTTCATTTCACTTCCAAATGCCACTTCCAAATGGCAACGTCAGCATGGGAAAGAAGGAGACAGGGAATGAAGTGCTACTCTGACTGGTAAGGTTGGGACTTGGGGATTAGAAATGGATTTCTGTTGTCTCTGGGAAGGAATCCTTCCAACATGCTATCAGACCTACAGACACCACCGTGATCTCCAGGGCACTTACCTAGAGTGAATATCTCCCAGAGGAGAATCCCGAAAGACCACACATCACTCAGGGTGGTGTACAGGTTGTTGAAGATGCTCTCTGGAGCCATCCACTTAAGGGGCAAGAAAGTCTAACAGAAAAAAACATGAAACAAGAAGAGAGTCAGCTGCATCTACAGCACTTCTTTCAAGAGGTGAGAGCCTGACACCCAATTTACAAGCAGAGAAGACCCTTCAGAGCTGTCTTCAGCCCAACACGGCTGCTGACATCTGCTGTCAGCCACAGGGATCAGTTTTCTCTTTCCTTGTGCAGGATGAACCCAGCAGGCAGGAGGAAAGAGCAGGTATGCTACATGTGTTACCAAAACTGTCTGCCATGATGAGCTGTCACGGTGTGCTTTCTCTGTTCCCTAGTTCTTGGGGAGTCCACTGACTTGCACAACATGACCACAGCATTCCTGAAGGGACTCCAGGTCTATCTGGAATTTGGAAACCTGAGACCAGGCTGGAGAGGGCTATGGGATGATCAGAAAAGAGCTGAAGGACACATCCAGCTTTTTCCTGCTCTTACTCACTAGAGTGATACATGAAAAGGAGCCTCACTTGACCAGCTTGTATGCAGCACTGCCTGTGCTGTTCCTGGGATTCGCTTGCACAATGAATACCAAAATAATCTCCAGGAAGGATTGCAAAGCGGCCCAGTTTCATTTCCTGTTTTGGAAGGAAAAGCAGCTATGCCAAGGCTGGACTGGAAAACCCCAGCCCCTCTGCAGGAGGGTCTCCCTGACCAGGCACTGAGTGCCTGTCGGCCACCCCGTGCAAACCAGGGAGAGTATGACAGAAGTTAAGCAGTTCATAGGGCAGATAAAGATTGGGGTTTGAGGGGGTCTGGCTCCGCTCTCAGCTCCCCCAGCCTCAGTTTCTCTGGGAATTACATGGCCTGCTTTGCTTGGGGTTGCACAATGCCAAATGTCCCAGGGCTGGAGTGGACCTGCTGTTGTTGAAGTCACCGGGGAGGTTCCGGGGAAGCTCAATTACAGCCTCATCCTCTCCTGCCTCGAAAGATTGGGGACGTCTTTCTGGAAAGTAGCTGCTCGCAGGAAAACACTTCCTCTTACCCTGTGGTCTAGTGGTTAGAGCAGAAGTTTGTGAACCTCTTTCCATAGTGTCCAGTAACTCACTGCAGCACTGTAAAGCTGCCTGACCTTGTGCTCCTCCTGCCTGCAGCTCAGGACCAGACTCAGCGCCATGTAGGGACAGGATGCAGCACTGCTGCCGGTGATGGCATGTACAGGGGACAATCCTTAGTTTTGCTGCTGTTGCCCAGGTTCTTCCGTAAGAGCCTTGAAATACGGGCATGCAATTCTGCTACTTTACGGCATGCAGAGCACATCAGGTGCAGGATGGTTGGCTGTTGACAGAATCCCCTGGGAGTCCTGTCCTGTCACCAGACTTGGGCACAATGATGGACAGGCGACTCACAAGAGCATGTGGGGGCTGCCAGGCCCAGAGCCACAGGAAGAAGGGACTTACACGGCTCCTGGTACTCACGCTGCCTTTGGAGATATAATTGGAATCCCTCATGATGTCCCTCGCCAGGCCAAAGTCACAGATCTTCACCAGCTTCCCCTCGCAGATGAGGACGTTCCTGGCAGCCAGGTCACGATGCACACACTGTAGGGGGGAGGCAGGGCACTGTCACTGCAAGGGGCCCCCAGACAGCCGGAGAAAGCAGCCCAGCTCCAGCACTCACCCATTTCTGGGGCTGCAAGGCCAGGAGTCACCTCACATCATTTGAGGCATCTCCTCCACCTCTAGGGACAACCGTGGCTCAAAGCCACTAGCAGAGCTACCACGTTTTTGCTGCTTACGTGGGCTGCTGCCCCCGTGACAGCAAGAGGCACACAAATCTGGCAAGGGCAATTGGAACACCCCAGTAAAGAGGGGATTGCCAGGGCCTGACCAAACAAGAGGGCTGACGGGATGGCAAGGAGGGTATGTCTCCATCTCTGTTTGGACAATCCAACCCAGCAGCCTGAAGACATCAGTTACACCAGCCTAGTTCGTGCCTCCTGGTTTGCCAGCATGTTGGATGCTTTCCATATGAACAGCCCTGAGGTTTGCTCAGGACCCTGTCAGACACTGCTGGCAAGCATGGTGATATTACACCACTGTAAAGTGGGACTGTGGGAAGCTGTGGGAAGCTGGGAGCTCCTCTTCTGTGCTGCATGGGGGAGCACTGACCACGCGCTTTTGATAATCAGACTGGCTGGCTGGAGGCAAGGAGCCAGGAATTTCTCTCCACGTGTCATTGATGCCATCCCTACCCCGTCTCTTACCCCTGCCCTGTGTGATGCTTCGCACCGACCAACTATATTACTGCCTGCCCTGGGCTAAGCCAGACCCTAGGAAATTCCAGAGCCTGGTGCTCTGCAGTGGCTTAATTTCCACTGAACAAGCACTTCTGATGAGGCCTGGGGGGCTCAGAGCATGCGGTGCAATAGGGGTGTCTGCAGAGGGTAGCAGCTCTGCTGTGGAGTGCCTTATGCTTTTAAGCACAGGGAGGCTATCGCTGTTTGGTCATCCCTGTAAATGGGGATGATATAACACCACAGCTGTGCTGCACATGGCTTGGGAGGAGCTCAGAGTCAGGGAATTTGAGGTCTGAAGCTCAATCTAAGCCAGGGTTAGCTGTCATGTGCAAATATAGTCATGCTGATCCCCAGGGCTGTTTCCAAAGATAAGTGGTCAGCAGCTCTTCAATTGCACTGCCGCTTCTCCCGCGAGGAGGTTGGCATGGACAGAGGGACAGTGAGCAGAAGCTGACCACAGGACACGGCAGAGCATTGTTGGCCTCCACCACCGCAGGCACCATGGACCAGCTGGCATACATACATTTTTGGAAGCCAGGAACTCCATCCCATTGGCCACCTGGAAGCTGAAGCCCACCAAGTCCATGTAGCTGAGGAGTGGAGACTCATTTATCAGTGTCACCCGGTCTGTTCTTTCAGGAGCTGGAGGGCAAGCAGAGATGGATGTTGGTGTTACTTGGCACACTTATGGGCTGCCCACCGGTGGAGGGACAAAGAGACAGAGCCGGGAATTCCCATTGCGAGGGCATCTGCCACCACTGCTGGACTTGTCCCAGAGATGACCTTTGCAATATGGACCATCTGGCTCTGCAAGCAAAGGCATCCAGCGCCCGAAGTGCAAGCACCTCCCCCTCCCACTGCGGCTAGGTTGTTACCTGATGGGGAATAGCTGTCCAGCTCGTATGGCGTGCCATAGTTAGAGGACTCGATGTCAGCATACTTGACTTCACCCTTCATGTCGGACATGGGCACGTAATCCAGGGAGTCATCCTTGCTCATGTCCATGTAGCCCCCATCGCTCTCCACAGACAAGGAGAGGTGGCTGTGGGGGGAAGCAAAGAGACTGTTCAGATCCAGAGGAGAGGAGGAGATGCAGGGAATGGGAGCAGTGATTTGTGGGACTGCAATTCCTAAATCCTCAGCCCCCAGCACTGAAATGTCCCACACAGCAGGGAAAGAAACCCTGCATCATGCATGCAGAGAAGTGCAAATGGCACTGGAGACCTCCTTCCACCACCTAACAGCTCTGGTGTCCTCAGCGCTAGCTTTGAACAGCCCTGCCATATTCCCCTGCAGGTCTTCAGGTGTCCTTGCCCACAGACTGCAGCTTCTCATGCTCAACTTGAGCTCTGCACTGAGGAGGGCAGGAAGGGGAGCCAGGACCATACAACTCCACAGGCACCCACTGGTCAGGAGGGCAGAAGACCCAAGCCAGAGCGGACAGGAGAAACCCTCCACCTCGGCTGTACACATTCACAGGCTGGCCAGGAGTGGCCTGGAGAAGGCTGAACTGAGTGGGGAGGACACAACCCTCTGTCCACGGTTAAACCTTCCCAGTTTGGATCAGCAAACATCTGCATCCTTGCGCATCTCTCCATTGAGTGAGCAACAACTGCGTCCTGGAAGCAACATCTTGAGGCCTTCCACATGATGGTGCTGGGTAAGGGAAACCTGCTGCATGACCAGAGCTGTGGGACATGTCCCCACAGGCTTGGGAGGCGGTGCTCAGTGCTTAGAAGGATCTCAGCTGCCTTCAAGCAGAAAGCACAGAGGGCAGCTGTGCTGATATCCTAACACTGCTCTGTTACTATTGTTTTGGCATGCTGGAAGGAAATGCTGCTTTCTAACTTCCCGTGGGACCATTTCTGTGCGCTGATCTGCCTGCATCCCGTACGGCTGGCAACTGGACGAAGGACCGTTTCCCTTTCCTTGTAGCACCTCTTGTGCAACTGCCGTCCTTCTAGCACTTCTCCCTTAGGCTCGGTAGCAACGTGACCTGCCCTGAAAATACAGAGCTGAGGCCTCCAAGGGTTAAGACATGCTGGGAAACCCTTCATCTCTGTACTTAAAGCATAGCTGTGGTTATGCCAGTAAAGTTAATGATGCCAGGGAACATTCCCAACTGGCATGGAGCAGCCGGCATGTGTGCTAGCAAACTCAGCCTCCAGGACATACGGATTGTCTCTGCTAACTCCCTGTCTGCCAGGAGCTGTTTGGAGGTGGCTGGTTGGCACATGGGCCAGTCTCACAAGGTAAGAGAGTAGCCAACTGTGCTCCAGTGCTGAGCCAGCGTTTACTTTACCGGTCTGGAGGAAATGCAGGTAACTTTCCTGGCAGGACCAGCCTCACTCATTGACGGGGGCCAGGATGGGGTAGGCACCAGGGAGGAGAAGAGTGCTGCTTTCCAGGTACCTCTGCACGTGGTCCTCCTTGGCGGTGTTCCCGTACACCTCTGCCTCTCGCCGTGCCTTCTCTCCATAGGACTGCAGGAAGGTGTGCTTGTTGCGGTGCAGGTAGTCCACCAGGTCCCCATAGCGGCAGTACTCGGTGATGATATAGATGGGCCCTGGTGGGAGAGAGCACCCATGTGAGCCCTGCCTCAGCCCCGCTCACTCCCCAGGGCAGTGAATTTCATCCCATAGGGACATTACCAGGTTGCAGCACATCTTTTCCAGGGGGAAAAGCCAACATTTTTGGAATCTGACATTTGTGTTTGGGGTGGGAGGTGGGCGTTAACAGAAACATGCCTTCTCAGTTTCAATCAGGTTGGAAAGAAAGGCTTTCAGAGCCCCACAAGGCTTTCCTAGGGGAAGGGTGAATCATTCTGAACCAGAAAACAGGAATTATTCTCTCTGAGGGTAGTTCTCAGCACAGCCCGGGGCAGCAGCGAGAGAAGACAAGGTGCCTGGGGCTCAGCTACCTCCTTTGGTGCAGGCCCCCAGCAAGTTGACAATGTTGAGGTGAGGTCCCAAGTGGCTCATGATCTTCAGCTCGGACATGAGGGCTTGCTTCTCGCTGCTCCGGGCAGTGGCTGTTGGGGAGAGCTGGTGTGAGCGGCAAGGTGAGGAGGGGCGCACATGGGCACTGTTCGGCCTCACAGCTTTGGGATGAGGGAAAAGTATGGTATGGGGACAACTCACACTTGAGCATTTTGACTGCCACTTTCATGGTGGACTGAGAATGGCTCAGGCCATGGGCTGTTGCCTCTACCACACGTCCAAAGGCACCAGAGCCGAGAGTGCGTCCTGCAAAGGAACAGTGAGACTAGATTGGCGGTAGTCCTCAAAGAGAGCTGAGATGAGGAGCTTGGAAAAGACAAGTCCTCTGTCTGAAACCACAGCAGCCTCACTGCAGTCATCCTGGTGGACATGGAGGGGGTGATGAGCTATGATGTTTCTGGTTGGGGCTCGTTTCTGTCTGGCTGGGAGGGGAAGGACCTTCCAGCCACAGGAAAGGATAGCCACGATTAACCCAGTGCCTCATGCCAAAGGGAGCAGCTGGCTTCCCACCGTGGTCCCAGATGGTCCTTCTGTCCCAGGACCACATCGTATCTTGAGGGATCTCTGTGCCCTTTCTGGGTTGGTCTCTTTTGGAGATCCCAAACCCAATACCCCTAGATAGCCAGGACCCCAGGGGTCCATCAGTGGAACCTGCTCAGCCTTTACCTAACACCAGCTTGTCCCTGGGCACCTCCCAGCTGGAGTCATAAGGGAGCTGCATGGGATCCACATAGATGTACTCGTGCCCATCGGAGCTGACTGACTCAATCACCTTCCAGCGGATTTCATAACGAGGTTTCTGGAAAGGGGAGCAAACGGGAAAGAGAGATCTAAGAGGCTGAGGGTCAAAGATGGCATGGGGGATGTGGCTGGGCTTTCTCAGGGAGTCTTTTGTCCCTGCAGCCATTGCCTCATGCCCCATCTAGCCTACAGATGCCAGGGGCACATGGTCCCTGGAACGGGTGGGACATTTGTCAGGCCCATGCCAGCAGAATCTCACAGCTTTGCACTTCCTGGCCACCCTGACATGAGGGTACTGGGAACGGTCTCCTCTTTTACCTTCTGCCACAGGACAATCAGGATGATCAGGGAGATGACAGTGAGCACCAGCAAGGCCAGGATGACAGAGATGATGACCACTTTGAACGGCAAGGCTACAATGATAACAGGGATAGCAGTTAGACTCCTCCAACCCTGCATGGCTTGGGTACCCTTGGGAAAGGAGGGGAGAGCAGCACAGAGGGATCACTGCACCCTTTCCCTTTTCTCCTCTAGCCCCTGTCCCCCTCCTGCTACACAATTTCCCCCAGACATTGACCCTGAGGGGGCAGACCCTGTCACCTCCTCCTGGGCAGACCTGCCCAGTACTTGCAGGGCCAACACACCAGGGATAATGGGGTGACGGGTTGTCACAGCCTGTTGAAGGGCTTTTGACCATGGAAGGGTGTAAGGAGCTAGAGGTGCTGGTTTGCTTGGGGGTGAGCTGGCAGCTCTGGAGCTGGGCTTAGACCATCCCTCCTCATATTTGGGATGTTCAGTGCACGGCTGTTCAAGTCCGTGGCACCATCTAGTGACCCGCGGGCTAATAACAAGACACCGGGGACCTGCTCAGGTATCTTGCCTCCCTGGAGGGATGACCCTCCCAGTGGTAGGAAGAGAATGTCCATGGCCAGTGGACATAAGGGCTCCAGACTCCTCCTGGAACAACCTTTCTTGCTCAGCCCAAAGGAGGCTTTGTTTTAGACAGAATACACAGGCTTCCTGCCTTTGAGGACTACAGCCATCAGAAGACAGTCCTGGTCCTAGCACCTCCAGGTTGGAGACAAGGAGAGAAAAGTCTAGGTCCCCACCACTGGCTCGGACACTTCCCTCAGCACTCACCGTGTGGGACCAGAGTGATGTCCTGGGAGTTGGTGCCCAGGAAGTTTTGCACAGTGCATCTCAGGAGCAAGGGCTCGTCCACCCTGTGCAGCTGCAGGGTGCTGTTCACGCGATACACCTGCAGCTCTGCGTGGTACGTGGCATTGGTCTGCAGACCGATCTCTGAGGATTCGTTCCCCAGCAGCCGGGTGGGCTGCCCCTTGGCACTGCACCTGGCCCAGAGGAGGATAAAGGCACCTGTGAGGCAGCTGGGACCACATGCCACCATGGGATGCCTGGGCTTGTGGGCCAGTAGGATGCAATAAAGCGTTAGTCTATCAGTCTAATAAATGCAAGAGTTTCCATGCATAAATGCAAGCCATTCCCATGGGCTCCATCATGCCACTTACCATTTGATGTCGCTGCAAGTAGACCAGCTGATCTCTGGCTGGGGCATGCCTTCAGCAGAGCATGTTACGGTCTGCTCCCCACTGCTGGCACTGCTGTTCTCCTTGAGATCCACCACTTTGGCTGGCACTGAAACCAAGAGACACTGATGGGAATTTAACCTTCACTTTGACTGCAGGATGGAAGGGGAACATTATTCCCCTGTGCCCCTAACATGGCCTGGTGGTAAGGGGACAGTGAGGTAGGAGTCAACACTGCAATCATGTTTCACTTTGGAAATCTAACAGCAAAAAGAGAAAGGTTTGAGGGCGTCATGAAGGAGACTTGTCCAAATTTAGGTTGCTTAGAAAACAGAGGCAAGCACAGGGTAGAGTGCTGGATATCAGAGCTGCCCACTTGTCTCTGCATCTACTACCTTGGGCCATGGCATGAAGGCCAAGCTGCTGATATCTGCACTGCCTCCCTGTCTCCCTTGCTATGAGACCCCATGTGAAATATTGCAAGTGAGCACAAGTTTCTTGCTTTAATGCTCTTCCTTTGACCAAACCCACTCTGGAGCTGTAGTCAGAGGAGTAAGGGCTTCAGCCTGAGGGTCCTACATCAAAGGACGGAGCCATCCTCTGAGACTGACGCCACACTCCTTAGCCCCATATCTACATGCCCATCCTCACCATTTATCTGCAGGTGGAAGGACAGCTCCTGCTCATCATCCTCATTGGAAGCCCGGATGGTGTAAAATCCTCCTTCTTCCTGCTTCACCCTCACCAGCACCAGGGCTGTCTGGTACCTGGAAGAGACACAGTCCCAGAGTGATGTGTGTGGGATGTAACTGGGGACTGACAGTGCTCAGAGGCAACCAGCTCCCACCAATGTCGGGCACACTCAAAATCCACTCATGGAAAAGCATTCGACCACCAACCCATGCCCAACCAGTGATTTGCATCTTGCTTTGTGAATTATCCCCTCCCTGCACCCTGGTGAGGAGTGATGGGCCCTCACCTGGTTTCTGACAGGTTTCTGCTGGTGATGGTGAACTCGCTGCTGCTCTCCATGGTCAATGTCTTGTTGTTCTTCAGCCACACGATGCTGGGTTGTGGGTAGGCCTCCACCTCCACCTGGATGGTGCGGCTCTTGTGGACTTCAGCATACACTGTGTTGGGCAGGTGAGTGTGGAAACGCACGAAGCCACGCTCTGAGAGGGGGGAGGAGGGATAGGGGGAGTCAGAGATAAAAAGAAAATCCCTCTCCAGCCCTTTGAACAAACATGGATCTGGAACAAAACACCCCGAAAACAAAGAAGTGGTGGGGCAGCTCCAGATCGATCCCTTAAGGCTTCAAGCTTGTGTCCAAGGGAAGTGGTGCAGAGCCGCACTTTGGAGCAGGGGAGCTCATGGGGCAGGCAGCATGCAGGGAAAAGGCTGTTATCTTATAGACATGGGGCAGATTCCTTCAAACAACACGGAAGAAGGACAGATGCAGACAGGAGGTGACAACTTGACACTGCACAGTGCAGAAGAGCTCTCACCCGCACCTTCAAGTGTCATAAAGGGTCCCAAAAGCTGTGGTGGGGGATCTGGGATGTTTTGAAGCCAAGAAATGGGTAGGCGTGACTTGGGGTGAGGGTTGTTTTTTTGCCATGGTTACTAAGGGCAGAGGCAAGGAGGGGAGAGAGCTGGAGGCTGTGTGGAGAGAAAAGGGTGTCACCCGGGGGCATCCTGCCTGGGCGCCCGCGTGGTTTGGTGGCTTTGGGTGCGTGGGCAGCAACGCACCAATCACACGGACTGTGATGTCTTTCCGGTCCGTTTTCTCATGGTAGCCCTCAGAGACGTTGCAGACGTAGGTCCCGCTGTCCTCCAGCTCTGCATTCTGGATGATGAGGATGGAGCGGATCTCGTGGGTGGATCCGGGCAGGAAGTCGGTCACCGGCTCCACAGCCTTCCCTGCCTGCACAATGGGGACAGGAGATACTGTCTGAGAAATCAAGAGCGTGTTCTGCCATTGGAGCTACAAAGCCAGGCTCACAGGGAGGGAGTAGAGGACCTCAGTCTGGCTGCCACAGGGACAGGGAACATGTGCTGATCGGAGGCCACTGTGACAGACAGCCTTAGTCCAAGGATCTCCCCATCAAGCCTCCCTGTGTGGCAGCAGCAGCATCCCACAGCTTCTGCCATGAGGTGAAGCTTCTTATGAAGCTTCCTATGAAGCTTCACCTTGGATATTGATGACATGGGACATTTGGGTGAAGGCTGGAGCTGCTGCCCAGAGCCTGTGGGGCTGGAGCACTCACTTGCTTGCGGGGGTAATCCCAGTTGAAGTTGACCAGCTCATTGCCACTCACAGTGCACATCAGGGTAACGTTTTCTCCCTGACGCACTATGGTCTGCACTGCACTGATGGAGACGTTCACAGATGAGACTGTGAGAAAGGTGAAAGAAAGGAATGAATAATGAAGGAAGGGACGAGTGGGCACCCAGCCCATTTATCCCGGGTGGACTAGTCCACTGGAAAGTCTCTTCCCTGAGGGATGGAGCTGAGAATTTGGTAGAACCCATCCTCTAATGGAGACAGGACTAAATCCACCCTCCAAATTGATCAGAAGCATCACTAAGGAGACAGGGGGAGAGCTTTGCTGTCCCCTGCCATTGAGCTGAAGGAACAGCCACAGCAGGTGCACAGGTATGCTAAGACAATGGCAACTCACCCTGGATCCTGTAGACGTAGAAGGTGTCTGAATCCACCTCCTGGTCATCCACAATTGTCCGACAGAAATAGGTCTTATCCTCAAAGAAGCCTTTGAATCCCTGTTGTGGGTCATAAGCAGCTGGGATGGGGTTCTCCACCTTTTTCTCATAGAGGGTCACCTGCACCTGTGGGTTGGTCACACGGCATGGGATGACGGCCTCTGTGTAGCCCGTGATGAAGATGAAAAGCTCTTCGGAGGTGATTGTGGGGAGAAAGACTAGGGAGGGATCTGTGGGAAAGAGGGAACGCTGGTTACAGAAAGCTGCTCGAAGCTGAACCAGGGCTGCTCTGTGCTCCTCCAGGACTGTGCCAACATAGGCCTCTGTCTCCAGACCGGTGTGATGCTTCTTCCTTTGCTCCCCATGGCAAAGTAGAGCTGCCCTGTTGCGGGCTTGCCAAACCTCTCCAGGAGGGGTGAGAGAGACCCAAACACTGCTGCTTAGCAACATTGCCTCCCCGACCTCTTGTCCCAACACACCACACATGTGCCTCTCCCATGACCTGGCATACCAGAGACATGCCACAGCTGTGGGGGCTCTCCTGCAATGGGAAGAAGGATTTGGGGAGGCTGGGTGCTTGGAGATGGAACGATAATTCAAAGGCCTCTTTCTCCTCGTTGCTAAACCCATTGGAAATGCAGAGACAAGGACATGCTGTCCCCTACCTGGAACGTAGATGTACAGGGCTTTCCTCTCCATTGGCTCTGGAGCCTGGTCGGGGCTGTAGGTGCACGTGTACTCCCCGGTGTGACGGCCTGTCACGTTCCTGAGGGTGAGATTGCTGACAAAGACACCATCCCTGTGCTCCAGCAAGGCGGTAAGGGGCTGACCCTCCCGTTCCCAGACCAGTGCGCCGTCCCCGTAGCACAAGAGGGAGAAGGTGCTGTGGAGGCTGAGGACAAGCTCAGCATCTCTGGGTTCGATGTGCAGCCCGCTGCCCCCAGACGTTACCTCCAGCAGACCTGGAAGAGGAGGGAGATGAGACAAAATTGGGCTCCTCTGAAATCAAAGAAGAAACACCTGGAGCACAACCTCATGCTTGGTTTGTAGTGTCAGCCTTTACACTGAAAAATAACCTTCCTGGACTTGTCCTCCTTGGTGTAGCCACCACTGACAAATGCATGCTCTCCACAGAGATATCCTGTCAACCCATGCCTTGGTGGGTCACCCTTCATTCCATGTACCGCCTGAAACCCTTACTGGAGAGGAAATAAGACATCATGGTGTTCAGCGATGTTCAAAGTTGCACATGTTGCCTGTGGCAATGCTGGGTGGAGAGCCCCCCATTTTATGCTTTAACTATGTCTGCCCTGTCCAACCTTTCTGCTAGGTGACTGCACCCCCAGTGCTACCCAGTGCTGCCCAGTGTCAGTGGGCAGTCAGGAGCAGACGGCTGGCTCGGGAGGGATTTGGGGCAGCTGTGGGCATGAACAGAGCTCTGCTGGAAGGCAGCCATGCTGTTATGCCATTGCACCAGCCCAAGGGACATCCTTAGTGAGGACAGGGCTGGAAATGGGGGTGACCTGGGCCTCCCCCACATGTTTTCTCTCATTCTTGACTTTTATGTATCCTGTGAGCTGGTCTAGACTGCCTGGAGAGCTGAGAGTACCGATAGTACTGCTGACCCCCAAATGAGCCTGTCTCTGCAAAGGCAGAGGTAGGTCTCAGATGCCCCATCAAAGGCTTGGAAGGGCCATGCATTTAGGGGGCAAGTGGGAGAGGAGGAGATGAGGCAGTTCCTGGTGCCGCTGGCTGCCTCTCGACAGGGACAGCGACAGACGGGACACAGACTAGGCTGAAACAATGTCAGTTTACAAGAAAGTGAAAAAGGAATGAAAGCAAAACCTTGCAGGAAATCCTTTGGAAGCAATAAAACAGGCAAGGTCTTCCTGAATGGCTCCCCGTGTCTCTCCCAGTTTCCTTGCCTCACCCTTTGACCAGATGCCCCAGTAGATCTGGGACATGTGCTCCTCCCCAGTGTCTCCAGCGGTGAGCAGCACAGCTGGGGACAGCCCCCAGGGACTCGCAGCAATGCTGTGAACAGTGCAGATAGAGCCAGGTGCCCTGTTGCTCTGCGCGGCAGGGCGGGGGGGTTTATTGTATGTATGGGGTCTGACCAAATCCCTCCTGCTGTGGGGGTGTCTGTAACGTCCAGCTAATGTGGGTTCTTGGGTGTCTGCTAAGGGCTGAGCGCACCTGGCAGTGCTCCCTCTGCAAAGGTCTCCTCCTTCCACCCAACTGTGCATCACCAGCATGAAGCAGGTGGGGACTTTACCTCCACCCCACCATGGGACCGGGTCAGCATGAGCCCATGGACCTGAATCATAAGGGGGCACAGATGTGCCTGGAGCACTCCGTGCACGCCTGTGCCTCCCCACAGCTCTGCTCCTTTCCTCCCCCTTGCCCCGGAGTGAGCATCCCAGGGCAGCATCCCCGCACAGGGCCCAATCCTGCACACACCTCCCCAGCCACAGCACTCACCGGTGAGGATGAGGAGCCAGAGAGATGTCTTCAGAGAGGGGCGCAGCATGGTGGGCTCCGTGGCTCGGTGGCCAAATCCTGCCAAGAGCAAAGTGGGATGAGCGCAGCACTGCTGGCAGAGGAGGGGTCCCTCAGCCACCTCGGGCAGGGGGGTCTCCGAGCCCCGACCCAAGCCCTGAGGTCCCTTCTCCATCTCAGAAACCTCCCATCTCTTTCCAGTTTTCAGCCTTTCCCTCCCGGCGGCGTGGTTGGTTCCCCCTCACACTGGGTCTGCAGAAGGAGCTGTTTCTAAGGCATCTCCCGCTGGTAAACAGGGATCTTGCTGGAGGCTCCAGGAGTTGTGTCGACTCTTGCTCATCTCTGCTGGAAATGCCGCTCCCCCCGCTGCAGAGCCCTGCCTTTCTCCCTCCCTCTCTCTACCGCCTGCCTTTTTTTTCCCCTTAGTTTTGGCTTCCCTCAGTCCCAGTGAGATAAAACTTGCTAGAAAACAGATCCCCCTCCAACCCTCCCACATTTTCTGCTCCTTCCAATGAGCCCAAAGAAAAACAAGCCCAAAGAAACCCCACAAAAAAATGAGTTTCTTGTATTTAACTTTTAAATATATCTATTTTAAGGGAATATTTAAGAGGGTTTTTTAGTTAAAAATAATTTGTATCAACATTTCTCATGAAATCTTTTCCACAGAGCGTTTTCAGGCCTCCCTGGTGCAAACCAAGAGCCCAGAAGAGACAAGGTCAGAGCTCCCTAAAAGCAGTGGGGTCTGTCCCCCGTGTCATGGGGTGACAGGTAACCCTCCCCATCGAGCCTGCGAGGACAGGGATGAATATTTCTGAACAGCAAAATGAAGAAGCTAACAAGGGGAAGAGTAAGGGGGAAAGGCTTCCTCTGTGCCTGGACAAAGCTGGGGGGAAATGAGGTCAGTAGTCCCGAACTTGAGGATGCTCCTGCATGGAGCTGAACTTCATGGCTCGGCCACGCCGCAGTCCAGAGCTGAGCTCCTGCCCTGCTGCTGGGCCACCCCTCCTCTCCCAGCACAAGAGGCATTTTGAACCTGCTCCCAAGTTAGACCCCGTGGAGAAGTCCCTGTGATGCCGGCACAGTGCTCTGGGACCGTCTCCTACTGAGCAGCTCTGCTGCCTCTTGGCCCTGGAGTGGCCTCCTGGTCTGAGTGATGTTAAAGAGGAAATGGTTTTTAAATGACGTGCGCTTGTCAGATGTTTTTATTATTCTCTTGCTTTGGCTCAACAAAAGTCTGATCTACCAGCAAATCCTTCCAGGTCTCCAGCTTATTCAGCAGCTTCCCTCTCCCCCCTCCAGAAAACCCCTCCGTGACTCCTTCTCTCTTCTGCATTTGCCAGAGGGGATGAGAGCACTTACGGGGAAGAGCTGGGGACGGGTAGGATGAAAGGACCGAGGTGAAATTCAGGCTGTAAATGAACGTGACCTCACTGCACCCAGCCTCAGAGAGCACCGACCTGCAGGAGAGAGGAGGATGGACAATCTAATCTCACTGCCCCCCAAGGCACTGCCATGAGAACAATTAGCTTTGTTTCCCAATTCTCCTTTACAGAGGTGCGTGATTCATCCATTATTCAATGTTCAAGGTTGTAAGGACAACTGGGATCCTCTCCTTTCACCCCTCCCTGCATGCACAAGCCAGGCTGTTATCGCCACCCCCCACCCCCCCCAATATCTGCCTGCCAGCAGCTAAGGTCTTCCCAAGCTCATGCCCAGCTTTTAGCTGCCTGTTCAGTTTCATGGCTGTCACTTGTTAGTCCTGTTGCAGGCCAGACCTTGGCTTCCTCTATCCACACAGACAGGTCCCTCACTCCACCAGTCACCCCTGCAGGATCTCTGATGGGGCAAACTGCCGTTCCGCCGGAGCCGGACCCGGGTGCATGCTGGTGCTGGGCTAGCACGGGTGTCGCTTCAGCGAGCAGTGACAGCCCCGCAGCCTCCGCCTGCCACCTCTGGCCGCCTCCCCTGCGCTCATAGCTGGTTTTAATAAAGCTGCTGGTTTTGCAGAAAGGCATTTCTCTTGGAGATGCTTCCCAAGCAGAGTGGGAGGGTGGCAACGTCTCGCAGAGAGTAGTGACCTCTCCCTTGTTTGTCTGCTCTGACCACGGCGAGAGGCATGCTCAGAGATGGTAAGCGCTGCCTGTCCTGCAGGATGCACGCAACGCCTGGCCAGGAGAAGGACAAACCTTTCCCTGTCACGGGGACATGTATACTTGCACGTGTGGGTGCACACAGGCATTTCACAACGGATCCAAAAGCACCCAGCTCACTGCCAGCCTTGAGAGCACTTCTTGTTTCCCTCCTCAATCTCAGCTTTTGTTCTCAGCAAGAGCAATAAGATGCACCCTATGAGTGCCAGACGAGGAGCTGAGGTGTGTGCAGCCCCACTCAGTGATCCAAAAGCAGGTGCCCAGACGTTATCCCATCCAGGGAGCCAAACACAGGCACCTACAGAGTGCTCAGCTGCCTTGGATTGTCTCCTCCCAGCCCTATAGGTTAGGAGGATGCCATGGACCCCTCAGACTCCTACATCCTTCCCACCAGCCAGGAGCTGAGCATTTTCAAGCCATGGGACCCTTTGCCTCCACCCATCCTGATGACACATGCCTGGAGGCCAGGGACATCCTGCAGCAGTGCCATGTCCAGCACCCTCCTCTCAGCCCCGCAGCTCTGCAGCATCCTCCCACATTACAGCCACCAAGGTCAAGTCCCAACTCTCTGTCCCCGACCCCTCACCATCCTCTCCTCCTGGCTACCTTCCCTCTGCCCCTCTTCAGCACTGTGATGCGAGTGGAAGCCATCCCTGGCCCGGCAGGGCAGGGAGCTTTTCTCTTGAGCTGCACTGTTTATTATTCTAAAAGAGGAATTTGGCGGGGAGAGGAGACGGGTGGTCAGCCGGCTCGCAGGGAGGCCAGGCTGGCTGGGCGATGCAGCCTGGTGCCCACACTCAGCCCCACATGCCCGTGGGGTGGCCGTGCTCTCCGGGGGGCTCAGGTCCCTGGGGCCATGCTCCCCACCAGCCTCTGCTCGCCTCCGCGCTGCTCCCAGTGAGGCCAGGAGCTGAACACCGAGGAACTGTGAATGTCTGGGAGGGTTTTGAGTCCAAACGAGACACAGATACAGGCAACTGTCCCTGCCCAGTGACACAGCCACATTGTCTGTCCTTATCTCTCCTCTGTAATCACATCAGCCCGGCCAGCGCGCTGCACGCGTGGCCGCAGGAATGCACCGCTCCTCCTCCGGATGCCGGGAGCCGCGGGCAGCGTTTTCAGGCAAGATGAGGGAGAGCGGAGCCAGCTCCGGGGATGTCGGGTTTCCCAGCCCACTGCCGCGCTGGTGAAAAGAAGGTGTCCCAGAGCTGGCTGGGGCCAGGCACCGCCGAAACCCTATTTGCGCATCTCTGGCCTCGTGTTTTTGCAGCATGTTGCATGAGGTGATGGGATAAACTGGGGGGCCCCAACATCCCTGAGCAGCAGCAGCGCTGTTCAGAGGGCACCCCGGGCTCGGACAGCCCGTGGAGCCATGGTCTCTCTGACAGGACACAGGTGAGAGGGCCAGAGCAGAGACATCAAATGCCATGGCCAAGGCCACGCAGCAGGACCACGGCTGTGCCAGGACCGGGATTCAAGTCTCATGATTCCCCATCTCATGACTTCACGGCTTCTCCAGAGCAGCCCGCCTCCTGTTTGTCTTGCATTCCAAATTTGATGACAGCTGAGCTTTCTCCTCTGCCTCCTCTCCCGCTCCCCCGCTCGCTGCTGCGAACAGCAGCCGGCGGCTGATGCCTCTGTGGCCGATGAACTTAGACAGGAATTCCTGTGACGGGAGCAGGGCTACGCCCAGGGTTTTGGATACAAGGAAGAGCCATATCCAGCCTCTGCTGTAGTTGGTTCCACCTTTTTTTAGGGAGGACCATTCCTTCAGCCATCTCTGCCACTCCTCCCACCCCACAGCGCCTGGCTAAGGAGCTCAAGCATCACCAAACCTTACTCATTTATTACCTTTCCCCCACTCCAGACCTATCTCTTGTTTAAGGATGCTACTAAGCCAAAGATGCCCTTGCTAAGGCCCAAAATATGTTGTGTGGGCTCAGTCTTGACTATTCTTGGGTAACGAGGCAAGAATTTCCTTTGACTTTGCTCAGCATGCCCTGCCACACCTCTGAGCCCCCTTCCCTCTGGGCAGAGCCCCTGGCAGCACATCTCAGCACTCATGGCAGCCGCTGCTGGCACGAGCATCGCATGGCACTGCCCATCCCCGAGCACGGATCACATGGGACAGGGCCATTTCCAGCCCTGCAAATGCCTTAAACCATGGGAGATCTAAACAGGTATGCAACCACGCCAGCGAGGCCCTCCCTGTCCGCTGACCTCCTCCTGAGCGCGCTTAGCCCATGTTTCTCACTTCTCCTCCACAACTACTAATGCCCTGCAGCGAACCAGCATGGGGGTCCCACCAGCACCCCCAGAGCTGTGGGAGCTGGAAACCAGCCTGCAAACCTGGTGCCCAGGGAAGGGGATGGCTCGGTGTGCCAGGGACAGGGACAGCAGCCGTGGCTGCCCTGACAACCACCTTGGAAGGAGCTCTGGTCCCTACTGACCATCGATCACCAGTAAGGGGATGTGCTATCTGCTGGAAATCAGGGTGCACCACCCCCTCTCAGCAAATCCAGGGGCAATTCCTGCATCCATTGCCCCACGTTGCTCTTCTCCCCTGGCCGTGCACCCCTTGCCCGAGCCTCCCCGCTCTGGCGATGCTGGGCAGCGGTGCTGGCCGCCATCCCAGCCCGCGAGGGCATCTTGGCTGGCGGCAGCACGACCGCGGCAAAGGAAGGAGCAGAGAAGCGAAGCCAGGCCTCTCGCGCAGCCGTCGGTCCTTTCTCTTCCTCTGCCTTTCTATTTCTAGCCCCTTGTCTTGCTGGGGCTGCACTTCCAGGCGCTCCCACAATGCTCGCCGGCCCCGCCGTCCTGCCAAGCAGGCCAGGGACATCTGGTGCAAATTAGCGGGAAGTAAAATATACTTTATTTCTTCTTTGTCTAAGGGCATCTGAGTCATTAAGTGAGATCATGGGTGCCCGTATGCAATAAAGAAAGCCCTGTATGGATCCCACGATCAATGCTGCTCACAGCCAGGGAGCGAGGGCTTCTCCTGGCTGGGGGGTCACCGTCCCCCGCTTTTGAAGGCAAAAAGCTCCCTGAGCAAAGGCTGGCGACCCCTGAAACCCAAGCCTTGCTTGTCCAGACGTGAAACTCCTTGACTTGTCCTGTTTTCCTCTGCCACCCTCCCCCCAGCCTCTGCGACTGCTCCTTTCCCACCCTTTAATCTAAATAAAACTGAGCAGGGCTTTTTTTTTTTTTTCCCCCTTGGCTGGAACCGTCCGGAGTTGCAACATCTCTCCTCTGGGGTCCCTCGGCTCCCATGACACTACGTTTACTCACAGGCCAAATTATCATCACAGAGCCCTTTTTTTCTTTTTCCCAGCACATGGCTAGAATTAGGCGGAGCGCACACATGGGGAGCCTGTCGTCCCAAGGCCCATAAACAGCTGCTGATAAAAAGCAGAGGTAGGAAATCTGAAACCTGGCTGAGGAGCAGAGGAGCTGGGGAGTCCCCGGGGTCCCATAGGCCATCCCTGCCCGGGGGATGAATGTCTGGGGGCAGATAGCCCTCCCCCCACCCGCTTCCTTGCCTGGCTGCCTGCCAGCACCAAGAGGGTCCTGAGGCTTCACCCGGGTGCTGGTGAGACCAAGGGATGCTGAGAGCCCTGGGTGCCTTGTTTGCAACATGCCTGCATTTGGGGATTTCTGTTAGTCACGCAGAGGTGAGGTTTTACAAGCACTCACAGGCAGCATCGCAAATGCCTGAACCCTCTGAGCAGTTTTGCCAGAGCTCCTTGGTCTACAAATACACAATCAAAGCCACAACCACAGATCCCTGGTGTAAACCAAGCTCTCTAGGAGATGGCAAAAGCATGGGCAAATGCCACCAGTGAGCTCAAGGCCACCGTGCCCACACACAGGGACAGCTCTCCTGCCTGCCTCTGCTGCAGAGAGTGGGGCTGGCATGACCGGAGCCCCTGCCCAGGACCCCAGACCCTGGTCCCCACCTTTGGTGGCACCTGGAGAAGGTGGTTGTGTGGTCATGAGGATACTGATCCTACAGAAGATGACAGGACACGAGCTCGCACAGCCAGCCTCCTCCAGGCCAGCCACGGGCTATCGCAGGCTTTGACAGCATCTGCCAGAAAGCCGAAAATGAGGACCATGACTCCAAAGCAGGAGGGTAGGCTGCTGGGGAGGATGACGAGTCCGTGTTGAGCCCCAGCGGCATGATTCAGCAGCCCTGGGGTCAGACATGTGAGGAATGGGGTGGGGTGGTGAGCCCCACGCAGACCCATCTCGGCTGCGGCCATCCTCCCTCTCCAAGCGCGGGGGGACCGTGACGTCCCCGCACGCGATCCAGCAAACCTCCAGCCGCCCGCTCTCCGCAATGCATCACTGCAAGGAGCTGGCACGGGGCGACGTGGGACCATGGCGAGCCCTGCTCTCTCACCCCTAATTCCTCCCGCTTTCCCCCTCCATTTTAAGCCCATGGGAGATGGAGGAAACGAGTGACCTATTTAGTGCAAGTTCAAAATAAAACGAAACATCTGTTTGGAGAGGTGCCAGCGTTATAAATAATCCCCCAGCCCCAAGTGTTGGTATTCCTGGCCCTTTCGGCTGCGCATGCTCCCCCACTTCCGCTTTCAGAGGAAAGGCCGGGTCCTGGGGATGGCAGGGCTGCTCCCCGCAGCCTGCGAGCTTGGCCTGGGCCGTGGGAAAACCCTGGGCGAGGACTGGGGCTCACCTGGGGCTGGGGAAGGAGGGATGGGGGTGTTGGGAGGAACGGCTGCCGTGTGCTGGGCAAGGCGGACGCGGTGCCTGGCTGACCCTTGCTGCATACCCCACTCATCGCCCCAGCCAAATTCTGCCCCCCTTGGTCTCCCTAGGGCAGCTGGCGGGTGTCAGGACCATGGTGATGGTGGGGCTGGCCTGTGGTGGTGCTGGGCCTGGTCTGTGGTGGTGCTGGGAGCTGACCGGTGTTTTGGAGCACAGCTGTGAAGTCTGGTGTTGTGCATGACGGGTGATGTTCACGCTCAGCTTTGGGGCTCACCCCTTGCAGTGCGATGACCCACCAGGGGAGGCACAAACATGCCGCTTGGGAGCATGTCAGACTTCCCCAGTGCCCTTCTCCAGCAGGATGCTCTAAATGATGCGACAGAGCCCAGCCGGGGCTGCCCATGACCTTCCCCCAACTTCTCCATCACCCCTGACAGCAAAGACATTTTTGGGAGAACACACCACGCTGCTTCACAAGCACATGAGCAATGGGAGTTACGAACATGGCAGCAGAGCACCCAAACCTCGGGGCAGGACCCACACAGCTCCCTGCATCGCTTCGCCGACGGCCCTGGGAAAAGGCAGCTCCAACTGCAAAGCCTCGGGGCTGATGGGTAGCTCAAAGAGCTCTCTAGCCCCTCCATCCCCAAACTGGAATATCTGGGGGGTCCCGGCTCCCAAGCATGTGGGAGCGTGTCCCATCCACTCGCTCGATGCTTTTCCCCACCACCAGCAGGGTGGAGAGGGGAAGCAGGGGATGTGGGACCAAGGGTCAGGCACCATGCTGGCTGCTCATCCCATGCCCTGCCACCCCCAGGGCTTTCCTCGCTCTTGTGCTGTGGCTCCCGGAAAACCATGTCTGCCTTCCCACAGCAATCCAAGGGAAGTGTTTTGCTAAGGTATGCACGAGGAGAAAAACAGTCCCCAGCACATCAATATCTCTATCACCTGCTCACTATTCAGGGGTGGCTGCTATGGTGGGGTCAGGGCTGGGGCCAAAGGTCCCAGGTGGCTCTAATTAACTGCTAATCATCAGCTGCGAGGGGAGGGTGATGGAGGCAAGAGGAGAAAAAGAGCCATCCTGAGTCCAAGTAGGATGTAGGGGCTTTGCAGATCCTAAGGAGCAATCAGAGTGTTGTGGTCTTACCAGCCCCACATCCCTGTGAAAGCAACCTGATCCTCCTCTGAAAATTTCCCTGAGACACGGCTCTGCTTGGGAGGAGGAGATAATCTGTGTGGGTGCATCGGCTCTTCTCTTCTCAGCTGCCTGCGAGGGACCCGAGCGTAATTGCTTTGTTCTGGGGTTTTAGGCTCTCGTGGCCGGGATTAGGATCTCACCAGCTCTGCGGTCAGGGCACCCTTCACCCGTCCACGGGACCCGGAGAGGAGCCTGGCACCGTGGCCGGGGGAGGAGAAGATGGGGCTGGGCAGCGCTGGGGTGTGAAGGGCATCGGCTGCTTTCAGAGGGGGGTTGTGTTTGATTTGGCCCTGCTATTTCTGGGTCCCTGAGGGGGGGTGGGGAGGGCAAAATGCAGCTGCTGGTGCAGCTCTTGGTGCCGGGGGCTGATCCTGCCCCCTCTTCCATAAGTGGGGTAAATGGGCCCCCTCCGTAAGTGGGGTAAGAAGACCAGGGTGGTGGTATCCAGTGCCAGAACTGCAGAGACAGCCGAACCACAGCGCTGGGGGCAGCCACCCTCACCCCATGCCTCCCCCCTGCCCGCTGGCAGGCTGGGGCCAGAACCCTGGCAGGCAATCGCGCCCGATGAGGGTCTGTCCCCCACCTCCTTATAACAAGAGGACCCAGGGGCAGCGATGGAGTGTTTTGGGGTGAGGGGACACAGAAAGCCAAGCACGTCCCCTGTGCACAACTGTAGGTTGCACAAGGGATGCTTCCTTATGGATAACCTCTTCCTACATGCTCTGGGCAGGCAGCACGAGCCACGCTCACCATCCAGCACACAGGGTCCTTTATAACCTCCAGCGGTTCCTCTCCCCTCAGTCACGGAGCAAAAATCAGCCTCCCCTCTGCGCCCCAAACAGCCCCTGCCCCCAAAACCGCACAGATCCTCCGGAGGAGAAGCCGAAGCAGGACTCGGCGCCAGGGCTGGCCGCTGCCAGCACCCCCTGCCCTCCCCTGAGCGCAGCTTTAAAATGGGCACCGAGTCCTGCTCCCCGCACCAGGAATTCGCCTCCCCGAATCAGACCATGTTCTCTCTCCCAAACAGCTCCCAGGCTGGAGAGGGAAACTTGGCAGCTGCCCGCGGGGGGAGAGGAGGGGGTTCCCTCTCACGATGCCGGCAGTGCTCGGCCCTGAGGAAAGCGGGGTTTCTGTTCTGCAACCGTTTGCTCAGCAAAGGCTGAAACCGAGGTGACTTCCAGCTTGCAAGTGGAGAATGTTCTTTGCAGAGACCGGCGCTCGAAATGGTGTATTTTCTGCTGGCCCCGGTTCAGACAAACCCACAAGCAAACATATTTTTTTGTATAAATAAGACAGTGTGTCTCGCCAGTTAAAGCAATTCAAACATGAATGTAGCAATTTAATTGGTGCCAATTACTGTGTCTCGGTAGCATTAAGATTTCAGTCACAGACTCTTGCGCGCGGTAGACGGGCCAGAAGGGGGAAGGCAGAGGGACTGGCAGGATGGGGCCTTTCACCAAGGGGCAGGTTTGCCCGTCTCCTGCCCGCTTTGGGACCCTCGTCTGCCCGAGCAGCCCTGGTGCTGCCCATGGGGACGTGCTGAGAAGTCCCCTTCCATAGCAGGGAGAAGGTACCTCCTAATCCATCTGTCTCCTGGTTTGCAGCCTGGGGTTTGACAGCCAGCACAGTGCCCTGGTTACACCCCTGCACTCTCCAACCCTTCCCTGCTTCTGTCCCTGGACCCCACAGCCTCCTGCGAGCCCCATGACATCCCGGCTCTTGCTGAGCCCAGGGAGGAGCATAGGAAGGCTGTTAGTGGAGACCTGGACAGATAAGTGCATCCATGGGTGCAGGACACACACCACTCGCATGACACCGACCTGGCTTTCCTGGCAGCAGCCTTTCTGTGGGAGCTTTCACGAGCTCCCTGCTCCCTGCATGGGTTCTCCACACCACTGTAGTGGCTCTGCAGGTTGGTGGTTGCAGGAGAAGGGTACAAACACAGACCAGGGCATGCCACAACCTGTCTCCCAGGTATGTGCCCAGGGATGATGAAAAACCAGGGTGTGAGGGGCAGCGCATCGCTGTACGTCTCCTGCTACCAGTCTGGGGGTGTGACAGACTTGTGGGACCCCCTTGCTCAGAGCATGACCGATCCCAGCACCCCTCTGTACATCCCTGGCATGTGTCCTAGTCCCAGCCAGGTGCCGGGAAAGCACTAGGAGGAGGCAACCCGGTGGGAGAAGAGCAGGGCAGAGGTGTGCTTGGCTCGGGGAACCTAATTAGGCAACAGGGGAGAGGAGGAAGGGAAACAGCCACCCCTAAAACAAGCCTCGTTATGTCCAATTTGCCTGGCAGAGCGGAAGGAGCCTCCTGGAGTTGCTCCAGCCCCTCAGGAAACAATACCCAGTCTATACCCTCCCCTCACAGCTCCCCTCCAGGGGATTTCTTTCCCTTGGTTAAAGTACAAACAAACAAACTCCACGAAGTGTTCGGCCCGGATCCTCCCTCGCAGCGATAGGATGCATCCAGCCTGCCCCAAGCCTGCGCAATCCCCAGCTCCCTCCAGCTCTGGGGCAAAGGCAGTCCTCGCTGCTGACACCAGTGCCTGTGCTCCCATGGGATTTAGCCACTACGTGGCTCCTCCGTTCCCTGCCCTTTGCTACTGCATCCCAGGAAGACGCTTTGGCAGAGCCTGACCCTACAAACACCCATCCCGCTTCAGCATGGCATCAGACACTGGGGCCAGAGGGACTTGGGGACTGCCTGGCTCCAGGGTGGAACTGGGAGTAGGAGTCCCTGCCCGGGCCCTCTGGCAGCGGCGGGTCACACTGGCCTTTCATTCGGGCGATGCCATGGCCAGCCAACATGGTCTCTTCTTGCATGGCATCGCTTTAACAGCTAGAGAGCATTTCTGAACCTCAGCTTTACTCTGGTGCTTACTAAGACAATTTCCTCTTGCCTGGAGAAGGGCTCAGTCCTGTCCTCTTCCTAACAGCATTGTTTTGAACACGTTGGAAATCCTGTCACAGACCCATCAAAAATGAGGCTGAAAGATATCATGGGGTCATTGCTCTGTTGCTGTCCCCACATGTCCCCAGTCACAAGTTTGCCTGGCGTGTCCTTTGAAACCTGCAGCGCTGAAGGCACCCAGCCTCGTGTCTTTAAACCTACAGACATTTCCCCTAAGAGCTAACTTTTTTCTTTGCAGTGACCTTTCCTGTTCATGAAGACTCTGTGCTGCCTCCCCCAATGCCCGGTGACCAACCAGCTCCATTAATCTCTCTTCCAGTCCTCCGGCCCTATTCTGGGCTTCTCATCACCCCCTGTGCTCACCCCGAATCTTTCCACTCCATGTGCATCCCTGCTGAAGGGCTCGGCATCGCTTGCCGAGGAGGACCCGCTCCACGTGCTCAGTCTGCCTCCAGCACATCCCAGGAGAAGAGCTGTGGGTTTTCCTCCACCACCCTGCAATCTGGTTTGTGTCCACTATAGCCCCCAGACCCTTTCCCACCGCACAAGCTGCCTGGGCTGTTTGCTCCCAAGATCACGCCCCACCATTTAATATTTCCTTCCGAATGGCAGCGTGCTGTCACAGCTCGCTGTTGCCTGGTTGACGCCGGACTCCTCCCGGAGCCTTTGGGATCCTCCCGTGCTCCAATCTGCCCGCACACCAGCTGCCCACCCAGCTTGCTGCCAGCCCACAGTTTAGTACGTGCATTTATCCGTCTATTGCGGAGGACCAAGCCCAGGCCAGAGCCCTGCGGGCCCCCACTAGAAATGGCCAGGACTTTGGGCAAGAAGCCATGGCTAACTTCTCCCTGACTGCAGCATTACAGCTGGCCGTGCTCGTGTTCAGACCGTGCTCCCTGTACAGACCACGGGCACCCTGAACCCCCAGCCCTGTGCGGGGATGCGGGAGATGAGCTGAGGTCAGGGATTTGGGTAGCTGTGGTCCCTCTGCCTGCACCTTCAGCGAGGATGGTCCATGCTCTTGAGCTGGAGGAGGGGACAGATGGGTTTAGGGAGAGAGAAAAGCCCTTTGCGTGCTGCAGGTGGGCCACTGAGACTTGACGATTCTCCCAAACACCAACCTCTCTTGATGCACTGATTGAGTTGGGGATATTTCCTGGACCCAGGGATGCTGCTCAAAGATGGTGACTGCCACTGGGGCCATAGCACACCTGAGCCTGGGTGACATCAGTGTCAAGCAGTGACCTCAAGCCTCATGTCAGACCATGCCCAGGGCTGGCTGCCAACCAAAGCGGCTACCTGGCAGCTGCCCCTCCGAGCCAGCCCGGCATGTGCCCTCTGCCAGGCAGTGCCGCGTCTTTGCCACTGGCTCCACCTGCCTGAACGAATCGTGCCCCTTTCCCGAGAGCACGGGGCTGACAGGCACCTTGTCCTGCAGGGTGTCGAGGGGGAAATGACCCCTCAACCAACCCCTGGGGAGCAGTGGGGCTCAACATTGCTGGTCATTGTCATTGATGGGAGACCCTCTGAAAAGATTTGGGACTGCCAAGCCTCTGCAGACAGGGTTTGCAAGCCAAACCGACTACTTTTAGCTATTTTCCCACTGCTTTAGCAGAAGCCCCAAGTGCTCTGGGGAAAGGATGGAGGAGCACAACATCCCTTTCCACCACAAGTCCTGCTTTGAAAGTTTCCCTGCTGGCAGGTGAGTGCAAGAGCTGGATGCTCTGAGACCACAGTGGTCCCATTGTGAGCACCAAAGCCCAGCAGGTCACGCAGCTCCCTGTCCCCGGGCCATCAGGGCTGCACAGCTTCACTCCAGACCAGCTCCAGTCTGTTGGAGACCATCAGCTCCTGGGCTTTTGGAACAGCAGGGCGGTTGCCCACATCCATGCCTAGAAGGTTTATACCAGGCTCTCCCCCCTCCGGCACACCAGGGTGCGGGCGCTGAGCAGGGCTTGCAGATGTCCCTCTCCATCTTGGCCTGGCCCACGGGGACAGGAGTCCCACCAAGGGCACAGATCGAATTGGCATCGTCTGAGGAGCCTCCTTCATTTAGGGATGACCGTGGATGTGTTCAGATGGTCTAACACTGTGGTGGTGCTGCTCTACAGTGAGGCACACTCCACCTCTAAAAGATGTCTCCCTGGGGACGGCGAGCAGCCCCTTCCCCATGCACACCCCGGTCCTCCCACAGCCGCCGGGCTGGGAAAGCCACGGTAGCCCCCCGAGCCAGGGAGGGACTGAGAGGTCCCCAGGGAGAAGTAGAGATCCCCTGGGTCTTGCTGCAGTGGGGTCCCCCCCTCCTGCCCTACAGCCGCAGTGTCCCCTTGGCTCCCTGCAGCCGTCCCAGCCCAGGGCCTGGGGAGAGCTGATGGGACGGCTTTTCCCTCGGAATGCCACAGAGCTCGGCTGCTTTCCACCAAACACCACCTCCCCGGGGCTTGGCAGGGTGTTTTGGGGTGGCAGCCCCTTGCAGGGAAGCAAAGCCTCTTCCAGGGCAATCGGGCTGGCTCAGGGAGAGGATCCTTGGGGGGTCTGTACCACCTCCAGCGTGATGTTTTGCACCCGGAGAGCTGGGGCAGAGAGGGAGAGTGAGCCGGCACCCGGGTGGGCGACGCGAGGGCTTACCTTGGGCAGGGTCCCACCGGGCGAGCACCGGTGCCGCACGTCCCACGGGCACTGGCCGCCCCAAAAATTCCTTCCTCTCCTCCTCTGCGCTCTTTATCTGCCGAGGTTCTCCCTGCCCTCCCAGCCTTTCCAGGCTGGCGAGGCTTTTCCACTTAAAGGAGAAAGAGAGGGAAGGGAAGAAATGAAGTGGAGGGGAGGAGGGGAAAAAAAAATAAAATCAAATCAAAAGGAGAGGCAGGGCTGTTCCAGGGCTGGGCTGCAGCCAAGCCCTCGCTCTGCTCCTCTAGTGCATCTCAGCAGCATCCCAGGCAGCCCCCAGCCCACCTGGGAGGGGTCCGGCCACTTCGGGCCCCAGCGTGGAGCAAAGCCCCCGGGCCGAGGGATGTCCACGCGTGTATGTGTGTGTGCGCGCGCGTGAGTGTATAAATAAAAGAGACCTCGGGAGGAGGAGAAGAGGGGAGGCTGCCTCGCCAATGAGGAGCAGAGTCCCTCCGACTTCCTCCCTCCACCCTCTGCGGGGACCTTTTGCAGAGCAAAAGTTGCTTAAAGCCCGGCAGACGAGCACGATGCGGGGGCCAAAATTTAAAAAGGAGGAGAAGAAGCCAAAGGGGCTGCAAGGAAAGGGGAGTTTTGCCGCAGGCTGCCGATGAGGGGGAGCGGCGAGGGCCCGGCTAACGGGAAACAAAAGGAGCCCGGACCAGCCCGGCTCTCGCCTCCTTAAACCGGAGAGAAGGAGCTGCTCTCTCCCTGTGTCTGCTTTCAATTCTGGCCTTTTTCCCTGTTTTCTTTCTCTTTTCTNTTTTTTTTTCCCCCCCAACCCCCCCCCCCCCCCCCATTTTCTTTTTTTTTTTTTTTTCTCCCTTTCTCAGGATATGAGGGGATGTTTAGAAAATCCGCTGCCCACGCCAGCAGCTGACTCATGTTTTTATTAAAGAAGGCCTGTACTGAGCCGACTCCGCGTATTCCCCCCGGACGCCTCCCTGTGCCATGCCTTGCCGGCACTGTGCCTCCCACCCGGCTGACCCCCGGCCATCCACAGCCGCTTGGGGACCGCCAACGCGCCCTCCTAGCCCTATTTATTTATTTATTTATTTATTTTGGAAAGGGGGAATAAAAAGTCTTGTGCAACTGGGATACTGCGGCAGAGGGTGGGTTTGGTTGGGGACATGGGGCTATTTGGGCTGCTAAGGGATGTGGAGCTGGGAGAAGCAGCAGGAGGTCCCGTTTCTACCTTGGCCGCGCCATCATCTCAGATGTCCTGCACCCCTCCTGCCCTGAGGGGTGGAAGCCAGTTAAGGAACCTCCTATAAGTCCTCCCCACACTTTTATGGGTTCAAATAAAGTTTCTGAGAATCTCTCAATAGGCAAAACATTATTGTTTGTCCAAAAGGGGATTTTTTTGTAATTTGTTTCATCACTGTAACAAGGTGCAGAAGCTCTTTGGATCAAAACTGGTGGTTCTTGCCACCGTTTCCATCTTGGGGTTGTGCTTTTGTCTCATCCAAACAAGGAAAACACTGACCATCCTAAAAACGGATACTCCTCTGAAAAGGTACCCTTCTATCTTTCTTTTTTTTCCTTTCCAAGAATGAAAAAGCCCTTCCCGTAAAGACAACACTGCTGAAATCTGTGTTCCTGGCTTGTTTGCAAGGCAGACTCATCCCCTCCTGCCTCAAACGCCTGCACAATGAGCATGGCTAATGATTCCCTGGCTGGATGAGCCCAGGACGTTGCTGCTTATCGCCCGTTATCTCAGTGTTTTCTTTGCACTGCTGAAAACCCAAAGGGGAAGGTCTTCACTCTGTGCAGCTGCGGAGGGTGAGGAGAGCCGGGCTGTGACAGCCCCAGTTATCCACACGCAGTGAAGCGGGACTTTGCAGGGGGCTGGTGCAAAGTGGGCTGGTGGGCTCCGTGCCTGGCAGGGTCCAGCAGCCGGGCAGGTACAGCCGCGGGCAGGGCAGGGGAGATGTGGGCCTGGCTGAGCCTGGGAAGGAGAGGGAGACCCAGGAAGGAAGGATGCTGGAGAGGCATTCCCCTGGGAGCCAGAGGGGCTCTTGTGCCAGGCTGCGTGGGGGGGTGAAGCGGTGATGGCTGGACAAAACCCTGCTGCTCCCCTGTGCCGTGCTGGCTGGATTCCCTGACTCCAGACATGGTGGCAGCCATGTGTTTGGGGGCCCTGGCAGCCCCCCCAGAGCTGTGACAATCTGTCGTGCAGAAGAGGAGCTGGCGAGCGTGAGAGTGGCTCATATGGGGGACAGGCGGCAGAGGGGACGTGCGGTGCACATGGCTTTTCCCAACACTTTTCCCAAGGGATAAAGACGTGTCTGATGGGTCCCTGCGTGGGGACATGTGGGCTGCTGGGAATAGCTCAGTAGAGCTATTTCCCGGCAGCATCCCCCCTCCAAAGATAGAATTGTTGCTCCCAACACAACAGGAGAGGGACAAACCCGCTGGTGCAGTCCTGCTGGTTCCCTCGCACTGGGGACAGGCCTGGGACCACCAGCATCCCTGCCACGTGTCAGACCCCGCAAGCGGGCTCTGAGACTCTGAGAGGAGAACAGACTGGGAGCCCATGGCCGGGCAGCCTAGGATGAGCAGGGGGTGGAAAAGTTAGCACGGACAATGCTGAAGGGCAGAGGATCCTGATCCCAAGGTGGGAGGTATTTCTCCCTCTCCTGGGCTGGGAGCAGGGACAGCCTGGGCAAACAAACGTCTCTCCTGGGACAAGTCTGCAAGGTCCAGGGTTCATTGTTTTGGGATGCTGGGAGAGCCATGGAGAGGCCGCAGCGTCTCAGCAAGCACGTGGGGGACCGCGCTGTACGGCCCCAGGGAGCATCCAGGGCCACGCACTTTGTTTAGGAACAGCACGTCGGGGTTACAGCAGCTCCTGGGAAAGGCCAGCTTAGAGGAAGCACCGAAGCCGGAGGGACTCACTTGTGCAAGCGCGTGGGTGGAGTGGAGCAGCTCAGCTACCTTTGCCTCATCACCCCTTCGTTGCTTACCTCTATTTTTGGCACCTGCACCCCCGTTTGTGGCACTTGCAGGACTTTGTGATTCTCCCCAGGGCTGGGACAGCTGCAGTGTGGGCTGCCAGAGCCGCTCTCGGCTGAGATTTCCAGCCTCAATAAGCATCGTTAAGTGCTAGTGGGGCCTTGGGGTCATGTAGTGACATGTCTCTGTTGGGGACAGCAACCACTGAGATAGGGACACTCCAGGGTGTTTGGACTACTCTGGCATCACTTGGATCAAAGCAGGATCCCATCTCAGGCGGAGCTGGGACCATGGGGGGAAAAGCCCATATCCCACATCTGACGTGGAGAAGAGCTACCAGAACCAGGTGACCCAAAACGATGGTGGGAATGGCCATGCTGGAGTCAGCGACAGGTCCCATGTGCCAGCAGGTGAGAGGCAGGTGGGAAAGAAGAAGCAGATGTTGGCCTTTCCCGCTTCTTCGAAGGTTTAATGAGGGCCAGATTCGCCCTGGCTTTGGTCCCTCCAAGCCTCTATCAGCTCCAAGTCAGCCCAGGAATTTCAGCATCGCTCTGATGTGGTGTCGAGCCGCAGACCACAAAAGAGGAGTGGCGGGTGCCGGGGAGCACGGCACCACATCTGGGCAACCCATCTGGCGTGGCAGCTGCCAGCACTTGCTCCTGGTTGGATCCAGCTCTTGGGGCCCAGAAGAGAGCTGCACGGAGGCTTCATCCAGCCCTTTCCAGAGCTCTGCCCCAGCCTCCAGAGTAACCATTACCCTGAGCACGGTCTTGCTTTGCCAGGGTGGCTTTGGGTGACAGCAGTGCCCGGGGAGGAAGGGGAGACAGAAAGTGAGGGGCTTCTTCGAAAGTGACCATACAGCCAAGCACAATGCGCTGGGGAGCATCCTGCAGCACCATGAACGCCAGCCACAGACACCACGGGGTGACAGCGGTGTCAGGAGGTAGCACTGAACTGTACGCCATACAGCACTGTGTCCGTACAGATGCTGACCCATCCCCTACATCCCCTGGGTTGGGATGCTTGGAGAAGGCACTAGCCAGCAGCAGAGGATGCTAGCCCGCTGCCTTTCCCCGCCTTGAGGCCTTTCCGCCCCCATCCCACGCACTCTTCCTAACCCCCTCAACGAGCCTCGAGCCTCGGTATTAAATGTGCTCCGCAGAGCCCCGGGAGGCAGCGGCAGGCTCCTGGGTGAATACTAATAGCGATGCCGTCCGGTCGCCCCAGACTTTCCCACACATCTGCAGCCACTTAATGTGGGAATCGTTAACCCTCTGCTTACGCAGCGCCTGAAACGCGGCAAAGGAGCGAAGCGCAGCCAGGACGCTCCCTGCCAGACCCCGGCCACCCTCGGGACCCCGTGTCTTCCGTCACAGGCTGGTGGGCGAGCTGTGCTCAGCACCCATCGGCTGCACGGTGAACACCCAGCTCTGTGCTGGTGCAGGGTGAACCGCATCACCAACCCAGTGAGAGCAGGGGACTCCATACGCGCTGGAAAGCGATGAGAGATGCCAGCATGTGTCCCTGTCCCCAGTGCCTTCTTGAGGATAGTTCTGAGATTTGTGGCATTTGCAATTTGCCAGGAAAGCTGGTCCAGATCCCGAAGAGCGACGTGGAGCCCTGGGGCGGGGAGAGGGGGGGCTGTACGGCAGTGCCAGCAGCACGTCAATTTGGGCTATCCCGGTCCAGAGCCCATCTCTCTGGGGACCAGCTCTGCAGAGCCTTCCTCAGCACAGGGACACAAGTGCCAGCAGAGATGTGGTTCAGGCACCTGGGAAAAGCCAAAGGGCACGTGGGGTTGATGAGCTGGGGCAGGGGGTTGTCCTCTGCAAGAGGGTTGTGCTGATGTCTCCATTGCCAGAGAGAAGGGAATGCTCTCGGGGCACTCAGTGGGGCGAAGGGCTCTGCTTGCCCCATCCCTCCCTTGGTCTCTGGGATGCTGCTCCAAAGATGTAGGACAGGAACGATGCATAGGACACAAGCTCTGCTCTCCCCTTTCCTCGTGCTGGGAGGCAGGAGAAGCTGGGGAATGGGAGGAAGGTGCTGGCTGGGCTGGGGTGCACGTGGCGCCACATGACTCTGGGATGTGCTGGTCTGAGACCACAGGTTTACCTCTGGGAGCAGCGAGGACTTGGGGGAGCGGGGATGCCGCGGGCCCATGGGGCTGCCGGGGAAGTGGTGGGGCAGGAGGCTCTGGGAGGAAAGGGGAGCGAGGGGAGACAGCCACCCACCCCTCTGCAGGCATCTCCTGTCCTGCTGAAAACATGGCGGGGGTTCAGGGCAAGCCGGGGGACAAGGCAGGGCTTGATTTCCCGGGGTGAGTGCCTCCTCCACGAGAGGAGGAGGTGGTGGGGTGGTGGTCTCCCTTGCGAACCTGCTCCATCTGTGATAGCTGCTTGCAGCCTGGCCCTGGGGACCTCCCGGTCCTCCCTTCTCCAGCCCTCCTGCTTCCAGGAGATGGCATCACTCGATCACGGATAGCAGCGCCGAGCCCCAGGGAGCGGTGGGGGAGCCCTGGCCGCTCACCCTCTGGGCTGCATCCACCTTGTTTCCACCAGGAATCTCAGGTCTGGAGGGCAGGCAGGAGTTCCCCAGGCTGGGTTTGGCGCTGGGGGTCTCTGAAGTGGATGGAGAGGGTACTGTCACCTCCTCTCGTCCAGCTGGGGACCCCTGAGGGCCCTGGCAGCCCCTGATCTGCTCACCCTGGTGCAGGTGGCACTCTGGGGCACCGTGGGTCCCCAGCAGCACCCTTCAGCTCCAGTCTAGCAGCTGGGATGCTCCTCGGGAGCCCATGGCAGGGATCCCATGGAGGGCTCCTCGCCTTGCTCTTCCCCAGCGTAAACTTTGCCAACCATAATCCCCACCAGCAATCAACAGGCCAAAGAAAAGGAAAAGCGGGAAGTTATTGTCGGTGGATTTTTATGGCCCAGTTGTCTTCCCCTGCCCCCTTCACGCCGCACTGGGGGAGCTCCTGGCACGGCTGTTAGGAGGCACCTGGTGATGCTGCGCCCTGCCGAGCCCTCCACCTGCCATGGGGAGGATGCAGATGTGGGGGCTGTCCCTGCACCCCTGAACCCCCTGGTCCCCAACAGCTGCCTGCATGCTTGGCCGGTTCCATGGGCTGGGAAAAGGGGAAGGGGGGACTGAGCTGCCCGTCACTGCCCGCGGGAAACAGCCAGCGGCAGGAATAAGCCCAGCATCCCCTGTGTCTGAAATGCAGCCGCCCCTGGGGTGGGACCCAGTAGCCACCTGCGTTCCTCCGCACCTCCCACCATCCACTCAGGGGGGAATTTTCTTCTTTTCTTTTTTTTTCCCCCACTCCCTGAGCCGGTGTCTCTTTGCTGGCGGGAGGAGGAGGAGGAAGAAGGCGTCCTTGGCTCTCTTATTTCAACAAAGCCATGGCTGTGCTGAGACCTTGGGAAAAATCCAGGATAGATGGGGTTATATGGTGCATCAATCAATCTGCACTGCAGCGTGAGCTGAGATCATCACCGGGTGGGACAGTCACCTTTGTCATGAAGGAGAAAGGCAGGACAAGGCTGGGTGAAGGGCCAGGGATGCTGGGGGGCACAGGGAGGGGAGAGGAGTGTGCTCTGCAAATCTCATGGTACCTCTGGCCATGCCACATCTTGGGACGCAGAGCCCAGGCGATGTCAGCTTTGGGCGTGATCCCATTGCTGGGGTTTTACTCTGCTCCCTTCTTGCAAACCAGATCCCCTACCTCTTACTGTCCCCCTTTGATCTCATCCCGGCTCCCACCTCCTTGCAGGGCGTGGATGTGGCACCGGGGCATCCAATGAAATGTAATATTTTCACCCAGTTTCAGCCAGAATCAGGGCTGTAGCACTGAGATGAAGCACCCAACTTTGATGCAGACCCACCGTGGGCCCACAGCTCCAGGGTTGGGGGTGCTGCCCTGTTATGGCTCCAGCACAGCGTGCTCGATCGCAGGGTGGGAACGGCAGCAGCCTGGCCTGGCTGTGGCTGGGAGGGCTGCGAAGGGGGTACGGCAAAGCTCTGGCAAAGTCCACCTTGAGCAAACAGATGACAGCAGTGCTGCGGGGGCTTGGGGACACGCTGATCCCGCCACGAACACAGGAGAGCTCAGGATGCTGTGGGGAGGAAGGGCTGGCATGGGAGTGAGCGGGGCCCAGGGAGCACTGGTGGCTGCGTGCTGTCCCCAGCCCACCAGCTAACGCTGGGAACATCTGCCACCAGCTGCAGGGCAGGGAAAGCAAGAAATGGCCGTACATCAAATGCACTGGGCTCCTCAAGTCAGAGGCTTTGCCGGTTTTGTTACCATTTTCCTTTTAACCTCACAAATCTGGGAGGCAATCCCACCCTGGAAACTCTTCCCCGGTTCATATCTGCGATCAAGAAAAGCTCTGAAATTCTCTTGTTTTATCCCCTCCTCTCAATTTCATCCTAAATCTCTTTTTTCCT
>VZSZ01010970.1:236230-250818 GCA_013398815.1 Ibidorhyncha struthersii | reverse complement strand
TTCTGTTTCTTATTGTCAAATTCCAGGCTGTTTCTTTCCCAGAAGGATGAGGGTACTCATCCTTCCCGGTACTCGCTCTGCTCATGTTTCCGGCAGGGGAAGGGGCTGGTGTACAGACAAGGGCAGAGGTCGCCTTGGGGAGGTGACAAAACACCCTCCTGGAGCCTCTGCTGGGCTGTGCTTCAGTTTGAGAAGAAAAAGCCAACCTACAAATGACAGCTGTGACTATGCGGTGGTGGCCAGTGCATCCAGAGGGTGACACTGGTGGGGAGGGGGACGTTGGCAGGGAGGAGGCTCCTGGCTGCAGATGATGGTGGTTTCTGGCCCGGATGGCACAGACCTGGTCCTTGGTCCCTCGTCCCCCTCTAGAGTGGAGGTGTGTCTGGCGTGATGGAGGACAAGCGGGTGGTCTCCCACCTCCTGCCTTGAAGGCAGACACAGCTTCACAAGGGTCCCGTTTCTGCTTGGTTTTACCGATCAGAAAATACACGAAGATGTTTTTGCTTCTTTAAGAGAGAAAACAGACAAGCAACTCCTCTTGCTGTGGGGCTGTGAGCCCCTCGGAGCTGTGTTGGAGCCCAGGGACTGCCTCTTGGGTCCATGGTGGGGGCATTCCCCTTGCACACAGCCGTCTCTCTCTGTCCGTCTGTCTGCACTGCTCACCGGGGCTGGGCTGAGGTTTGCTCTCAGGGTTGGAGGAGTGGATTTGCACCCAGGGGGACCTAGAGTCTTCCTTTCCCACCAGACCCCCTTTTCCAAATCGGGTGGACACTGGGCACTGGAAAGCATCACCCCAGAGCAAGGGTTCAGTGTCCCCCAACATGGGGACTTGGCTGATGGCAGGCACAGCCCAGCTTGACCCGTACCTGCAGCCGGGCTTTAATATGAGAGTTCAGCACAAGGTACCTGCTCCTGGGGTACAGATGGCTGTGGGGACAGGGTGGGCTCCCTTGGGGCATCCTCATGGGTGACATCCACGATGCTCTAGTGTCCCCAAAGTCGTCCGCTACAAAGGGACCATGGCGGGTGGCATGGGGACAGCTGTGGGGTGATGACAGCAGAGGGGACGCAGGATCCTCGATGCTCCCTGGGGTCACCCACCGCCTCGGTTCCCTTGCAGCTGGGGTGGGAGGTTTGAATTCGCCCCCCTCACCCGCTGGGGTTCCTGCACTTTGAAATGCAAACCTGCCTTTCAATGCAAATGCTGCGAGAGGTTGGGCCCAATAAAAGCCTGTGGGCAGGGAGGTGCCTGGCCCCGGGACACAGCTCCCCAAGGCGCCCAGGTGAGTGGCGGCGAAGGAGGGGCGGCCGCTTCCCCGCCAAACCAAACCCGGCCCGCAGCCGGCGGCACCAGCGGCACAGCATGTGCGCGGAGCCGGCCGGGGAAGATGTATGTAGGTTATCTTTTGGATAAGGACACCAACATGTATCCCAGCCCTGTCCGGCATCCCAGCCTCAACCTCAACCCCCAGAATTATGTGCCGGGGCCGCCCCAGTACTCGGACTTCGCCAGCTACCACCATGTGCCAGGGATTAACAACGACCCGCACCACGGGCAGCCAGCGGCTGCCTGGGGCTCTCCCTACACCCCTGCCAAGGAGGACTGGCATTCCTACGGGACCACTGCTACGCCTTCCACCGCCAGCCCGGGGCAGTTTGGATTCAGCCCCCCAGATTTTAACCCCATCCAGCCCCCAGGCTCTGGACTCCTGCCTCCACCCATCAGCAGCTCGGTCCCCCAGCTCTCCCCCAACGCCCAGAGACGCACCCCCTACGAGTGGATGAGGCGCAGCATTCCCAGCACCAGCAGCAACGGTAAGGAAAACCCTCACCCCTGCACTCCTGCGCCTTCCTCAGTGCAGAGGATCCCTGGGCGTGAAGTCCTGCCGGGCCTGATCCTGCTTCCGCGGCTCTCCTTGTGTGGGGACTGCCAGCAGGGACGGCGTGCTTGGCCTTCCCTCAGCATGGCGCCCGGTCCCCAAAGAGCAGGGGGACCCCAGTGCCGAGGTGGCAGGGGCCGAGGATGGGAAGGGAGGATACCGTCCTTCTGCGTTGCTGGCAGCTGGGGTTATATGGTTGGAAAGTCCTTTTTCCCGGCCGGTCTCTGCTCCTGCACCTCTGCCATCGCCTGCCACCACAGGGTAGGACGGGGAGAACCAGAGACCCCCGGGATCCCGGGGCCCTGCCAGCCCCGAGGAGGTTGCATGGGGTGTCTTGTGTGTGCAAGGGTGAGCGTGCGGGGCTGTGGCTGCGAGCCGGCGTGCAGCTGCGTGTGAGAGCCCATGTAGGGGGGATGTGCATATATGTGTGTGCTGCATACATGTGTGGTGTGTGTGTATGTGTGCAGGGAAGGTACCATATGTATACAGGTGGAGGGAAGGTGCTGTATGTGCTGTATGTAAGGTGTATTCAGTGCGCGTGAGGTGCTATAGGCTCTGTGTGCGTGTGCAAGGTGCCATAAGCAGTATGTGTGTATGGGGCTACATGAATAGACGGCGTCATTGAGTGTGTACGGGGGATGCTACATGCTCAATGTGTGCGTGCAAGGTGCTGTGTGTTGAGGACAGTGACGTGTGTGGTGTGTGTACAAGGTGCAGTGTGTGCACGTGTGTGTGCTCTGTGCGCGCGTGTGCAAGGTGCAGTGTGTGCCTACACGCCTGCTGTGTGTGCACGCGTGCTGTGTGTGCAAAACGCGGTGTGTTGGGGAACGGTGCCACGTGGAGGGTGCATGCGGGTGCTGTGGGTGCGGCACGCCGCGTGTGCGTGTGCACGCCGTGTGGGTGCTGTGCACCGTGTGAGCGGGTGCCCCCACTCCTGTGCCTACCACTGGCGTGGGCACCGAGCGGCCCTGCTGTCCCCAGGGTCCTGTTGCCATGTCCCCAGGGTCCTGTCCCCCTGTCTCCGGGGTCCTGTCCCTGCTGAACTCCTNGGTGGGCAGATCCCCCCTTGGGGCCAGCCCAAATTGACAAGGGCTTCGCTTTGTCATGGAGATGGTGGCCAGCTCCTTTGGCAGCGAGGTGAGGTGCGGGGGGGCCTTTGTCCTGCCCTGCCAGTGTCCTTTCATCTTCCCCTCCAGGCTTCGATGGCCACTGCCAGCCCAGCCTGGACCCCTTCTGCCCGCAGAGGGACCCTCTGCCCGCCGGGTTTACCCGGTCCCGCCACCCCTCTCCCTCTCCCGTTCTGGCTCCGCAGAGCACTGCTGGGGCCCAACTCACTACAGGAGTGGTCTGTGCATCTCTCGGGGGCGAGTTCGCTTTTGGTTGCTCCACATCCCCGGTGTTGGGGCCAGGGCTCCCTGTTTGCAAAGTGTCCCCAATTTTAGGCTTGTTTCTGGCTCCCGCCTGTCCCCGCGTGGGGGTGGCCAAGACTCTCGTGCAAGGGGCTCGTGCAGAGGTGCCGGGGGTCTTTCAGCATGGAAAATAGCTCCTCACATTTGCCACATCTGCATGGCAGGGATGGGGATGGGGCTGTCCCAGTGGGACCAGTAGCTGCAGTGGAGCAGGCAGAACATCCCGATAAATGGAAAAAAACAGCCCCGGTCTGGAAAAAGGAGGGAAGGAGAGGCAGGCTGATATTTCCTGGCCCATTTTAAGCAGTGAATATACTTGTTTAGGAAAAATGCCTCCCCCCATACCCAGTGATGGAGACCCACAGGCGTGCTGGGGCTCAGGGCTTCCCTCTGCCCCGGGGTGGAAGTGGGGTGTGATCCTACAGACCCCCCATGCAGCTGGGACCCCACTACTTCTGCAGGTTTTGTAGGTCCAAACATCTCGGTTTCTTCTGAGGAGAGAGGCAGGAATGAAAATTAATGAGGGGAGAAAGACATCAGCACACCTCTCCGCTGGATCAAGGGCATGGTTTTACACCCAGCAGTGGGGCCGAGATAAAACAGGGGCTTGAAAGTGCCTCTGATTGAGTTAGACGACAATTGAGTTGATTGAATTCTGGAAAAATATCATTAGTTGCTTAGTTTGTATCTCTTAGATTAAATACATACAAAGGGAGAAATAAATCAGCCTTGTTCTCCTTGCACGCAGAGGAGGAGCTGCCCCAGCCCAGCCCCAGCGATGCGGGGATGGGTGCTGGGGTGAAAGCCCCTTTCTTGCGGTGCTTCCCCAGGCCAGATGATCAGCGAGGTCCCTTTTTGAGGCACTTGCAGGTTCAGGACCTGTCCTTGTGTCTCTGCCGGGTCCAAGCCCAGTGCTGCTGGTGCCAAGCAGCTGCAGGATTCGACCGTGGTGGGACCATGTGCTGGGAGATGGTGGGATGCAGCCCGTGTTTTCCAGGGCTGCCCTTTAAATAATAATAAAAAAAGAGTCTTTCTCCATTAAGCTCTCCATTAAGACAGCAGGGCAGAGATGGGTTTAACATAGATAAGGATGAAATTCTTAGCTTTATTGAAATCAATAAATTGGACTTTAATCAGCCTGGATTGATTAACTACCCATCTCACCGCAGTGGGAATAGGAAATGGATACATGGACTTTTTTGCTATAAATATAAACAGTTTCATTGCAAATGCTATAAATCATAATACTTCAGAGGGTTGTAAATGAAGGTTCCCTCTCTGTCTTGCCTTGTATAAACAGCTCTTGGCCGCAGTTTGAAAGCTTTGGGGAAAGAGCTGTGCGATGGTAAGAGAAAATGTTACACAGGGAATATGAGTGTGTTGGGGGCTTCTGCAAATGCTTTCCGGAGCCCTAGAAAAATCAATGAGAAATCTCCCAGTGATCCACTGCAGAGTCAGGCGATACAGGGGGATGATTTTATATACCTGTTGCTAAATAACGTGTGTGCTTCACGTGTGGCTCACCCTTGGCTGAGCCAAGATAACCCTGCAGCAGAAGGGATTGCGACGCCAGAGGGCTGGTCGCTGGAAACTGGGAGTTAAAGGGAACCAAGCTGGAAGATGTCCCCAGGCCTCATTTCTCTCGCCGATGTCACCTCTTTTTCTGCTCATAAAATCTTCACGAGCAGTGTGTCAGAGCCTCATGCTTCCTCCTTATTCACAATTATTTGCAAACTTCCCTGTGAATTGCACCCCGGCTCTATAAAAAGCTCAGGAAGGCGGCTGGAAACGGTGGCTGGCTGAACTTTGAAATTCACCCTCTGCTCGTTAGTTATGCAAATCCTCAGATACTGCCTCGGGTCTGGCTTTTAGGTCACTAATCGAGCTGGGGCCGCAGCGCTAAATATGGCAAGTGAAAGTGCAATTGGGGCATCACTCGAGGAGGGGAATGCGCTTGGGGCTTCATGTGGTTATCAGTGCCTGTGGCACCCGCATAGGTTTTGGGGTGATGGAGAGCAAATAGTGATGCTCCGAGCATGGGGGCGCGGTGATTTACTGGGTGTGCAGTTCTCCAGCTCAGTTTCCCAGCTCTGTTTGCTCAGCCCTGGTGAGGTCCGAGAAAGCTGGAGGAAAGAGTAAAAACCCCATTACTGAGACAGAGAAAGGTTTTCCATGGACAGGCGGTGCTCAGGCGGTGGTGCGTGGTACAGTTTGGGGTGATGGTGGTGGCTGGAGGACGGTGTGTTTCCCCACTCAGTTCCTGCATGGGGGACCGCTTTTTAGGACATGGTGTCTCCCCGTGAGACCCTTTGCTCCTCTGGGTCGCCCAGTGTGTGCATGCATCGGGCCCCATCGGTCTTCTCCCCTTGAATTATTAACCCACAACCTTCTCCTGGCCCCAGCTGGGATTTGTTGACCGCTTAGCCTGCTGGCCAAGGTACAGGCCTTTCAAACTTTCCTAGAATTGACTTTCTTTGAACAGACAGGGCTTCCCTGGAGCAGTGGCGGTACCTACGTTATGGGCTTGGCTGGCTAATACTCTGGGATTAGCAGAGGGACACTTTAAACCTCTGGCCAATGGCAGATGTTTCCTACAGGGGACCCTTCAAGGACACCCACGCCAGCGCTGTTAGTTTTGCGATCACCCGGATAAGGGGACGGATCCTTCCCCTGCGCTGCCCCACGGTAAGGATGGGCTGAGCCCTATGGGGCTGCGAAGAGGGAGAGGAGTCCCGGTGCCCAGCTGGCACCACCGCCGTCATGCCGTCCTCCCGCCACAGCCGAACCAAATCCAGCCAGGTGGCTGATCCGGATGAGCTGGATCCGGGCTCAGTGCCATGGGGTTGGTGTGAAGATGACGCTCTGAAATGGGCTGTTTCCAGCCCATACGCTCTGGCCAGCTCACACGCTGCCCCAGCATTCCTCGCCCTCTCATACTGGTGTGGTCTTTGACCCAGCGCTGGAGCCTGGCTGGCGGCACTCAGCTCGGCACTCAGGAAACCAAGGGAGCAACTGAAGGAATCTGCCAGTTGCCAAAATAAAGGGTGGAATCACTGCAGGGCTGGGAAATGCTCGCCCCAACGCCCAGCCTCAGGCTGCTCTCCCCGGGGTTGAAGCATCTCCTGCCAGGTTGCTCTGTGTCCGAGAACAGAGGGTTGTGATGGGGAACCTCTGGCTCTCTGCAACCGCCTGCTCCTCATCCCCTCGGGGTTTGCACATCCTAGGAGGAAGATAAGGCTTGCAGGAGTGGTGCTATCGCACACGAGTGTGGGCGTGGGTGCAGATCTGGCCCTGTCTCGCTGTGCCAGCAGTGTGGAGCCCAGCCGGGGCCAGACTGTGCTCCTGCTCACCGGTCTGTGCTCTCCAGATCCGGCTCTTCACTGGGTGTTTCTGCCCCTTCCCAGCAGCTGGGCTGTGCCATGCATCGAGCCCTGGGCTCTGCCTCCTGGCTCTACCAGTCCCGTAACCCCCAGTTAGGCAACCCCCAGGCACACACTTTCTTATAGCAAAGCTTTTTGGGAAGCACAGAGCTGGATCCTTGGCGTGCAGGAGACTAGAAAGCCATCAGGACAAGTGGTGTGGTTTTGCAAGTGAAACCTTTCCAGTGCACAACGTGTCGAGCCGAATCAGGTTTTATTGCTAGTGGGGTGACCATGGGAGCATTGCTGTTTGCTCTGAAGTCTTTGGCACCGGGAAAAAATCCCCAGGTTGGGTCAGTGTCAGGCGAACAACCATGCAAGGAGCTACCCTGTGGGCAGGAGGGTTGCTGGGCTTCTCGGAGTGGCCCCCAGCGCCTGCGGGAGCTGATGAGTCCTGCCTTCAGCCCAGCAGCTCTGAAATGCCCATTTCTCTGACCCAGAGCAGAGCTGGGGGAGCCTTGGCGGGGTCTGTTGGGTGAGGATTCATCCAGCATCCCCTCTCTCCACAGTACAGAGACATTAAATACGAACCGGGCAGGGGTGGTTCCTCCAGTTTTTGACACCTGACAGTGATCTAAATCCAACACCCTTTGGCAGAGGAATGATCTTAGGCAGGGATCTCGGGAAGGATTGTCCTCCAGAGGGGTTCGTTTCTCACTAGCGGTGGTGAAGCGAGCCACATGGCTCTGGTCCTTCGCCCCATGTCGGTCATGCCATCCATCACTCCTCTGCTTCCTGCTGCAGAAGAAAAATAATTGATGATATTGAAGCATGCACGGGAAGGGGAAGGCTTGTGAAAACCCTGACCTGCTGGTTCCCAGCACTTGAGGAGGATGTAGGGCTCAGGTTTATCCCCCCTCCCCAGCCACCGAGGAGCTCATGTGCTTNCCCCCCCCCCGCTGTCAGTGCAGACTTTGGGGTTCCCATTTCCAATAGGTTTAGGGACAGTGAAATGAGCTAGGCTGTCTGTCCCGAGCGTCAGCATCACTGCTGCGCAGCGTGGCTGCCGTCACCTCTGCTCGGCAGAGGGAGCACGGACCCCTCCGCACAGCCGCAGCTGGAGCACATCTGGCTGCCAGATGAGGGTGACTCCAGCCAGCCTGGAGGCTGCTGAGCGTTAGAGGCTGACCCCAGCCCTCTCCTGGGACTGGGGTCTCTGTCGTGGACCCTCACTCTGCTGGCTGTCCCCGTCTTTGCAGTGGGAGGGGGATTTCCCCCCTGGAGCCACAGAAGGACCGGGTGTTAAGCCACCTGGGGAGTGCCACCGGTGATCAGAGCCCACAGCCTTGACCTTGGGACACCACTCTGGTTTGGAGCTGCTCCTGTGCCACAGTTTCTCCATCCATAGCATTGCCTAAGCTATGCCAGCAGTGGCGGGAAGTTTTCCTTGATGCTTTCCCTAGGGAGGAAAGGCAATTCCTGATTGATAGAGCACTGATTCTTCTCGGACGAGAGGATTTTATCCTCTCTGAAAGCAGATGCTGCTCATTCAGAATAAAGCAGCTTTTTCATGGAGAGAAAGCACCCACCCGGGGGGGTCAGCCTGGCACCCAGTCTTGCTGCACTTTAACTCCAGTGTGGACAAGTTCTTTCCGTGGTGCTCACTGGTGATGGGACTTTCACACCTGAAGTTTTTCAGCGGTAAAATATTGCAGTGCCATCAGATGGTGTGGAAACGCACCCAGTACAGACAGACAGGCAGACGAGGCTGTTCAGATGGAGCCAGCGCATGGCCAGAACATCGCCGGGAAGGTGAGATGGCGCAGGGCTGCTCCGGGAACACGTTGCCCAGGCTTTCCATGCCAGATACGCGAGGAGCCGCTGTGCAGCGGGGCGTGCAGAGCCGCTGAGCAGCCGCGGGGCCGGCCAGCCTGGCACCAGCACCACCGTCCCCCACGCCAACACCTCCCGTGCAAAACAGCGTGCAACATGCCCGCGTCCCCGGGCCTCGGGGACCTCTGCGGTGGGGTGTGACAGCCGGCATGGCAGTGGGCTCTCATCTTGGTGGCTCTGGGGCTGCCGTACCCTGGTTGCCCTGATCGGAGCCCTGATGGCTGCATGACGGCTTCCCAGGGAGCCAGGGTTTGCAGCTGCTGCAATTTGGAGCTGCTTTGACCTGTGAAACAGAGACCTTTAGAAAACTGTGCAGGTTGATGCTCCTCACTGCTGGCAGCCGTGCTGCTCCTGCCGCAGATGGGAGGACTGTGTCCCATGGATGGGGATGCTCTGTTCGGAGCTGGTGTGATCCCCTCTTAGCTGTGCTGGGCACACTGGGCTGGCTACGTTGTTCTGTAGGACTGGGGAAAAGACAGGCTCCAAAAACCCATGCCAGCTCTTGCTGTTTCACTACTTCCCACCTCCTCCCAGGGTGCCACCCCACAGTCTCTTTCCTCCCTGGTTTGAACCAGCCTCTTCCAAGCTTTCTTAGAGCTGCTCAACAAGAACCTCAAAATATCCTATATTACCTATCTGTTAGGGTGTCTGGGGCATAATTTTGTATTGAAAGCCATCCTTTGGGCAGCCCAGGGCTGGAGAGGGTGAATTACCTCCCCCCTGGCAGCCTCCGCAACGGCCATGAAGGTGCAGAGCCTGGGATGGTGGACACAGGGATCTGGTTTGATTTTCCCTTCCCTTGCCAGGCTCCTGACCCGGTCCAGGGCAGGAGCTCCAGCATCCCCATCCCGGGGGCAGGGCTGCCGTGGGGAGCAGATCTGGGCTGGGGGTCGGGACCCCGTCATCCCACATGTGTGCAAGTGCGTGTGCATGTACACTCAGGAGTGCGTCCTTTGGGGTTTGCACAGCACATTAAAGCTATTCCCTTATCTAATCACGGCTCAGGTGAGTGCTATTAGGGTTATACATTAACAGTGGTAACGATACCCTCTCCCCACACAGCCATTGGCCCTGCCTTGATCCCAAAGCCGAAACCATTCCTACTGGCCCCACGAATGGTTCCATTTGACTGTCTGGTCTTTTGGGGACAAGCAGAAGGGACTTTAAATGCATAGTGGGGCTGGAAGGGGCTAGCAGCTGTGCTAGGAGGCACCACCAGAACTCCCTTTGCACCATGTGAACCCCATCCACGCTCCCTCCTGGTGCAGCAGCAGCTCTGGACTATCCCGGCTGTGGGACAGCCCCATTCACCTCCAATGGGCTTTGCTGGAAATGCGGGAGCGGCTCCATCCCTCCTCTCAAGCGTGCTCCCTGCTGCAGCACCAGGGTTTCCCCATAGGTACAAGGGCTTCCCTTAAGGAGCTGGGCTTGCTCATCCCAAATTTCCTCTTTCCTTTCACAGAGCCATAAAAAGTCTCCAGGAGAGAGTTAAGTGTAACCCAGCATTCATATTCAAGGTAGTTGAATTATTCATTGTCAATAGTATTTCTTGCAAACCTTTTTCTTTTCCTCGTGAATCACCCACAATATATTCCCGAATTCAGCAGACATCGCCGAAACCAGCAATTAGTTGAGACAAATAACTTCCCATCTCTGGCTTGGTCGTGAGCCCCCTGCTTCAGGTCTTTGCTACCTGATATTGGGTAGCGAGAGACTGGTACCCAGCTCCCATGGTGAGGGCTCACTGGCATGCCCAGGTATCTGCCAGGCCTGAGGCAAAGCAGAGGCTTCATCAAGGAGGAACGGTGAAGAGGGAATAACAAAGAACAAGCTGTGATGGATCTATTTACAGCTGCAGCAGGAAATAATAATTCCTGTTGAAATTCATGGCATATGTGATATTCACAAACCGCCTTACTTCTTTATTCTTTAATTTATTTTTATTTTACTTTATCTGTCAATTACTATGCTTTCTAGATGTTTTTTTCTCCAAGCAGTGGCACTCAAATAGCAATATTGCGAACAAGACCATTTTTAAGTCATTGACTCTTCAGAAAGGCTTTTACCTTCAAATTAAAAAAAATAAAAATTCTATGAGAAAGAAAAAAGCTTGTAGGAGTCCCTGAGCCTGGAGCAGACAGAGGGATCCTGGTTTCTCACGGAGCTGTTAAACCCCACATAAATATCTGCTGGCGCCTCTGGTTTATTCTGTAACTCCTTGGGAATCGCTGTCTTTGCAAATCCAGCACAGGGGCCTCCTGGGCTGGGATGCAGAAATCCTTCTCATGCTGACAAACCCTTCACCCGTGGGGCGGTGAGAGGAGGCAGCGACCCCACGGGAAGGGCAGGGGTCCCGTGGGAGAGCGAGGGAAGAGCGTGGGGTCCCACGTGGGCCGGGTGCGCCCGGCCTCGCTCCAGCCCCGCACTGTGCTGCCGTCAGTTTTGTTTCGAGCTGCCATGGCCGCTGTGTGCCAAAGAGGAGACGAACACCCAGCGATGCTGCCATAGATCCCTCTTGCACTAAATCTCTGCATTTCAGCCACCTGTCTGCAGACAGACATCTTCATACACATCTTGCTCAATCAAATTACCTTTTTCACCCTGTTTTTACCTGCGGAGTCACTCTGCGTGGCCAGAGGCAGGTTTGCTCACGGCGGAGGTGAAGAGTGATCAGGTGTTCACTTCCAAACAGCCCCGGGATGAGCTGGGCTCCCCACTCTCTGCAGTGGTGACTGAATTCATCACATCCCTCAAATAGGAGTTAGTGGCTAAAGCCCAGCCCTGGTGCTGGGACATTCGGTTCCTACTCATGGCCATGTTGCAGCCTTGTCCTGCTCCTACCCTCCTCCCTTTTGTGCTGCTTGGGGACCGTGCTGGGACCTGCGGCCATCCCAGCCAGCCCCTGCCATCATCCCGCTCACATTGTGCTGAGCCCATGCCAGAACTTACTTCCAGGAGCAAAGGCAGGAGGACACCAAGAGTGACATAGTCATGGAAATTGGGTGCTAACTTGAATTGCAGGACTGCTGCTTTTGTGCTTGGGAGCACTGGGGTCAAGTCCCAGCAGGGCGAGACACCTCCCGTGCCCACCCCAGCTCCTATGTGCACCAGCGGTGGACACACACTCATGAGCTTCCACACGTGGTTTGCTTGGTGGCCCATGGCAGGAGCTGGACCTTTGCTGTTTTTTGCTTATTTAGTAGAAAACCAGCTGCTTTTTGGCATCCCGTGGGATGCTGTGAGCGAAATGACCCCAGGGGACCCCCTCTCCCACTCGCAACGTACCATGGCTGTGGGTTGTCCTGACTCCGATGCTCTTTTACATTTACCTTTTCGTGTCAGAAGTGGCTTAGGAAAGTCCCCATCTCCTTGGAATGGGGAAGCAGGGGAGAGGCATCCCTAAAAATAAAATTGCGTTGGCTGAGAAACACATTTGCAGCCCAGGGGCTGGGGTTTTTCTGTGTGGAGATTCTCTGATGTCTGATTAGGGTTGAGTCCACTCTGCAGTCTCTGAAGCACAGTTTTGCTCTGTGCCTCCCAAACTCCTGCTTCCACTAGGATAGTCAGAAATTAATAATATTTCTGAGATGTCTAGATGTTGATCAGATTTGACCCAAACTAATGGATGTGCCAAGGACTCATTAGGAGAAATGGATGAACAGGATGGCATACACACAGAGATCCCCTTTCCTGGGGGAAGCAGGCTGCAAGCGAGGTTGTATGGGTTGTTGAGTCACGAGAAATCCCTCCCTGCTCATCTGCAGCAGTGATGAGCAGTATCCTCTCCACACTGTTTAACCCAGGGCAGCCCTGGGGAAATCCATGGAGTTCTTCTGGGATTGCTCCTGCCCCTTCCCATGACAGCACTGCTCTCAGCAGCAGAAATTCAGGAGAAGATGGGCAAACGTGTCTGCCAGGCAAACAAATGGCTGGGTTCCCAGCCAGAAGGACAGTGGCTGCTCAGCTGAAAGCACGTCTCCATCCCTCCCAACGCCCTGGAACAGGATTTTATTATTTCGGGTGGAGAAGCAAATATTCACAGCTGTGTTTATACCCTGCCTGTGGGTAGGGGTTCCTCCTCTTCTGCAGAGGAAAGCAGCAGGGACTTGTCAGCAAACTGCTGGGCATGGGCACCCTTCCTCGAAGTGCCACCTGCGCCCGCCGCAGCCCCCGGTCCAGGCAGAGTTCAAGCCGTTGGCTCTTGCTCTGCAGCTCACCCTGCACGTGTGTGAGTTAACGAAGGAGCTAACGGGGAAGGCGGCTGGGCTAGTTTTGACTGTATTTTTCTGCTAGAAAGTGGCAGGGGCTGCCTCGTGCACAGAGGAGATGTGGGGGTCGATGGCCCCAAGCTCTGTCAGTATCTCGGCGGCCCCAAGGTGAGATTTGGGCTGGCTTCAGTCAAACACGGCAGGCCCACAGCTCCGGTCCCTGGGCGTGCTTGTGCACCATGTGGGCTTTCTTCAGTGCACCAAACGAATAAGCTGCTGCCCTCCTTCTGAGCTCAGTATCGGGAGGAGGAAAATAACCCTCTTGGTGGCAGAGTAATGCTGTCATTCCTGGGTTTTCCCTCTTTTCCCTGTCCTGATTCATGTGTCTTCGAGTGATAGCATCTTGGGTTTGGGCTTCCTGGCAAAGAGCTGGGCTTCCCTCAGCCCTCCCAGGCTGCATTTTTGCAGGTACCTTGTCCTCAGCTACCTTGCAGCTCTGCTTTTCTTGGGACGGTGTGTCATGGCACGTGGCATTTATAGTCCATCTTCTTGAGATGCCTCTGAATCCCTCCTTCTCTTCCCACCAAGCAATTTCCCCAATGCCCAGGTGCTTCCCAATATGGAGAAACACCCTGGTGCTACCCAGGATGAGCATTAAATCCAGTAGGACTCTCTTTTCCACTGATTCCCAGGGCATGGCCATGTTTCTCCTGAGCTCTCCACAGGTGGCTGCATAGTTCCTCCATGTCCTTGATGATGCTCCTACCCCTCCCTTCTGTCCCCTCTTGGCTCAGCCCCGCTCTGCTCTCTCTGCCAGGCAAGACCAGGACAAAAGACAAGTACCGGGTGGTGTACACAGACCACCAGCGCCTGGAGCTGGAGAAGGAGTTTCACTACAGCCGCTACATCACCATCCGCCGCAAGGCCGAGCTGGCAGTTGCTCTCGGGCTCACCGAACGGCAGGTTGGTTCCACGGTGTCCCAGAAAAACCCACGTACCGGGTGGAGATGGGGCTGGGGAGGGGGAGGGCTGCAGCCCAGGCAGGCAGCGGCGGTCCCACCTTGCTCTGCATCACTGCCTTCTCTTCCAGACTCCAGGATGCTTCCCCTGCCCCAGGGGGACCCTGAGGGTTGTCATCCTTGGCTGCATCTGTCCTCATCTCTGCATCGGCATCTTTGTCTTTCTGCAGGTGAAAATCTGGTTTCAAAACCGGAGGGCGAAGGAGAGGAAGGTGAACAAAAAGAAGATGCAGCAGCAAAGCCAGCCCACCAGCACCACCACGCCGACCCCGCCAGCCGTCGGCACGCCAGGACCCATTGGAGGCCTCTGCAGCAGCAGCACGCCGAACCTCGTCTCCTCGTCTCCACTGACGATCAAGGAGGAATTCATGCCTTAACCCCCTTCACCAGCTATAGACACCAAGAGATAAGCACTACGTAGCAGAGCCCTGCCGGTCCGCGTGCTCTGAAGAGTGACAGCCCCTTCCCAAAGACACGATGGTCACTGGCTGAACCAACGGGGCAGCCAGTGAGGCTGGGCGAGGTGGCACTGGGACCTTCCCAAGGGGCTGGTGGGCTCTCTCCTACATAAAAACCATAGGTTAGGTAGTATTGCTCTCCTGTAGGAAACGTGCACCAGTCTGGTCTCTGGTATTTGTAGCCCAAAGCAAGGTCCTAATGTCAGCAGAAGGAAGGTGCGGTTGGGGGGGCGGAGGGGTGGAGGATGGCTTTCCTACGGTGCTTCAGGTGGAGCTGGTAGGGTGCTTCCTTCGGTCCTCCTGGTGCTCCAGCTGCCCGGCGCTTTTGGGGCAGTTTGAACAAGACTGAACTAGAAAAAAGA
>VZSZ01010970.1:214085-230122 GCA_013398815.1 Ibidorhyncha struthersii | reverse complement strand
CCGGGAGGTGAGAGCCGGGAAGCGGGGGTGCCCCCCAGGGCTGGGAGCTGGGGAGCGGGGGGTACGGCATCCCCATCACCCCCTTATCCCCTGCCCGGGCAGCCTCCGTGTGCAGCTGGCGGACTTTTCCCTGGCAGGGATTGCAAACGGGGACAGTGTGCGTGCGTGGGGCCGAAGCGGGATCGTGGGGAGAAGGATGGGGGGCATTTCGTAAACACTGCTCCTGCCTCGCTGCAATTAGCGGACCACAGAGGCCCCGCGCTGCAGGCAGAGCTGCCTGCTGCCCGCTCCGGCTGGCTGGGTGCTCTCTCCCATCCCTGCCCTGCGAGCAGGTGCTGCCGGCCATGATTCATGTTGTGTCTGGCCGGGCGGCTGTGGGTGGGCACCCGGGGGCAGAGCCGGCTCCCCGCGGCGGGGCTCCCCGGGGATGCTGCTCCCGCCAGCCCCAGGGACTGCCTGGTCTCATGGGGGTGCTGAGGGGTTCCCCCCCTCGCCGGGGTGAGCACAGGGCAGTGGCTTTTCCACCTGCAGCTGGGATTGCCTCCTCCTCCATGGGAATTAAAGTGGTCTGGGTAGTGCTGGACTCTGAACCCTCTTGGCGCCCTTTGGCAGCAAGCAGAGATAGAAACCCTTTTTATATCCTGCTGGAAACCCCTTTTAAGCCCAGCTTTCCTGTCCTAGACTCCCCTCCACTGCCACTTTGCCCTTACCAGGCTCTCTGGGTCCCTGTCTGCCCCCGTGCTGGGGACCGAGCCCCTTCTCATGCTCACCCTGCATGGGGACATGGTGGTGTGGGGTGGCAGAGGCTGGTAGCCACAGCTCCCTCGTGGGGACACACTGCTGCTGGTGGGTCAGTCCTTCCCAGAGCATGCCAGGCAGTGACCCAGCGCTGTGAGCCCCTTGGGCTTTGCCCTCTGCCAAACCATGCCTGCTAACCACGGGGCAGGGCGACTCCAACCTGTGCCAGCCTTCAGATGAATGAAAACCCAGCAGAGTTTCATCCCCGCTAGGAAATTCCTATAGTGGGACACGATGTCAAAAAGCCAGTAGCTATCTTATGGCCCTGGCAACCTCAGGGCTGACCACCTTTCTCTGTTGTTGTTTGGAGCCATCGTCTGGCTCTTCCTTCTCCTCCTTTTTCCTACAAATTGCTTTCTCAGATGACTTTGTGACTGCAAGATCCATTAAAAGTTGTCTTTGTCCCTTCCAAAGGTTTTCTGAGATACTTGAAAGATTTTCTCTGCTGCTGGTGATCCTGTTTAACATTTATTCAGGAATTCATTTAGTCCCACAGCGATCAGCTGGAATGAAAAGCAGATGTCTCCAAGTTATTTTCCCCAATGCTGGTACTGCTTAGGGCCCTGCTGTCCTTCATTATCCAAAAATACTCTTTCTGAGCTCCAGATTGAGAACCTGGTGCTCACAGTCACCCGGCATCTTGGGACCACCGTGTCCGACACTGGCATTGGGCTTGCCCAGAGCCAGTGGTGGCTGATGGAGTTTGCACAGCCCCAGCTGCAGCTCCCACCCTGGGACCCCAACAGCCTCCTCTTCCTCTCATCGTGATCCGCTTCCCATCAGTGAGCCGGGAGTTTTAAGCCTTCTCACCAGACGTGTTGCAAATGCATGGAAATTCCTCTCTAATAGAGATCTTGCTCAGGCTCTAAGGATTTCAGGTTGGCTTTTGCATACAACAGTATTTCCAGAAGAGCTGAGTGGATGTTTTTTATTGGTTTGCTTATTTGCTTTGGGGGGTTTATTTGGTAGAAATGGGCTAAAGCCCACAGAGGACAGTGGTGGGAGCCAGGATTTGGGCTGCCCTTTCCCGTACCCAGCCAGGCTGCTGAGCAGCATCCTCCTGCCTGAGCCGCTGCCCTCCTCCGCCTGCCACAAACTGCCTCAAACCTCCCTTCCCCAGGGTTTTTGGATGAAAGGCCATAAGCATTTGCAGCTGTGCATGCTCCCGGCGCTCTGGACATCACTGTAATGAGTTTGCCTCAGCCTCAGCAACCTCCAGCCCCCAAATCCCCGGCGCTGGCTCCAGTATCGCTTGCTCCCTCTTCTGGCATGTGCTAGGGGAACCCGGGTTTAGCGCAGCCCTTCAAGGGGCTCTTCCACACCATAGAGATGCTTTATTTACTTCACTTTCTAAGTGATATTACATTCAAATTAATTTTTAGGTTGTTTTTTTTTTTTTTCTCGAAGAGATTAACAAGCAATTCAAACTAATCTGAAGTGACTCACACTTTACAGACGCACTGTGCTCGCACACGGCTTGGATCCGCAGGGGAGAAATCTGGCATCGGGTGGCATTTCTCCCAATCAAAGGCTGTGTTTCATGCACAAAACACTGACAAAATAACCCCACAATGCCACTTTGAATGGAGACAAACTATGATGAAAAAGTAACTTTAATCTGGCTGGTTTTTGCACTGGTTCAAGTAAATTGGTTTACAGAAAATAATTAGCATAGGGCAATTTCCTTATGGAAGCCAGCTCTTATCTTGGCAGAGACTAAAGTGCTTTTTCTTCCCTGTGACCTTTGCTTTGCTGACTTCTTTGGGAGCATCTTCTGGTGAATAATGGAAAGTGATGCTGTGCTCAAAGAGGAGGTGGTTGCCAAGGGAGCTGTTAGTCCCCGTCTGTTTATAACCGCGAGACGGGAGCCCAGTTTGAAAGATGGCAGTTGATGGTGGAAAGCACTAGAGCAATATCATAGCACTAGAGCACTTCAGCTGCTGCTGAAAAAGAAAATTCCTGTTATGACAAAGGCTGAAAGGGAGCATTAATCCTAAAAAAAGGGCTGGAATCGAGCCAGCGTGTGAGATTTCCAGCAGCCTAAAGTAGAGAGGTGTGCATCTCTCTGCCATTTGGGACAAAGATGGGCTGGAATCCTTAAATACTGCATTTTGCAATTCATTTTAAATCAGGCAAATAGGCAAGGTTTTACTGTGATTTCTATGGAAAAGCTATGATTTGGGGGATTTTGGGGCATTGCAGTCACGGAGCAACCTCTGTGTGTGTTTTCCAGCAGCATCCCTGGCCTGGGCCTCCCCAGCCTGCCCCATGGGGACCACAATGTCACTGTCCTTGGGGTCTATCTGACTCCTGAGCAGTCTCTGCTTTCTGCCCAGATTTAAACTGCGGAGCTCCAGCTAAAGATATTAATAAAGGGGGCAGTCATCACTGAGACACAGGTGACAAACTACATCCCATCACCTTTGAACAGGGTGACTGAGTTGGGGACTGGGCCAGTTTGAAAAAGGTCTGGTTGGTTCCTTTCTTTTCTTTTTGTTGCTTGTGTGTTGATTTCCACGCTACAGGTGATGGATGGGCACCTGCATTTCATCAGGTCTTGTGGCTCCGCTGGTGCCCTCTTGCAGCTGTTTAGGATTCAGGCAGAGGTGCAGGAATTAGGGCAAGAGGATTTAATGATCTCCCAGCACCCCTGCTTGCTGTGATACAAACCTGGAAAGTGAGAGTTTCCCAGGCACTGTGGTGGACTGGGAAGCATTTCTGGGGGAAGACCAAGCTGTGATGGCCCCATAGATCTTGTCCCCACCTGGCAGGGACCTTTGTGAATACAGGTTTTAGCAGCTGAAACTTTCAGGAGGGATGTTGCAGAGCAGCCTGGCCATCGCCCGCAAACACAGGCTTCTGCGGGTCATGCCCACTGTGTGTGCTGGTTAATTAGCAGGCATGGCCATGGTTTGGAGAAGTCGCTAAGCCGGAGAGCTGTGTTAAACAGCTGCAGGAGGGCTGCCAGGTAGCAACGGTTTTGGAGCAACAGTGTTATATTTAGCTCACATTTTGGCTTTTCAGCCTGTGCTTCTGAAGGTTTGTCTTCCGGCCCTTGCCGTGATGGTGGCATCCAGCGGGGATGGGCTTTTCGTGGTGGGGTTTAGTCTAACGCCTTTGCTTGGGCTGTGCATTTCAGGTTGGCTTTGGGAAGAGTTTGCCCCAGCTTGTTCTGTCCCTCAAGGGGTTTGCATGCTGTCTGGGGATGGGTTTGCCTCCACGTTCGGTGTCTTCTGGTGAGAGCATCCTGGCAGCCCTGGGGTGCCGGTGGCCAGAGGAGTGGGGTGCACCCTGCGAAGGGTGGGAGCATGCAGCCTTTGCCGTCACAGCACGGCTCCGTGTCTCCATGGGAACCGGCAGCAGAAGCATGCTGGTCTGGCCAGAGAGGAGGAGGAGGAGGAGAGGAGGTGGCTGCCACCTTCCCTGGGGGCTGTGGCAGGGCAGAGCTGGGCTCTGCTCGCCAGCCAGCTCTGATGTCCCAGAGGACAGACGTCTGCTGCACACGGATGCAGGGGGACCCACACCTCGTTCTGCCTGATCCTTCCACATCCAGGCCCCTCTCCCTCAACCACATCCCATGGGCTCGTTCCCTATAATTCCATGAACTCGGGGACACGGAGATGGCTGCTTTTAACTTTTGAGAGCCCAGGAAGAAGGGAAGGTTCCCAAATGGGCTCCTTCTGCCCTGGTCCTTGTGCCTTGCCAGCAGGGACCCCAGTGTCCTCTCTGTGCCTCGATACCAGCCGAACCCAATATACCTCCAGGCAGGGGCAGAGCAACGCGCAGTGGCACAGGGGCAGGATCCTCATCCCACCTCTTTTTGCTGCCCAGTCTCGTCGAGGGGATACCTGCCATGGGATCTCACCCCGCAGTCTGATGCCTTCAGCTTTGGTGGCTGCCGGTGGGACGGGAGCCTGTGGGGATGCCTTCCCAACTCTCCCAAGGTCAGGAGCTTGGGCAAGTTCAGGTAGACCAAACATCTCGCTGCAGACCTGATGTAAACACACACGTAAACACCAAGGAGCCCTCTGCCCTCCCGGTGCATCACTCCAACCTAAATGTGTTGCAGGATTCACACCTCCCTCTTGCAGAGCTGAGGCAGCCAGAGGAAGGGAAAGGGTTAATCCCCTGCCTGCTGAAGAGCTGCCTGTGCCTCACTGATCCAGGGCAGATTAGGAAAGCTGGAAGGAGCTCTCTCAGCAGAGACAACTGGGAGCACATCACTAAATCCCCACACTGTAGGCTTTTGACAGTTGGAAAAGCGTGAAAAACGCACAGAGGGAGCATTTAATGGCAGCCGAGTGCCAGGTATGGCAGGGGCACGTGGGGCTGGGGTGTCGCGCTCCCTGCCACGCTGGCGGTGATTTTTCTCCTGCTGTCCTCATATGCTCTGCAGGAGATCAGGAAAGTTTATCATGGCCCCTTGAAAAGATTTCTTGGGAAACTGGGCTTGCAAGATGGGTCTTCACCTCCCAGGGTGAAGCAGGGCCATCCTGCCTTTCCCGGGGGAAGCTCTGGCTGTGTGGGATCACGTTTGTCCCATTCCCTTGCTCAGCAGCAGAGCAGGATGTTGGCTGGGGTGGTGACAGAGAGCTGCTGGGATGGGATGTCCCCAGGGGACAAATGTCTTGGGGGTCAAAAATTCACACCTGAACTCTCAGCACTCTTTCCCTCTCTCCTGCTATTCCTCCCTGTTTTTATTCCTTCCCTCAACGCCCGGCTGCCCTCTGCCATCCCCTGCTCTCCTGCCCAGCCGGTGACACCAGAGCTCCTGGTGAGTCCCAGCAGCCAGGATGGGGACCTGGGCTCTGAGTGCCCAGAAGACAGAGGGAACTGGACGGGGCGGCTGGATTTCCTCCTCTCCTGCATCGGATACTGCGTGGGCCTCGGAAACGTCTGGAGGTTCCCCTACAGGGCTTACACCAATGGAGGAGGTACTCAGGCATCCTTTGGAGTGGCCATATCTCTCCCTTACTGAGCTGGGCTGGTGGGATGTGTCCCTGAAGAGATGCCCTTTCCCCTTCTCAGGCCTGGGAGGTAGCATTTGTTGCTATGGGGTGAAGCCTCCTCCTGCCCCCCATGGTTGCTGTAGGGTGTTAACCACCTGTACCCACATGTGGAAGGGACCCACCAGCCCATCTCTGCACTCATGGCCTTGGAGACATCCCCATCTCCGTGATTGCCACCTGAGCATCCCCCTTGGTTTCCAATAGCTTCTTGGTCTGATGTCCTCCAGGACTCAGAGAGTCAGCAAATGCTTCCCAGGTATCGAAGGAGGGGAGCAAGCCTTTCACAATGCAAGAGCCCGGTGTGATGGTGCAAAGTGCCCAGCTTGTCCAACTACTCCCAGAGTAACTGCGTGTCTCATGCAATAATAACTGGAGAATTTCACAGTGTTTGTGAAAGATTCAAGGAGAAAAGAGAGCTGGAGGTGGGGGCAAAGCATGGCACTGGGTGAATCACAGCCCCTTCCTCCTGCACTAATAGCGAACTGCTGCCCCTTGCTGTCTTCCAGACTTTGGTGTAGATCCCTCAGGGCCACAGATGTTGAATGAACTTTATTCCTTGTCACAGATGGGCTTTAGCTGTTTGCTCTGTCTTATTTTTAGGGTGTTCTGCTTGCTTCTTGCAGGAGCTTTCCTGGTTCCTTACTTCATCATGCTGGCCATCTGCGGGATCCCCATCTTCTTCATGGAGCTGTCACTTGGCCAGTTCTCCAGCCTGGGGCCACTCGCTGTCTGGAAGATAAGCCCTCTTTTTAAAGGTGCGTGAGTGAAGTCCAGAGCCTTTGTGGGGCTTCTGGAAGAACTGCTTGATGAGGACATGGACCAGCATCATCATCCTATGATCCTCAAAGATCTTGTTAGAATCAAGGGTTAAATCCTGGGGGAAGGTGGAGCGGGCTAGATGTCTGGGTTAGGTGTTTTAGTAGCTGCGAGATATGTATGAGATCTATCAGTCTTTGGAGGCTCTGGATGTCATGACCAGCTCTAGAAATTGTATGAAAATTATTAAGCCAGCTAGTGTACAAAATACAGCATCAAAGCTAAGCGATGACTGTTAAAGACCAAGGTAAGAATAAAGGATTCAAAAAAAAGGTCAAATCAACCACTTTTACTCTCCACATTAAGTTCAAGTAAAAATATCTGTATGATGCAATTAGATCATCAATTCAGAGAAGGCATGTCCAGAGGAAAAAATGGCAATAAGAGGCTCCCCCCACCAGGTGAACCTCTGACTGATTAACCATTTGGCTGCTGAGATCCAGTGTCTGACCCTGGTTTTGGATGGGCTCCGGTCCAGAGAGATGGCTCACTCCTTCTTTACCCTCTCCTTCCTCCAGGCGTTGGCATGGGCACGATCCTCATCGTCTCCCTGGTGGCCATTTACTACAATATGATCATTGCTTACGTTCTCTTCTACCTCTTTGCATCCCTCACAAGCGACTTGCCCTGGCAGCACTGCGGCAACTGGTGGAACACCGACCTGTGCCTGGACCACCATGTCATCAAGGGGGGGAACACCACCTTCCCCGTCAACATCACCAACACCGTCAGCCCCAGCGAGGAGTACTGGAGGTAAAGAGGTCAGCCTGACCTGGCCGTGGGGACATGGTTGGCATCCGACCAGAGAGAGCATGGGCACAGGATGAGGGGTGAAGGTCTGTGCTGCACATCTCATGGCATGGTGGACACCTGTGGTGGGCATTGTGGGTGCAGTGATGGGCTCTTGGGGTCAGCTGTGGGGGATATCTCATTTTAGCCATTGGGATCGTGTCCCTGGGATGTGGGAGGTGTCCATGATCTAGCACTGCTTCGCTGGCCTAACGACATGTTAGACTGAAATGCATCCCACGCCTGGACCGGTTGGGAATTTGCTCTCAAGCCACCAGGCATCCCCTCCAGGCTCTTTAATGCATGGAGAAATCACACCCACCACTCCCCTTCCCCCAGCAAATAGCTGCCAGCGCCTTGTTGCTCTCTCGTTGCTGGGATTTTTGACAAGGTTATTTTTTGCAGCAGAGGCATTGCCAGGTTCAGAGAGGGCCTCTGGAAGAAGGAGTGGGGTGCCCATGGCCACTCACTAGCGGTTCTCCTTTATCCCTAGCCGGTATGTCCTGCACATCCAAGGAAGCTCTGGAATTGGGGATCCCGGGAAGATCCGCTGGAACCTGTGTCTGTGCCTGCTCCTTTCTTGGACCATCGTTTATCTGTGCATCCTAAAGGGAGTCAAATCCTCTGGCAAGGTAAGGGCTGGAAGGTTTCTTTGGGGGATCTACAGTGATGTGCCCACCAGTGCCTGCACATCTGGGAAACTGAGACCCATAAACAACATCAGCTGGACACTGGCTACTTTGGGGATGGCTCGCACATCCAGACACCAGCAGGGCTGTCACCACTGGCCCTACTGCATCCCAAGGACCCCAGCACTGCAGGGCGATGCCGGGCGATGCGGTGTCCCACTCAAGGGGGGAGAGCTCGTGCTGTGCTCTTGCTCCCGGCTCTCCCAGCTGGCTCTGCTCTCCCATAGGTCGTGTACTTCACCGCCACCTTCCCGTACCTCATCCTGCTGATGCTGCTCATTCGTGGTGTGACTCTGGAGGGTGCCTGGAAGGGGATCCGGTTTTACCTCACGCCCCAGTTTGATCACTTGCTGTCTTCCAAGGTGAGCGGGATCTTGTGCAATTTGTTCAAGACAAAAAAATGAACCTTTTCTTGCTACCTCCAGCATGTAACAGATATGGTTCCCTTACTTGGGTGCCTTTTCTGGCCACCCCCTCACCCAAAGTCCTCTGTCTTGGTTGCTCCAGACCAAAAGTGTTTGCCTTTCAGCAATCTGTCTTTGCTCCACACCTTGTCTATACTGTTCTTCCCACCTGGGCCAGCCCTCTGCCTGCATTTCTGGCTCTCTGTGCAGGGAATGACGTGCTCGCCGCCTCCCCTGGGTACCAGGACCATGGGCAGGATTAGCCCAGCCCCTGTGATGGGCTGGCGGTGGTGATGGGTGCCCGTGGTGGATTTGGCTGTTCTGTTTTTCTCAAGCAATCTCAGTGTGCAGAGCAGGGAGTTTCCTTGGGTCAGCGGTGTTGGTAGTAGAGACCCCCCAGTTTTACAAGTGCGTTTAATGCCACACTGGGCCGGCTCCAAAATGCTCTTGTTAGCCCTTCCACTTGCCAGCTGACCCACTAAGAGTGGTGAGCATGTTAGCAAGGAAAGGCAAAGACCCTGTGCCTGGAGGGCTAGAGAAGATGTGCCAGGGGCTCTGGGGAAGCATATTTCCAACTCCCTCTTCCTCAGGGGGACATTTCCATACCCCTGCGCTCCTCAGACCTGCTTCCTTCCCCCAGGTGTGGATCGAGGCAGCCCTGCAGATTTTCTACTCCCTTGGGGTAGGCTTTGGGGGCCTCCTCACCTTCGCCTCGTACAACACCTTCCATCAGAATATCTACAGGTGGGAGCCAGCTGCTGTCTCCTAAAAATCGTGGGTTGGGGGGAGCCATGGAAAACTCAGCTGGTGGGTTCAAAGCCAGCAGAAGCAGGGGGTGCAGCACAAGGTCACCCAGCATTGCTCCTTGCCCGAGCACCTTACAGATACCTGACAGCTTGCACAGGCTTGAGAGGGACAGAGTGATCTGTGGAAGAAAGTTCTCCTAAGCATCAAGACACAGTGCCTGGCTCAGAAGTTTTGGGCTGCGGTTGCTGAACGCTGAGGATATTTGAGGCTAGTTATGCATGTTTGTCCTGTCCCAAGCATCCGTTGCAGGTCACCAGCAGAGAGGAGAGTCTGGATGTTGGACATTTGGGCTGACCCTCTGCACTGGTGAAAGCAAGCTTGGGAAGAATCCCGCAAAATGACCCATGTAATTAGATATACACTCCTTTTGACCCTGGAAAGCACATGCCAAGAGAAATCCTGGAGGAGAATTATACTGGGTCATCTTCCTGTGTCACCTGGGGCTGGCCATGCTGCTGTGCACTGGTGTGGGGTGGGAAGGAATGGGCATGTTCAGAGCATCTTCTTTCTCCTCTGTAGGGACACCTTCATAGTGACCCTGGGTAATGCCATCACCAGCATCCTGGCAGGGTTTGCCATCTTCTCCGTTTTGGGATACATGTCTCAGGAGCTTGGGGTCCCTGTTAATCAGGTGGCAAAAGCAGGTGAGGCCAGATGAAGACCCTATCTCCTTCACCCTCTGCCTGGATGCACTGAGGAGCATCCCTTCCAGGACAGAAAGCATCTGAGGGTGTCAGCAAGAGGGCTGGAGCTGTAAGCTCAGCTGACAGGGGAGGGAAGAGGGAAGACTGGTTTCTGCCGTGCAAACTTTGAGCAGCGTTAAGTGATGTCTAATAAAGGCCTGAGCAAGGAGCAGGCTGGTTCTCCTGCACCTCTCCACCCTCTGCTGCAGGACCCCTCCTGCATATCTTGCAGGAGCCCTGCCAGGTCCCTGCCGTGGTGCTGCTCTGCTGGGCTCTCCTCTCCTCCACCCCCCCCGTGCCCAGCGCTGTCACCCCCTTTTCACCCTGCTGTCCTTTGCCTCCCCTAGGTCCTGGCCTGGCTTTTGTGGTGTACCCCCAGGCCATGACAATGCTCCCCCTTTCTCCATTCTGGTCTTTCCTGTTCTTCTTCATGCTGTTAACCTTGGGCCTGGACAGCCAGGTAAGGACAGAGCCCAGCAAGCCAGCTGTGGTGCCCAGGCAGCCCAGGGGGCTCAGTGGACCCTCTTCTCCTTTGTGTGCAGTTTGCTTTCATGGAGACCATCGTTACGGCAGTGACAGATGAATTTCCCTACTATCTGCGGCCAAAGAAAGCTTCGTTCTCAGCTGTCATCTGCATTGCTCTCTTCCTGATGGGACTCATCCTCACGACAGAGGTAAGGGTGTGGGGCACCGTGGGGACCAGCTAGGGCCTCATTGTAGGGAGAGCCTAGGACAGGGGCTGAGTTTGGAGAGGCACATGTATCCACATCAGCTAACAAGGTGGAAGAGAGACCATCGATGAGCCTGGGCTTCCTGGGGATTTGAGGTCCAAGGGGAGTTATTCACAGTGTTATTCCTGTCCCTGCACCAACCCCGGAAGGCGAGTGATGTCTCCTGAGGGTGCCTGACTGCTGTCTTCTCCCGTAGCCCCAAAGGGCCTAAAGGGACATGTCCCCGGCAATGGGAGGACATGGAGGGGGGTTATTGGGGTGCTGGTCCCAGAGATGCTGGCCACTGTGCTTTGCCTCCACAGGGTGGGATGTACTGGCTGGTCCTACTGGATGACTACAGTGCGGGCTTTGGTCTCATGGTGGTGGTGATCACTACCTGCCTCGTGGTGACACGTGTCTATGGTAAGTGTGTCTGTTCCCAAAGGGGCATGGGGGAAGGGTGGGGTGTCTGTATGAAGAGAGGGATTTAGAGGGAGCAGTAGGAGAGCCATCAGCCTTGCAATGGAGCACGAAACACATCTGCTCCCACGGCTTGTTTCTTCTTGGCCACCACTGGATTCAGCTCTCCAGGGATATTTGCGGCACTGAGCCTGATCCCTCAGAGTGCACCAGCTGGGCCCCCCTTCCTACATCTCCCAGCTGGCAGGAGAGACACTTCTTTGCTGTAGAGGATGCAGACCACCTTTCTTGGTCAGTGCAGGCACCTGGCTCTGGGGGAGGGATCACAGCTTCTGAGTCCCTCTCCCTCTCCCTCCTTCAGGAATGAAGAGGTTCTGCCGAGATATCCACATGATGCTGGGCTTCAAACCAGGGCCCTACTTCAGAGCCTGCTGGATGGTCCTGTCCCCAGCAACAATGATGGTAACCGCTCAGCTTGAGATGCTGGATGGTGCTGGAGAGCTGCAGTGGTGCCAGCATCCCTGGGTGACCTCCCCTTGCAAGAAATTGCTCTCCTGGCTTCTCGTGCCCCAGGGACAAGTCTGATTCTGCTGGGAGGTCTCCAGGCCTTTTTTGAGCATGGGCTCTGGGCTGACCTCTCTTTCTTCCCATCCCACAGGCTCTGCTGGTGTACAACATCGTCAAGTACCAGCCCTCCGAGTACGGCAGCTATCGCTTCCCTGCCTGGGCTGAGGTCTTGGGCATCCTCATGGGCATCCTTTCCTGCCTGATGATTCCTGTGGGCATGGTGGTGGCCGTGCTCCAAGAAGAAGGGACACTGTGGGAGGTAGGATGTGCTGGCATCCGGCATTGCTGGGGCGCGCCTCAGAAATGTGCAGGGGTGACCACAAGCCCCTGCCAAACCTGCATCCTGGAAATTTTCTGCATCCTCTTTCCTGGAGGTGTGTGCCCCATCCCTCCTTGCTGCCCATGGGGTGTGGGAGATGGCACGTCCCAGGGCATTTCCAGCAGTGTCCACTCTTGCAATGCCAAACAGGCCCTGAGTCACGCTGCTTCCCAAGGGGCAGCCCTGTGCGCATCCCCACTCCAAAACAAGCCTACTATGCCTTGCCTGGTGGGGAGGTACGTTGTCCCTATTGTGGGGTGGGCAAGGACATGTGGGACTTTGCACCCATTTTGCAGGAGCAACGACAGCGCAAGGAAAGGCAGCTGTGGGGCCATGCAGGAAGCACAGGCAGGATCCCTTTGCTGAAAGGCTTCGGCCAGGAGCAGGTTATGGAGCTGCTGGCTGCTCACAGCCTTCCCAGCCCTGGCCAGGCTTTGCTGCTCGCCCCAGGCTGTTAAAAGCAGAGGCAGCAGAGCTTGCTGCCCTCCCCAGGCAGCAGCTCATCAGCTGGAGCCGTGGCTGGTCGTGATCTATCTTAGCCCAGTCATGGGCATGGTGGCATGGCCAGGGACCGCCTTGGCTGAGGCTAACCCCTTGCCTGGGTGGCTCTAACCCCATGCCACAGGGCCATAGCCCTACAATAACCCCTAGCTCCTGCAAGCCCTCCCCACCAGCACCTGCAGACCATAATACCTCCCTAGCCCGCAACAGAGCACTTATACAGAGCTGCCTTCCCAAAAAGCTTCAGCACAGGCTTCTGGCCCCATCCCATCCTCATCGGGGACTCTTCCAGTCCCTCGGGGGGGCACAGCACACCGTGCCCCGGCAGGGGTGGGTGAGCCGCCGGCTGGGGAGCAGAGCGGGTGCTGGTGCAGGGTGCCCGTGCTCCCTCCGCCTGTCCCCTTGCAGCGAGTCCAGCAAGCCAGCCGGCCCGCCATGGACTGGGGCCCGTCGCTGGAGGAGAACCGGACTGGCATGTATGTGACGAGCCTGGCCGGCAGCCAGTCCCCCAAGCCGCTGATGGTCCACATGAGGAAATACGGGGGCATCACCAGCTATGAGAACACGGCCATCGAGGTGGATCGGGAGATGGAGGAGGAGTCGGAATCGGAGTCCATGATGTGAGGGGACCTGGCGCCCCGTGGGCTGGGGGAAGGCGCACCCCCCCAATTTGCACAGGTTGCACTGTGGCACTTCAGGAGAGCCTGGGGGGTTCTTTCAGGGAGCAGTCAGGAGCTGCTGACCCTGCCAGCCTCCTCGCCACTGCCCTGGCCCCACCAGGATGGAGCTGCTGCCCATCCTGGTGCCCCCAAGGTGTTTTTGTTAAGTGTGGCAAGCTGTGTGATGAGTCCGTGCATTTGTGTGACAGCGTCTGGTGCAAGTGTCCAGGCTGCCCCCCTACCCCCGCCCTGAGCCCCTGCCCTGCCTGCACAGGGATGCTTGGGCTGCAGGGATGCTTGGGCTGCAGGGTTGCTCAGCCTGCAGGAGGTGGGGAGGAGAAGGAGGTCCTCTGCGTTGTTCTGTTCTCCACTCGTGTATTTATCTCCAATAACCCATAAACACATGTGAGAAAGGGCTGTAATATCCTCCATGCCCTGAGGATGCTGTGTGTCGGTGCACTCTGCTCACACAGAGGTACTCTGGTAAAACCAGCATGAATCAGTGTCCTGCTAAAGAAATCTGACCAAGTAAATGAGCAATTAAAAACAATTAGAAAGAAAAAAAAACTGCTTTCTAAACAAATCAGCTCAGGCCTTTCCAAGCTTATCAATCTCCCAGGGACCTCGGGGGGTCAGGGCAGCTCTTCCCCACGGTGCCTGGCAGGCTGGGGTGAGCTGAAGGTGGGGAAGAGGTTGGCGACCTGTTCCCCGTGTGTGCAGGAGGTCAGGGATGGGTCTCAGCTGGACCCCGTGTCTGTCCCTTGGCAGGGGGACCCGAGGGCTGTCTCCAGCCCTGGGTGCTGCTTTTCCCAGGGAAACACGAAGGGCTGGATTTCAGTGCCTGTGTGTGATTTTGGGGTAACTCAGCCCAGGGCCCATATCCCAGGGACCTCATCTCCTGCTGATGCTGCTGGGGGGTGCTGGGGAGCTCCTGGATGGGGTTGTTCGGATCCGATGCTGCCAGTCCCCATCACCCCAATGTCGTGTGCGCCTTCCCCTGTGTACCGTCGCCTCGCCATTAAAAAGCAGTGTGTGACACAGCCTCTGCGTGGGTTATTTGGGGGGTTCTCAGCATGCAAGAAGGGCAGGTCCAGGGAGGCTTCCAGGGATGGGGGGCACAGCCCTGCCGGGCTTTGTCCTGCAAATCTCTGTCCTGGTCAGTTAAAAGCCAAAAACACAGAATATCAGAAAAATTAGGGTGTATGTCTGAATTATGCATGTGGCCCCAGTGCACTGGGTTATTAGCCCCATGGGGCACGCAGCCCTGGGTCCAGTGCCGTGGGCTGAGCCTCCAAGGTGAACGCTGGCACAAGGCTGCAGATTTCCTTAACGGCTGGGGAGATTTAATTATTGCCTTTGCCCTTCCAAGAGCATAGGGCCAGCTCCGACACCTTTTCTTCCTGCCCACCCGCCTCCCCATGCCCAGGGATGCTGAGCTCCCTTCTCAGCCAGCTCTGCCCTTCCTTTTCCCTGCAGGATCACTGATGGTTTTCCATGTCCTCCTTCCCACACCCCACTGCGGCTGCAGCCCACGGGGATGATGGGGGTCCCCCAGCCCCAGCTTCTCTGGATGTATGGGGCTCTGGCAGCATGACCGAGCTGCAAAGCACCTTCGGCTGCTAGCTCCTGGGTTAATCATTAGAGGGCAGCCATAAAAGTGTCGCTGATGGAAAGTTCAGGCCGTGGCGGCTGGGGAGCGGGGAGGGCATGCCATAAACATTTATGGCCCCAATGAATCCCTCGCTCTAACCTTGACACTATTTACTGAGCAGGAGGCCTCGGGAGGTCACGGTGTTGCCCAGCCATCGCCACGGGTGCTGGCTGGGGAGCCTGGGCTGGGCTTGTCCTGGGGGTGGGGGGCGCACACAGGGTGTGATGGAGCAGATGTCAGGCTTGGGCATTTCATGATGTTGCTGCCGGTCACAATGTGCCAGCGCAACCAGGAGAGCCTGACACCCTCCCACAGCACAGAGACTGAGGCGCCTTGGGCTGAGCAAAGTGTTCCGGTATCTGCATGTCTCTGACCTTTTCCTACCTGCATGGGGTCCTGCCACATTCCCGAAATCCACCCTGTAATTCCGGGATCCTCTGTGCTCTCCCTTGGCACCTGCTGTCAATCAGTGTTGCGTTGCAGAGCGACGGGAAGGACGGAGCAGAGACTACACCGGAGATATGGTGGGGAGCAAAGCCGACAGTGGTGAGAGGAAGCCAAGGGCAAAAGGTGCCGGGGCAGTGGCACAGCCGGAGGACATGTCCCCTGGGCCATGTGTGTCTGTGCGCGGGGAGATGTGGGACTCGCGGGTGGCAGCACACCCTGCTCCCAGGAGCGGCGGTGCATCCGTACCCTGCACCGCTCTGTGGCCTGGGGTCCGATGCCACCCTCCCCACGTCCCCGGAGGTGCGCACCCCCTCCGCTCGTGATGCTTTGGCCTCCCAGCGTGTCCCGCTGCTCTCCCGGAGAGCCCAGGGCTTTCTCCCGGGCTTTTCGCAAGACCCTCCGGCACGGCCAGGTGGTGATGGGCATGGAGGGGTGGCCGGGGCGCAGGGCCAGTCCCGGGGGTCTCTGCCCCTCTCCCTGGCTGTCCGGGGCTGGGGCAGGGGGTGACAACGGTGGCAGGAGCGGTCTGGTGCTGACACCTGCTGGGGCCGCGGCACATGGCAGGGCGGACGCGGGGGGGCCACCCCTGGCGAGCAGCGGGACCGCGGCTGGGACTGGGGTCTGCGGGGCAGGGACAGGGACTGTCGCGGCCCGTCCCCAGCCCGTCCCCCCGGGTACCAGCTTACCTGCATGGGCAAAGCCCGCCAGGTGCCCCCGGGAGCCCCCCCCCACCCCATCCCGAGCTCGGCGGGGGGCGGGTTCCGTGCA
>VZSZ01010970.1:199743-213359 GCA_013398815.1 Ibidorhyncha struthersii | reverse complement strand
ATATATAATATATAACAGAGAGATATCTCATTTTTGTCTTAAACCACTGTTAGCATATTTTCCCTGCTTGTCCAAAAAAATGTTACAAAAGCCCTAAAATTGTGCAACAGTTAGAAAAAAAAGGGACAACAACCCAAAGAAGAAAGGAGCCGCTCAATATAGCTCCCTCCACCGCCCCCTCTCCCACTCCCTGTCAACCTGCGGGTGGGAAGGACATTCAGCCAAGGGGCAGGGAGCCCGTGGGTGGCCTTTGGGGGACAGATGGCAGAGGGGCCACCAGCCCCTTCTCTAATGTTCCCACAGCCTGTTCACATCTGGGTTTCCCTGTCGGGTATGGATTGAGCTGGGACCTGCACCTTTGGTAATGGTGAGGTCTCTACCTTGCTACCAGGAGCATGGTGGTTGCATCAAAAGAGTAGTGTACACCATGAGATGTGTCCTGTGGTGGGGAAGAAGGGTTAGCTCGGCTCCTGGGATGATCAGAGGAGATGGTTATGGGATCATCTGCAGACAGACACCTCTTGGTCCATGGGGCTATGCGGCTGCCCTCTCAAACACGGCACTTCTGTTTGCTGGTCCTCCTCCCCAGCGATCCTGCCATGGGCTGCAGAGCAGACTGTGAGTTCAAAGTTGGGGCAGATGGCTGCTGCTGCCTGCTCCAGCCTCTGGGACTCCATGGAGGCATCAACTTATGGAGGGCAAAGGGAGGGGAGGCAAGTTTGGGGTCAGACGGATGTTCAATGCCCGGCACATGGGGCATTTACTCGAGGCGGGGAAAGACAGCTCTCCCAGCTGTGCCTGGTTGGGGTAAGGAGAGGACCGTCCACTCCTCCAGCAAAAAGAAGAGGCCCAGGAGTGGCCTTTTATTCTTCAGAGAAGCCACACCAGTGAGACTTGAGAAATGATCATGTTGCACGTGGACCTGGACCTGGACCTGGACCTGGACCTGGACCTGGACCTGGACCCTGGCAGCAGGAAGGAAGAACAGGCAATTCCCAAGCCCACCCACAGAACTGGGAGCCTGAGACCACTGCAGCAAGTGCTTCCACTCAGATATCCCCTGTGGTTTGCAAGAGGTGGAAGAGATGATCAGTTTGGAGGACTTCTGAGTTTGGTTTGACCTGACAGCCAGGCAACCAGGTGGTTTGGGCTGTGTCTGTACTAGGAAATGAAATGTGCCATAGCCTGATGGGGACAGGAGGTCCATCCCAACATCCCAACAAGGTGGCCTCGTCCATATTGCTTGTTGGGAACATGCCCTGTGCCCTGGACCTTGTCATCCCCAGAACCATGGTGGGATTGTTGGGGTGATTCCAGCTAGTATGTGTGAGGGACAGTGCCAACAGCTTAAAAGTACAGATGTAAGGGCAGCGTCCCTGGCTCTGTGAGTCAAAGAAGGATGGTGGCAGTTGGTGATCTCTTTTTTTTTTTTTTTTTAGTTTTCCTGCAAGTTTAGGAGAAATCAGGAAACGTGAAGGAAGACAGAGACAGCAGCTGTTCACCATGGCTACTAAAAGAAAGGGTGGTGGTTTATCAGTGCTTGCTCAGAGATGCTCTGGGGATACAGGAACCTGCTCTGGAGAAGCAGGTCAAGGTGGGGAAGAGAAACCAGGCAGAACAGACCCCTAAAGTGCAGGTGCTTAATGCTGCCAACATGGGCAGGTTGGGAAGTTGGGTCTTCCTTGGTCAGGCTTCAGCTTGACTGGAAGACTAGAAAGGAGTTGAAACCCCAGACTCTGTTTCCCTTGAAAAGGATTGGGAGCATTTTAGGTGTTGCAAGGACATACAGCTGCCTCCAGAGGAACCTGTCCCTGGAGAGATGACAATAGGGAAACCTCAAAGAGGAGAAACCACCTCTAATAAGACAACTCAAAGCCTCCCTGGAAACCAAGATGTTCCTCCCTAGCAGCAACTGCCCAAACTGGGCTCTCAGTGAAAAGAGATTCTATCTACCCCAGCATCTCATCCGCCATCCCTGGCAAACCCCACCACACTCCCTGTCCCAGACCTTTCTCTAGCAGCAGCTGCTGGAGCAGCTTCACCCTCACAGCCCACCCAAGGTCCACAGCTATTGGAAGCTCCAAAACCAGGTTGAAATCACATCTGCGCTACAGCCCCCATGCAGAGCCCTGCTGTGACCTCCTCCTTCCTCATCCGTCTCATACCGATCCCAAAAAATACTCCTGACACCCAGAGAGCCTGGGCTTCAGGAGGTGGATGAGGCACTCACCATGGCTGGCTTCAGAGCCAGCTCTGGAGAGGGAGAGAGAGAACTGTGAAAGAGCTGAGTCCTTCCTTTAAAAATGAAAAAAAAACTTCAGCACTACACGACTACAGGAAGAAAAACAGATCTGTAAAAACACCCAAACTCTACTTTAAAAGCTAATCCTCTCCCTGCATGGATTTCTCTGCTTTGGGGCCATCTCTTGCAAGCCAACAAAGCTCCGTGATCAAACAGCGCAGGTCCACCAAGGGCATAGGGACGCACCTTTGCACCCACGGAGAACCTGTGTGATTTGCCCCCAGAAAGGCACCTCCTTACACACATCACCAGCAAGCAATCAGTGCACCGCCGGCACAGCGGGACGTACCGAAACACCCCTCAGGGCCTGTTCATGCCCCAGCAGTCTGGATTTCTACCCCTCCATCCAGTGGGAAAATATTTTTGCAGTCTACAAGGATGCGGCTGCATTTCGCACCGCAGCCGTCCCTGCCTCGACAGAGAGCAAAGCATTCAAAACCACAAAAAGGCAAAATACACGCTCAGAATTTACACGGAGAAAACATTTCCTTTTTTTTTTTCTTTTTTTTTCCTTTTTTTTTTAATGTCCAAAACAAGCGGGTTTTTGTTCATTTCTTTGTTTTTCAACACACGCACTGTCTAGAAAGTTAAACGCCATGCAGATGAAGAGAGTTCAGCTAGAAAGTCCCCCGGGGCAGCAGCGCTGCAGGAGTCTCACATCAACGAGCAACGAGGTTCCAGTTGGAAAAAAGGAGACCAAGAAACGGAAGAATTGCTGGAAAAATACCCACCCTCGGACCTCTACCTGACAGCAAAGAGGTGAGACCAAAATTCCCCTTCACGGCCATGTCTTCTCTCCTGAAAGCCGCATCCCGGTGGCTCCCCAAGAGCCACCGCCTGGGTTTGCCCTGCAGGAAGACCCGTGGGGTGTGGGAAGGTGCCCCAGGGATGGGGGTGCCCCTGGAGGGGGGTACCCTGAGGTCACGGGTGCCTTCGCCCTCCTGGTGCTGCGGGATGGGATGGGACGAGCCGCCACGGCTCAGGGTGGGGGCTGGCAGCCGTGGGACCCCTGGTAGGAGCATCGTGGAGGCGCAACCCCTCTCCAAACATAAACGCAACGAAAAACAGCAACCCCCGAAAATCCCCCCACCCTCCCTGCCCTAAACAGTTGAATGTTTTTAGTTATTACATAAAGATCCATTTCAGCAAATACTCAAAATCAATTTACGAAATACACGGTAGGTTGATTTCTTTTCCCTATAAAAAGGCATGCGCTCAAAGTAGAAGACAGCTAAAGGCTTATTTGTTTTCTTTGAAGCACGATCAGATTCCACAGAGTTTTGTTACTTTATAAAGCTTGCATTCCTCGTCGTCACTGGAAGGAGTCGTGTGGGCGATGGCGGTTTGTGCCCCGAATCGGCAGCCGGCTCGGCAGCCCTCGTCCCAGCCCGGGAGTCGGGCGCGGGGGAGCACTGGGTGCTGCATGCGAGGGACTGGGGTGGGTGCTCGGTGGGGCTGGGTGCTGGGGTAAAGGATCCAGGCTGGGGGGTGCGTGGGGAGGAGGGTGGTACGGGAGCGATGCTACCGCCATGGCACGGCTGGGAGAGCCCCGGATCCCGGCTGTGCCGACGCGGCGCTGGGAAGCAGTTGTCTTTCTCCTCCTCTCTTCTCCCAGCTTCGCCGGTCTCTGCTCCGAAGGGAGAAGGGAGGAAGAAGGGAGAGCATCCCTCTTGGCACGGCAGCTGCCCAGAGCCAGGGTGCAATCCTACTTGCTCTCCCGAGAAGGAGCCAGCCTAGGCTCCTGGGAAGGGAAAATAAACAGATAGCCTTTACTCACCCATCCGAACACTCAAACCAGGACACCTCCTCGCCCAGGGGAGCATGGAATATGGACTTTGCAAAGGGTTTAAATCGCAGTTCCCCGGCCGAGGCTGCCAGGAAGCAGGAGATTGGGTCGGGAGCAGGTGGGAACCACGGTGGCAGATGGGGACCTCAATAGCAGCAAAGCAAAATCCACCAGTGCGCAGAGAGGGTGCGGCACAGAGCAGCTCAAAACTGCCCCCCTGCCCTCCTCTTTCTCAAGGGACTCCCAGCAGAGGTGGGGGATGGAGGCGGAAAATGAGTCTGAGTCCAATTCAGGAGACATGCCGGGTAGCTGGGGGTCCCACCAGCAGCTGAGGAGGGAGGCCTTTACCCCGGCACGTGTCATCTCACTGGCCAGACGCTCGGGTTTACGTTCACGGTTTCTCTTTTCTTGGTTCATGCAGAGGAAGGGGACCCAGTGCCATGGCCCCAGCGGGGTGGGGGGGGTTCAATGGGATGCTTGTGCGGCGCCGGTGGGGCCGTTGCATGTATGCGGTGAGAAGCGAGGGGTTATTCCAGCGGGAACCAAGCAGCAGAGCCAACAGCCAAAGTCCCGTAGGTGAAGATGTCGGAAGAGGTCTCCCCTTGGTAGTCAGTCAGTGACAAACCCCACACGGGCAGGACCACGCTTCAGCTGCAAAACACAAAGCGGGCAGAGAGGGAGTTTGCTTCAACTGTCCCTTTGGCAGAGCATCCCTCTCCCCATCGCCATCTCACAGCGATCGGCCATCTCCTCCCCACCATGGATGCTCGGAGCAGGGTCCCACCCGCTTTACAGCCTCGGTGACATAAGGAGCCCACATCATCCACACCACGCCCCCCTTGCCCCATCCCTGGATCCTCACAGGGCTTACTGCGGTAGGACGGAGGGCGCGCCGGATCTGTGGAAGTGGACGATTTGCCATTTGCCATCCCGGCGGTGCCAGATGCGGGTCTCCTCAGACTGGGCAGTGCGGGGGATCCCTCCCGCGTCCACGTACTGCGTGATGCGGATGTAGGCGATGCAGGCGGACTCGTCTCCCATCAGGTGGATGTGGGGGTTCAGGATCGTTGTGTGCACGGGCTTGCTGTTCCGGGACCACACTGAAGAGGGGACAAGTAACAAGTGGCTTTAGGCAGGGGAAGGAGTTTGGGTGGCTCTTGCCCAGGGCAGCAGCAATGCGGGAAGGGGAGATGCTTGTGTTAGGCACTCTGCTTGGAGGGGCTAAGCAAATGCTGCACAGGTGGCTTCAGGATGGGCCCACCTAGAAAGCAGCTAACCAAACAACTCCTCTGCATGCAGCCTGGCCCCAGTTGACCTAACAGGCTTGATGCACCTCCTGCTGGGATCTTCCAGATCAGCCAGAGATGCTCCCAAAGCCACCCTTACCCTCCTCTCCCCAGCAAGCGGATGGAGGTCAAGACACAGCCAGGCCCACGGGAGGTGGGAAGGGTCCCTCAGGAGGCAAGGGGGCTGCTTACGATTTTCAAAGTAGAATCGGTGGAAATCCAGGCCTTCCACGAGGTTGCCCAGAGCCTCGGGCTCAAAGGCAGTCATCCCAGGGTCGCACATCTTCCTGGGGAGGCGAGAAGCGGAGAGAAAATGGAGAGGTTATCTCACTGCTTCTGGTGTGAGAGCCTGCAAAATCCAAACGAGTCATGCTCGGGATGACTTCCCCCTCAGCCTGAGACCAAGGATCCTCTGCACCAGTAAGCAATTCAAGCAGAAGTCTGACCTCATCCCTGCACTCTGCATGAAGCCCACCCCACCTCACCTCCAGCCCTCTGACTGCAGCCAGGACCCCAGTGAGGCAGGGTGAATTCGCCGTCAGTCACCATCTCCAAATTAAACCTCCCAAAACACTGCTGTCTTCTTTGTAAGAAAGAAAAACAGCAGGGAAAAACTCATATTCTCTGCTCTGTATCAAAACATCCCTGCTGCGATTCTCTGAGGCAGGGATGAAGACCTGCACTCGCTCAGACATCGCTAATTAAATAGGTCTCGGACACAGAAGAAGCGTACTCTAAGGAGCGTCAGCTCAGCGACTAGAAAGCAGTTACACTTCCAAGCAGCCTGCGGCAATCTGGATATAATGGATACCACGGATGCAATGTTCCTTCTTCCACCATAAATCAGGTTTACAGTTATTCATCTTTCTGCAAACCAGACAACGGGCTCATCCATGATAATGAGACCAGAGAGATGTGATTCAGCTTAGTGTGAGAGAAGCACCAGGTTTGGAAACTGATGTCCCCTGCTTCTCTTGGATGGTCTCCATGCCCCACCTCCATGTCAACCTGGTCACCCTGCCCTGGGCAGCAGTAAAACCTCCCCAGTTGCGTTGTCACACTGAGACCACCCACTCCAGGAGGCTGAGCCCCTACCCTGGCCCAAACCCGCACTGGGCACACTCACGTGTAGGACTCAAAGTCGCCGTTGCTTATTGCTTCAATCAGCTGCTCTGTGACTTTAATGATTTCCTGCTTCCGTACTGTTGGTTTAAAGAGAAAAAGAAAATAAAAGGACAAAACAAACCAAAAGTGCTGGTGTTGCAATATCGGTGAGGTTATCTTTTTGTCATTAGAAACACACGGCCATGGGAAACTGTGCAGGGAAAAAGCAGGAGAGCAACTTGGGAGAGAGACGTGGGGAAGGGCTCTTCACTTCTGGAAAGACCTCCAAAGTCAGCACAAAACTGAAAACCCCTGCATTTTCCTAAAGACCAAAAGGCTTAATCACCAAGTGGTGAGCTGCCCTTGGCCCCAAAAGTTGGCAAAGGCTTGCCAAGGTGGGACCTTCTACCCTGTTAACTCAGAGCAGGGGCCAGCCAGGGCAAGCTGAACCAAGGATGGGAGGAGAGGGTGTCAGCTGGGAAGGAGGACAGGTGGGTGATGTGGCCATCCACCTCAGCGGACATAAGGAGGGACCCCAGGAAGGGTATGGCACTGTGTGGCTGCTGCCAGGGTCCCCGGGCGCTGCTGGCTCATCTGGGAAGGGACTGGGCTGTGAGAGCAGATTTGGCTCCCCAGGATGCAGGAGGAGCTGTCAGAGGTAACCCTGGGCTTATTAATGAGGCTCTGCTTCAAATTAAATCAGTGTCATGCTTGACTTAATTTTTTTTTTTTTTTGTATTATGGCTAATGAAAGGAGAGGGAGCACGTTCCTGAGAGTCGCTCAGAAAGGAGGAGAGGGACTCCCGTCACTTCCCAAGCACCACCTGCCTCCACGTCTGCTCTCGGGGAGCCCTTCCCCAGGAAGACAAGTGTCCCATTAACTCTCACGTCAGGCCAAAGTCCATCTTGCTTTGTGCTGAGGTCGCTTCATCGAGAGACTTTACAAATTAGCACTGATAAATTATTCCCTGGGTTATTCTTAGAAAGCTGGCTCTGGCAGGCAGGCGGGGGGGAGGCAGGGATTTCCCCTGGAGGCTTTTCCCAGAGGGCCATTTTATTTTGGAGGAATGGGCAGCCAGGCTGCTATCCCTGCAGATTACTGCAATTTCCATGTCTGTTTCCAGGGAATATCCCTCTTTTGGGGAGCCCCCCTCCTCGCCAGCAGTGCCCCAGCTGCTCGTGGTAGCAACCCAGCAGTGAAACAACCTAAGGAGTTAAAGCAACTTCTGAAGGGTCCTGAGGCAGCTCAACGGTGATGGGTTTCACCGTAGCCAATATCTCATTGGGGTGGCCAGACTAACGACCTCCAAAACAGCCTGCCCGCCTCCCCGGGTGCCAGTACCTTTGGTGTCTTCATCCTCGATGGTGGTGTTGGTGCTCTCCGACGATTCCTGAGCAAAGAACAGAAAGGACAGATGGGGCGGTGAGAGGGGTCTTCTCCCCACGCCAGCTGGAGCTTGTGTGTTCGACAGCCCCCCGAGTCCGACCCCACAGCGCTCAACTGTGCCAACGGACAGAAACCAAGGAAAACACCAGCAGGTCCAACCCATCCTCAACCACAGCTCTAGGGCAGCGCTGGCAGAGCCCTCCCTGACCTCCACTCTTTGTAGCCAAGGGCACAAGAGCTGGGCTGTGGAGGGTCTCGTAGGAACGGCGCTGCCTTTCCTACCGACGCCTGTGGGGACAGAGATGGGGGCAGGTCGGGGGGGGGTTTGGTGGGTTCCTAGGAGCGTTGCCGGAGGGGCAGGGAGAGGGGCTGTGCAGGGGTGGAAGACACCATGTTGACTGTACAATAAAGAGAGAGATGTACAAATTAACAGCGAGGAGGAGCTGGGATGAGAAAGAGGGGACTGTGCAGGAGTGAGAGAGACCACACTGACCGCAGAGTAGGGAGAGAAATGTACAATAAAACAGAGTGCTTCCAAGACCCACATGGACCACTGAAGGCTGAGACACAGCTCTTTCAAGAAACAGCTGAGCACTACACAGATTTGGGGGGGGAGGGGGTACTGACCCCCCTGTCTCTCTCCAGGAGCCCCATCAAGGCGACTCTGCTAGCGGAGCTAGAGCAATGGCTCTGCTAGCTCTTCCCAGCAGAGCCTTGCTTATGTATTACCCATAATACCCCGATGTAGGTTGGCAAGGTGTCCCATGACCATACAGTCCCCGCAGAGGCATGGAAGGTGTTTCTCCAAGGCTCCTTGGACCGATGCAGCCTGCAGACCTGAGTCAGGAGAACTGGGAGAAACGGCATGAGAACCCATCAGCAAGAACCAGGGCTGGCTTCCCACCAGCTGGTGGCCAGCAAGTGCCTGCACCAACCCTGTTAATGGGGTTTGTGGGTGATACGGCTTTGAGGATGTTCCCTCCAACCCCAGTGTCCCTTCTTCCCTACCCCGAGGTAACTTCCAAAAACGGGGGAAGCTGGAACATGTAGAGAGGCCCAGCAATATCGGCATTGAGGAAGACGAAGGACACTCACCATTAACTGAACGCTGGAACTGGACTTTCTTTTCTGGAAAAACAAGGAGAAGAGATGGAACAGGAAGAGACACAGAGTGAGAAAGGCAGAGAGCGGCACGTGAGAGGCAGCAGCTCCTGAGCCACCCTTAGTGGTCCTCGTGGAGGGGCAAATGAAAGGCGCGGGGGGCAACCTGGTGCTCCTCTAGGGACGTGCCACTGGCTGTGGTGCTGGTGGTGCCATGCCAGCTCCCTCCCCACCTTCCTGCTGGCACCTTTCTCTCCTGACCTGCCACAATCTCTGGTGTTGCTCATCCCAAGGACCTGGCTAGTCCAAAGGGGGGCCCTTAGGAGTTGATGACCACTCTGGTGGCTTCGTGACCAGGTCAGCAAGCTCACAGGAATGGGAGTGGGATGCTGAAAAGCTAAGGCAGCTCCACCACCTCAACAGCCCTGCACCTGCTGTGAACACTGTACTGACGTTTACAGGCTCTGGAGTTGTTCTGGGTGGAGTTGTTCTGCCCGTGCTGCTGACTAGTGTGGAGACACTCAATTAGCTTTGGACCTAGACCAGTACTAAGCTGGCTGGTTTAAAGCCAGCATGGCTATTGCTACTCGAGCCCACAAGGCAGACACACCGTGTGGGAAGCTGTCCCGAGCGCAGCTCCAGTGCTTTAAATCAGGGCAAGTCTCCTCCAAAGAGAAGACCTTATGCATGCACATATTTATCTCCATCCTTGACCACTACCAGTAGGCTTTAAGGCTTTTGGGTTGGATGACCCCGTAGCCACGGTTCTGCTTGCAATCCCAAACTACTTCTGGACTCTCCTTCCTTCCTGTGCTCTGCTCCCTGTCTCCATCTTTAATCTAGTCAGGAGATGGAGGGACATGCATGCTGGCCTCATGCCCTTTCTCCACCTCCAGCTCCCAGGGGATGAATCACAGTAGGCACTGGGAAACACCAATGTGCAGGAATCAGAAGCTGCAGTGCCAAATAACAAGTCTATTACCAGAATATTTAACGAGGCACCAGCTCTGCCTGCCCTGCAGAGGGAAAAGCAGCACACACTGTGCAAATCTCTTGGCAAAGTCCATGCAGCGACCCATTAGGGTGCGTGGGTGGGCTGCAGTGTAAGAGCTGCTGCTATCCATTACACCCTCGTTGCTCCTTTCACATCCCACATGGCTCCCACCAGCACCGTCACCAAGTTTCCCCCTCCGTCGGTGCAGCTTTCCCCTCCCTCACTAGGTCCTACGTTAATCCTCGCTCCTCCTTCACCGAAACAGATGTCCTAAAGGGCACAGTGAGCTGCGGTATTTCAGAAGGAACCTCATGGGAAACAGAGCCGCCAGAGTTGGGCTGTCTGCAGGAAGGGCTGACAGCTTCTGCTACCCAAGGACATGAGACGGGGCAGTAAACTGCAGAAATTTTAGACGCAACAGAATGCAACACAAAGCAGTGACCGCGTCGAGTCTGGACATACAGTAACAGGATGCAACACGGGGCAGTGAGCTCATTAATTTAGGACGGGACAGGATGCGACATGGGGCAGTGATTTCATTAGTTTACAATGTGACGAGATGTGACACTACACAGGGCAGTGAAGGTATTGCAACTGCTGGGACCAGAAGACCTCCCACAGACCCCAGAGCAGGGCGCGAGGAGGATTTCTGGTCCCGTGAAGCTTTTAGTAGGGGAGTAACCTCCTCAGGAGGGTGAGTTTCGAGCCCTCAGAGCCTGGGCTAGCACCACCCCGGTGCTGGAGGGCTGCGTGGGCAGGCTGGAGGGCAGCACCAGGTACCTGCTGCCCACTGTGTAGCTTTGGGCAGGAACGGCAGGGGTGGCTGCCTGCGACCTGCCTGCTCTCATGGGGTCAGTCAGTCCAGCAGGTTTCTCCAAATGGGGACCCAACTCTCCCAACAGTGAAGCACACCTGACTTACAGCCCTGCTCTGAGCAGGCAGGACCATTTCCTTCCCACCTTCCCAAGGCAGGTTTCCAGGTTCCTGCCTCGCTTTTCCAGCAAGATGGAAAGAAATGAACACCGCCCAGCAACGCCCTGGCATCTGCCAGCTGCCCGCAGTGGGCCATTAAAGCTTCACCCAGAGCACCCAGCCTCCCTGTGCCCCCGTGAGTGGGTTACGCTGCAAGTCCCCCCCAGGCTGAGCGTGGGAATGAGAGGTGGGAATGGTCACACTGAAGGTTGCCAACATAAGCACCCTGTTTGGAAAGAGCTTGTCTCTACTTTCTCTTCTGCTCTACCTTCCTGGCCACCTAGCCTGGCTGTCTCACCTCCACTTGTTGGAAAGAGGGCAATAAAAAAGCAAACTCATTCTCTACAGCTTGTATACCCTCTTGAGCTGAGTGTTGGCTGGTAGACTGCACTGGGATGAAGCCTCACTCGCTGCTCCCTGCTCACCAGCGAGGGGCTGAGGACTGGGGATACAAACCAGCCTCTCTGATCCCACTCCGAAACCAGACCCTCCTTGCTGAGTTTCAGTGACGGGCCAGAAGGCTGTTTACCCAAACTAGCTATTTTGCTACAACAGCAAGTGCCCCTCTTCCCAGGATACTCAAAGCTACTTTGAAGTCCAAGAGGGAGCAACATTAGCAAGTAGAGCTGGCAAAGGGTCTTCTACCACCACACCATCCCAGCAATGTTAGAGATTAAATTCAAGGCTGTCCCTTTCTGCTGGAAAATTAGATTTGGGATTGTGCCTGAGGAAGCCTCTCCATCCACCAGTCTCTCCTTTTACAGCTTAAAAATGCATCTCCTGATTGCTCTCCCCTGTGCTCCAGCAACTCGTACGAGCTCAGCTCTTCCTGTGGTGTCACTTCTCAGGTGACTCCCAGAAGCAGCCAGGACCTCAGAGCAGCAGAGGACAGGCCAGCAGTGGCTGGCAGATGGGTTTCTGTGCCTCCCATGGGACCTGTCCCCTCTGTGCCAGCACTGTTGTCCAAAACTAGCAATCCTGTCCTGGAAGCCACGTGATATCCTGACACCATGGCCCAAAGCAATGTCCTCTCATAGCAATGCAGGCCATCAGCTTCATGTTGCAGAATGATGCTGCATGGCCAGAATGGTCTGCTGTGGAGCTGAGCCCAGGTTTGGAGGGTTGTGCATGGTCTCAAGCCTTACAGGCTTGACCTGTCCCAGCTGCCGGGTCTGGAAGGAGTGGGAGAAAGACAAGCCATCCCTAGACCTCTGGCTCCACTGACCACTTGGACTGAGGAGAGTAGAAGCCAGCTGAGGTCTCTTCTCTTCCAAAACCCTGCGTCCCTCACAGCCCAACAGATGGGTCCCTATGAAAGGGTGGAGGAAGGAGAGCAGCCACGCTGCAGCCAGGCTCCCAAAGCTCTGCCTGACACCTTGCATCCTGTGATGGGGGATGTGATCACACCAGCTCTCCCCTGCTGAGCAATCGCTTGTATTCATGAAGGGACCAGATAAGGAGAAAGACCCTCACAGCTCCTGCAGGAGCTTGACAGGGCTCTCTAATCACCACATCCCCATGTCATCAGAAGAAGCTGCTCAGCAGCAGGATTTTGCTTCCTCCAAGGAGCCACCTTGTCGTGGAGAAGAGCCGTGGCCCCCACCTCGGAGGGACAGGCAAACCTGAGGACTCTGTAGCCCGAGAAACAAGGTCCACCAAGCACTGGCTTGTTTTTAAAGCATCACCAAGCCATTTGCTCTGTCAAGCATCACGAACATTCATTTGCTCTGTCTGCACTGGGCACAGGGGGTGCTGCCAAGAGGGTTAAAGGCACCCACGTGCCACCCAGCAGCACGCCAGCCCTTGGGGACTTGATGGGACAGGAGCTGGGGATGAGCCCAGCCCCACCAGTTGCAGTGGGACACGTGCTGGGGTGAGCAGGAGATGCAGCCACCCATCTCGCCGAACGGCTGCTGCAAGGCTGAAGCCACGGCTCCGGGCTGCAAAGCTGCCTCCCCCTGTCCCTTGTCCCCTCTCCTGGTCCAGCCTCTCCCCGTTCCTTGAGGGCAGCAAGGGACGAGCGCATTTTGCAGGCAATAAAACAGCAGCACTTTCCCCCCACACACCCCGCCAGCGCCAGCCCGCTCCCCTCGCTCGCCGCGCTGCAAAGCCTCCTCTGCACTGCCTGTCCCGGCAGGAGCCAAGCCGGTGGCACGGGGACACACTGGGACAGTTGGGCCGACAGTTGCCCTTTAAAGCGTAGAGTGTCATGGGGACTACCAGCACGGCACGGAGACCCCCACTGCCACTCCAGCAGCGGAGGGGCAGGCAGGAGAGGTCGGCGAGGAGGGGGGTTACCTTCACGCCGTCATTCTTCTTGTTGCCACCGCTCTTGCCTCCTGGAGAGAGGAGGAAGGAGGTTAGGAGAGCCAGGCAGGGCACCAAGACCAGGAGGCCAAGGATGAGCAGCATGGTGCCGGGCAGCAGAGCGGCAGAACCCCGTGGGACTGGCTGGTGGGTTTTGTCCTCTCTCCAGCACCCCCCGGGAGCTCAGGGGCCACCTCGCCGGCACCGTCCTGTCCTGCCCTGGTGACTCTCAGCCAGGGGCATGACCCGTCTCCTAACGTCACGCCGAGTCCTCGGGGCGGCTCGGAGGGGGTCAGCGGGGCCGTCCAGCGGCCGGCGGGCTCCGGCCGGGGGGGTACTGGCGACTGAGCGCGGCGCAGCGTGGTGGAATGGGCTGC
>VZSZ01010970.1:178900-191795 GCA_013398815.1 Ibidorhyncha struthersii | reverse complement strand
TTAACCATTACTCACAGGTCAAATATCAGGTAGTGGTGGCCCTCTTCGGAGATGCTGTCGTGGAGCCTCACTGCAGCAGAGACAGAAGGGTTACGGGGTACGCCTGGCTCCCACCCCACTCCCCGGGAACGCCTTCGCTCCCTTTTGGGCACAAGCAGGAGCTGGGGAAGGGCAGAGCGGGGCTATTCCTCCCCCCTCCTCCTCCTCTTGCTATTGCTGCTGCCTGGGTTGGGGGGGGGGGTGTCCCACTCTGTGGGGGACCCCAGCCACGGCCCCAGCCTCAGGCAGCAGTGCAAGGCTCAAAGGTCACATCCAAATCAGGGACTGCCCAGGGCTAGTGCCTGGCCGAGGTCCCGGGCAGCTGCTGGGCTATCTTGGGCGCTGGGCAGGCTGCGGGCACGGGTGACCCCAAACAGCCCTCTGTCCCATCAGGAGAGGTGCCCGGGCACAGGGGGAGCTCAGCCAGGGCGCTGGGCTGCCAGTCCTGGCACTGACAGGGCTTATTTTATTTTCTGCTCACGACCTTCCTTTTCTCCTTGGGGATGTCTCAAGTCAGGGATATCCAGGAATCACAGCGGGATGAGTTTCCTTCAGAGGAAGCGCTCTCCCTGTCTCCTCCCGCGGGGCTGGCATCTCGCCCCGCTCATCACTCCGAGGGGCACCCTCAGGCACGTCTTGCCAAGCGCAGCCGGGTGCAAACCTGCCACCCTTGCAGCCGGGTTCTGGTTATTCAGGCTTAGATCCCTGCTCACAGCTTAGCAGGCAGATGCGCAGCGAGGGGAAAGGCACAGAAACAAGTAGGATGTATAAACAGAGACCGGTTCAGAGTCCTCTGACCCCCCACCTCACATTTTGCTCAGATTTCCTTGAGGCTGTAAATATTTAACCCTTCTTCTCTGCTCACCTGGTTTCAGCCTGATACAACTTTCAACATCTTTGAGATCTTTAGAAATCAGGGAGGAAAAGTTCGGAAGAATGATTTTGTGGGAATTTTTGCTTCCAGCACATTTCACTGCAGCACAATCGGCTGAGCCCTGGATGGAAACATCCTCCAGACTCGAGTTTGAGCCAGAGGAAGAGAACAAGCCCCAATGCCTAGTGCAGATGCTGTGCTGTATTGCTCTTATCTCCCAGGCCAGCAAACACCACTTTTCTGGTCCTACCTCTCCCTCCAAGCTCAGCAGGAAGATCCAGCAGCCGCTAAGAGCTTCACCCCGGCCAGGGCAAGGAGCAGAGGAGGTCTGCTGGACTGGACGGCATCTTTCCTCTTGGTCTCTCTCGTGGTCTTGACTATTTACACAACTTGCTCATCTTACTCCCTGATTATCCTTCCCCACTGCTGGCCTCCGCAGACATCCCTTGCGCTCCAACACCCGAGTCTGCTCCCTGTTTTTTTCTGACACATAATCCCAGCTTTTCTGCCTTCCTCTGTTAGAAGAAACATGTTTCCTCCTGTTTCATCTCTCCCATGAGGGACTTGGGGTATTGTGCCTAGGATCGCGCAGAAGCCAAAGTGTTCAAAGGGGAATTAGGTGAGTTCGGCACGGGTAGGGCCAGCGTAACTATAAGCAGATGGTCTGGATACGTCCCCTGCTTGGGGAAGTCCCAATGACTGTGGCTGCCAGGAGCCAAGAACGTATAAGAAGGAGCAGCCACTCTAAATATAGCCTGGTCCTACAAGTATCTGTTACTGATCAGAGTCAGAAAGAGCCGCGCTGGCCAAACAGCCCCAGCTCATGCCAAGAGCCAAGGCAGGAGCAGGACACAGCTTTGGAATTGAGGGTCAGAAGATGATGGTTACCTGGAGTTAAAACTCCAGGTCTGAAGGTAGCCAAAGTTCCCCAATAAAGCAAGATTTCCCTGCAAGGACACACAGCTTTGGGAAACAGCAGCTGTCCCTAACACATTGCCCAACACCATGGGTGTGCTGTGGGGTCCCGGGGACCTGGACCTCCCCACCTTTCTAAGCAAGGCTTTCCTGCAGGCACAGTGCAAAGCACAGGTTGCTCCCTCCAGGATCACAGCTGCAGCACGGCATTCCCACGGCAGATGAAGGGACCCCCATATTGCTGTAGGGAACAAGCGAGGAGCCAGCAAAGCCCCTCAGCAGCTGGGATGCTTCTCCCCAGAGGGATGGAGAGGTGTTTTTCTGCCTCGCCTTCCCCATGCCCACAGCAGCGGTATCTCCTCTTCCTCTCGTTATGGTCGGTCTGCAGGGCACAGCTCATTCCAGCTCCTGGATGGGTAATTAGCTGGCTTGTGCTTCACGAAAGAGAAGCTGTGAGCCCAAGTTTCCAGGCAGCAGGAGCAGTGAGGCGGGGTGAGGGTGTGGGGGGGTGGAGAAGAGCCTCCTGGGTATAAATAGCAGGGAGATTGGGCTCAGTAGCATCTCCTGCCGTTAACCCCCTCCAGCCCCGCGCAGCAGGGTTGCTCGAAGCCTGGCATCTTTACAGGTCATGGCCAAACAGCAAAGTCTGGGGCAGGGAAGGGGGAGAAGGTAGAGGGGGACTGAACCGCAGGACGAGGTGTTTCTGTCCCCGGAGACCCCACCAGCCCCACGGGTGGGTGATGGAGAGGGAGGTGAGAAAGACAGCAGTAGGGAAAAGCTGGGGACAAGCTGGGAACCCGGGGAGCTCCGCCAGCATAGCCCAGCTACCATCCTGCAAGTCCTCGTGGGGTGGGTTCCTCCGGTTTCAGTATTACTTGCTATTCACACACTCTACAGCGCATTTCCTTCAGATCTCAGCAATCCTCACGTGTATTTTGGTGCAGAGGAGAGGCTCTGGCTGCTGCTCTGACTGGAGTCCGCTCCCCGCCGGGATCCCAGCAGGGCAGCTCCCAGGCTGGGTATCGGTCCTGCCGGAGCAGAGGCAGGGGGAAAGGATGGTGGCCAGATCCTGGCAATGCAGGGCAGATGTGCCACGCCGCTGTGCGCCTGAGACAGATGGAAGCTGACAGGCATTTTCCGAACTGAAATATTTATGGGGCGGGAGACACGTGGCTGGTCCCAGTGGCCCCTGGTCTGGCTCCTTGGATCTGCTGCGGCGGTTCCTGAGGAGGGACCGATCCAGGCCACCGGGAGCAGTGAGGGGGCCAGGGAGGAGCTCGGCCAAAAGGGAAACTTCCCAGCTTCCATCTGCGGGATTCGAGGGCTGCAGAGCTCCTGTCCTACACCCAAATGCTCTCCCAAAAGCTGCAGGATGACACCGGGATCAGCACATCATGGGGTTCAGCAGAAGGNCAGAGTCACGGCCCAGGGCACTGTGGTCCCACTGCCGGACCATCCCCGCGGACCGACAGCCTGCATCAGCATCATTCTCGAGGCTGGGGTTTGGGATTTTTTTACTGCAGTTTTTTCCCCTCCCCTCTCTCTCTCTCTCTCTCTCTCTCTCCTTCTGGCCTATTTTTGTCTTTTGCAGGGGCTCAGGAGTTTTCCTGAAACAGCTTTTCCGAAGGAGGCTACTCTCAGATGGACGGTCGGTGGGAAAGTCTTCGCTTCCCCCCCGCCATCGCTCCTCCTACACGCCCCGCGCTGCTGCTGCTGCTCGGAGCTGCAGCCGCTTTTTGGAGCATGCAGAGGAATACAGCACCCGAGCGGGGGGGAGAGGAGTAAAAATAGTCCTTTGCAGCCTACTGGGGCCCCGCTTCTCCCTGAGGGAGCTACGGCCAAGTGGGTTAGATAGGACCTACTTCAATCCCCCCGCACTCGGTGGAGGCCTTTCTTCCCATGACCTTGTTTGTAGATGCTGCCTCCCCATGAGGAAGAGGAGGGACAGCTCTGCGGTTCAACGGGGCAGGTTGCCACCGAGCCCCTTCTCCATCTCTGGGATGGTGGACGGAGCGCGAGGGAAGGACAAACAGCCCGTGCTGCCGTGGGCAGGGCTGAATTATTGATGGGGACCCCCCCCTGCCAGCCCCGGCGGGGGCACGGGAGGGCAGCGGAGCCGGGCACGGAGCACGGGCAGGTCAGCTCAGCTCAGCTCCTGGCCCGGCACGCAGCGTGGGGCAGTGCGCGCTTACCAATGTTGGGGTGCTTCAGGAGGCGGCAGATCCGGGCTTCTCGTTCCAGCTTCTGGTGATCTGAAAGAGGCAGCAGCCCTAAATTAGGGTCTGGGGAAGGGAGTAAACCGCTCTCTGCTCCTGCCGTGCTCTCTCTGCGGAGCTGCCAGCACAGCTAACCTGGGGCGGGGGGATGGAGCAGCTTCCAAGGAGCAAATCCATCCTTTTTTTTTTTTTTTTTCCTAAAGAATAATGGGTTTCGGCACATGTTCAGCATCAGGGCCTGATGGATCATACCCCAGCAAGGATGCAGCCCCCAGCCAAGCCCCCAGGCACCGAGGCCATGGGCAGTCCTGGGCTCCCGAATACCCCGGAGCTGCCTGGGTTATCACTGCCAGCAGCGCCTGTTCCATTTTCCCTTATTCAGCCAAGCACAGGCAATCAGCAAGAACGTTTCTGGCCCTGCATGGTACAATTTGAAAAATCGAAGAACAGAACCGACCAGTGAGAGACGTCAAGCTGAAAAGGGGCTATCCGCTCCGCTCCTCCACTCCATCCCCAGCCGTTTCCCATCGGGTCTTTGCCCTCCTACATCGCAAAACCCTGGCTCTGAAAATCTGGTGCCTGTCTCCAAACAGGCAGCACAGGTCCCTCTCCCCAGCTTTCGCCAGGCACGGGGATGTGAGACAATGGAGCTCTGGGCAAAGCAAGTTGAGCTGAGCTGAAAAAGCCTCCAGCTTGGGGCAGCCCAGAGTGAATTTTCAAATAATTTTGTTTCTTTTTCCCTGCCTCTGCACTTTTCTGCCTCCTTATACCTGACCCAGCCACCCTGCATGGAGGTGCCTTGTCTGGAGGCATTTCGTGCTAGCAGGAACCCAGCAACCGGGAGAAGCGAGGATATAATTAGGGCTGCTCGTCTCTCAGCGCTATCGCTGTTACCTTGCAGGTTCACACCCCAGAGTCTCGCTCTGAATCAAACCAAACCTGTGTGTCTCCGACCGCTGAGACATGAAGGCAGCGAAGCCCCTTCCCTGTGGGGGCAGGAGCCTTCCCCATGGTCCAGTATCCCCCGTCCAGCGACCGTGGGGCTTGGCATGGGCTTGGGGGGAGTTTTGCAGCCTGTTCTGAGATCCAGGAGCCGAAAGCTGGGACAGCCTTGATGGCCTCGTTCAGCTCCCCACGGCATTCCCCCCTGCACGGGGACAATCTTCCCCGGGTGGGACCGGGCGACAGGGAGAGGTCAGGGTTTAGACTGTTGCTTTTTGCAGTCAAAATCCATTGTGGGGTGGAGGACAGGGATGGGATTCAGGGACAATGTGACCAGTGTGGCAAACACTTGTCTGGGGAATGGGGGAGCTGCTTTCTGCCCCCTTTTCTGCTCCTGCCTGACCGCGATTGTAGGTGAGTCATTGATCATCACTGCCTGCCTCAGTTTCCCCGTCTGCAAGCTGGAGGCTGGGGCCAAATGGCCCACGGGGAAGCCCAGCATTGCTGGTGTCCAAAGGAGTAAAGCTCCCTTGCTTGCTTAGAAGAGGTCAGAGGTCACAGGAAAGGGAGGTGAATGCGACTCTGAGTATGGAGCGGGTCCCAGCACTGCTCCATGTGCTGGCACGCTGCTGCCAGCCGAGACTTTGGCTGCACAGGGGCAAGCGTGGCCCCTGGCAGGGAGCAGGAGGTTGCCCCATCCCTTTCCTGCCATGAACCTCCTGGCTCAGGTCTGGCTCTCCGGCTGTTCCGTGGCAGCAGCAGCAGCACCAGGCGGCCCCCCCGGCCGCTGCCCCCCTCTTTGTACCCTCGCAATCTGTTGCCACCAAAATGCCTGCAAAGGCAAAGCCCGGCACAGGCAGCTCGGCGGGGAGCACCAGGAGGCTGGTGAGGCTCAATAAACCGCAAACAGCACAGGGAGGGGGTGGGAAACCTGCAAAAAGCAGGGAAAATGGAAAATGAATCAGGGAGTTTAAAGGGGGTGCAGAGATGGGGTCCCTCTGAAGGGAAAGGGGACAGCAGCGGGGACCCAGCGGCACCCAGGAGAAGCTGGGAAAGGTGTTTATCCCTGCGGGGTGAGGGCTGGGGACCCCTGCCCAGGGACCTCAGCAGTGATGCCTTGGCAGGGCAAACCCTAATGCATCCCGGTGGCCTTCGAAGGGCGAAGCAGAGGAGGCTGCCATGCCCGAGAGGCTGCAGCGCCTGGGGATGCAGCCCCAGGGTAACCCCGGCTCTTCCCTTCGGCACACCCCGGCTTGCCAGCACCTGGTAGGAAAGGTGTCGGGGGCGAAATGCAAAGGGAAGAGCTGCCTGAAATGAGCCGCCTGCCGCCCAGGGAGCGAAAGCGGCATGTGCTCCGGGGGCTCTGCTCTTTCCAAGGCTGTGTGGGTCCCACTCGGGCAGAGCATCCCTGCCATCAATGCACAGCAAGGATGGGCTGGGCGCAGGGCTGGGTCTCCAGGTCTGTGGTTTCCTCCGAGCATCGTGTGGATACAACCCCTGCACGGGGCCGCAGGCTGGCAGGGGACCCCCCTGGCTGGGCAAATCCCCCAGGACAGGGCTTGCAGGGGCTTTGTACACAGGTGGGACGGCTGTGCAAGGGTAGCGGGGCAGAGGGACAGGGGGATGTCCTCCCTCAGGCAGAGGAACCATGCTGAGTCTGGGGGGGTGGCTGCCATGGGTCAGAGCATCTTCCCACCCATGTGGCGTGGCATATCCACCATGTGGTGAAGTGCTGCTGGGGGCAGCGAGCCACGGCCACAGCCCCTCTCCTGCCCCACAAATCCAGCTGCTGCCTGGACCCAAAACCTATTTCTCCTCCAGAAACTCCAGTTTCTCTCCTGCTGGCTCCCTGTACCAGCAGCTGGGAGGATGTCTGAAGAGACCATGGCTGGGGATGTTTTGCAGCTCCTCTCACCTTCTCCCCACCCCTCTCCTCCTTGCACATCTGCCCTCCTGCCCTTAACGCGTGACACAGCCGGTGGCACATCCTGGGGGGGATATGTCCCTTTGGGGATTGCTCCCAGCCTGGGGAGTGCCACCCCCCACGCTAGCACTGCAGAAATAGGGGGGTTTCAAGAGAAGAGGCTGGAGAAGGGCAAACTGCCGGAGCAGGCGAGCGGAGGCAGGGGGGAGCAGAGGGAAGGCGGCTCAATCTGCTCCTCCAGGCAGCCCTGCAAACCAGGAGGCGTTTCTGCCCACCCCGCTGCCAGCTGGGGTACGCAGGCAGGAGCCAAGCGTCGAGACCAGCACCACACACCCTGCCCGGAGCCCGGCCGGCAGCCCCGGGCTGGGAGCCTTCGGCCTCGGAGGAAGGGGATGGTCTGCATCCCCAAAGAGGGGAGCAGCTGGGAGAGCTCAGTGACAGTGCTGTGCCACTTTGGCAGCGCTGTGGGAGGGAGATTGCACAGCACTGGTTTAATTTGAGGTCAGAAAGGAGTTTGTCACCGTTTTCTGCGTTTCATTTTTGCCTTTGGAGGTGAGCAGTGGCGTCAGGGAGAGAAACTGAGGGAGGGAGTTAATTAAACCCTCCCGGCAGGGCGCTCGCTCCCGGCACCCGTCCTGCGTCCCCCAGTGCACCCGGCCAGGAGGAGCCAGAGCCAGGGACACGGCAGCTGCTGTCCCATCCTCTCCATCCTCCTCATCACAGCTCCTCTGCCTGGGGGCAGAGGGGTCCCTGCCTTGGGGCAAGGGCTGGCTGAAGTTCTGTGCTGGCTCAGCTCAGCCTTGTCCCAAGGAGTAGCCAGGACAGACCTGCCAGCGCCTCCTCCAGCAACAAAGCAGCCAACGTGCTCCACCGGAGCAATTAATTAGGTGGCAGCGAGGGGTGTGGGCCCTTCTCCAGGTAGAAACGAAATCAAACCCCCACTTGAAGGATCTTCCTGTTTCACTGATGTAGGTACATGAGTGAGGAAACCCACAGCCCCTGAGAGCGGGAACGGGGGGGTCAGTGGGGGTCCTCTCAGGGAAGGTGATGCTCCAAAAATAACTGTGCTACCCAGCGCCCAAGGCTGGCAGCAGCTTGATTTGCTGCAAGGCTGTAACCACCATTTTGCCGCAACGTGGTGTAGAGGGTGGTGGTGGGGTCTCAGGGAGAGAAGTGGGGTCCTATGGCTCCCTGGGCAGTTGGGGTCTGGGAGCGCTCCAGAGCCCTGGCGCAGCCGGGCTGTGGGTGCATCCCTGTGATCAGATGGGATGCGGCAAGCAGCCACCAAGACGTCTCCTCTGGAAGTCTGCCCCATCCATCAAGGAGCTCAGTGTGTATGGCAGTGGAGACAGGGTGGGATAATGGGGTCCCCACCGCACATCAAACACCCCTCGCCTTGCCACACATCAAAGGCATCACCCCAGCATCGTGCAGAGGGGACAAATTCCCCACTCCGCAAACCCTGCTCGCCTCTCACCTCCCCAGAAACATCCCCAAGCCCCTACCTCGAGCAGACAGCTTCTTGGTGTTGATGATCTTGGCCGCATACTCTTGTCCTGCCAACACCTTCACGCATCTCCGCACGATGGAGAAAGCTCCCCTGGGAAGACAAGAAGCCGGAGGGAGAGGTGAAGGGCTCGGCGTGGTCAAGGGCATGGCTCAGCCCCGACATGCCTGTGGGACACGGGATGGGCACGTGGATGGGGATGGGGATGGGGATGCGGATGGGTGCTGGCTGGGGAAGGGGCTTCAAGAAAACACGGAGGGCTCTCAGCTTCAATGTACCACTGTTCTTGGGTAACGATGGGAGCAGGTACAGGTAAACCTGGGGATGAATGCAGGATTCACCCCTCCTTGCTCCTCTGGGATACCGCAGGCATCATGCACCTTTCCTCCTCCCCGTCCCAGTCTCTGCCCTACCTGTCCCCCGGGAGAGAAGGGGCAGTGATTTACCAGCAGTATTGGCTCCCGAGGGACACCAGGATGGCTGCAGCCGCCACGCAGCACTCGGCCATTTCACTTTAGCCTGTGTGTGTGGCTTTGCATGCTCTAGACCTTGCAATCACAGCAGCACCTTGCAGAAGTGGGTGCAAGCACCAGCCATGGGTGCGGGTGAGCGGTGCAAGGTCCCCCCCCCAGCTCCAAAACTGTCACACAGGCAGGGACAGCCCAGGGGACCCTGCAAGCAAGGACCACTGGAGCCGAGCTGGACGGGGACTGATGCTGCTGCAGCTTGCACACGCGTGAGCACACGTGCAAGGGTCTCCTGGGGCATGGCAAGCAAATGAACATGGTGCTTGGCTTCAAAGAAGCCCCTCTGCCCCCGTACCCCATACCCCAGTTCTTGCCAGCTCATTGCACTGAACGCGCCCTGGCGCGATGCTGCGAGCTGCGGCATTGCATACACACACACACACTCACACGCACTCTCCAGCCCTGCTGAGCATAACCTTTGTACCAGGTTCCCTTTCCTGTCAAACCCTTCTAATCGCTAAAATAACAACTATCAAAAGCAATCCCACCTCCCGCCCCACCTTCCCCCTGCTCCCCGTCTCCCCGCTCCCGCTCCCTGCCGAGGAATAAAAGGCCGCAGGCTGGCGAGCGGCGGCGGATAATTGATTTTACTGGTGGGGGCGGGTGGAGACGGGCAATTTGGGTTTGAATGTGATCTTTAGGAGAACAGGCGAGCGGCGGGGTGCAGAGGGATGGGGCTGGAGCCCCGGCAGAGCTGGCCACCCACGCACTCAGCGCCGCCACGCAGAGCATCGCTCGCGGCACGTGCCGGGCAGGAGCCGGGGGAACAGCATCCCGGTGCTTCCCGGCCTCCCCGTCCTGCCATTTAATCCTGGCTGCTGGAAGAGCCCAGCTATTAACATCCCTGTAGTCCGGGAGGGATTAATTGGAAAGGCGAAGAGAAATGCTCCGTATCCAGCTTGCCATGGATAAGGGAGACCGGAGCCATTGCTGGCCCCAGGACTGGCCCCATGATGCCACAATCCCCGTCCCACCAGGTACCCTGCACTGCCTGGGGTTTTAGGGCTCCTGTGAGTTCCTGTGACCCATCTTTCCTATTTTTTTTTCCTAAAGACATGCGTGGTGCTTTTGCAGTGCCAGGAAAGCCTGCAGCAGTGAGTGCAGCAAACAGGGAAGCCCCTGTGCCCACTGCCCCGGCTCGGGGTTCCTACCCCAGCCGCAGGCGTTTGCTGCTGGACCTGACGTGGGGTTGGAGGGCTGTAGGTGTCCCGGACCCCCTGGAGGCTGGGGACCCAGAGCCAGTCCTGGTCCCAGTGCCCACAGCTGCTTGCTCAGCTATTTATTTGAGCTATATCGAACGGTGGGAAAGAGGGAGCCATGGGAAGCGGGATGCAGCACCCGGGGACGGGATGCGCCACACCGGCAGAGCACACAGTTTCAAACCCCCAGTTGCATTTGTGGCTTTGGGCTCCTCTGGGCCTTTTTAACAGAAACCAAATGTCTATTTGTGCTCCGTGAAGCACAAGCAAGAGCCTGTGAGCCCAGAGGGTGGAGGGGACGCGAGGCGCTGGGTGCAGGTGCAGGACACCCAGGGGTACAGCACGCTCTCCATAGCCCCGTCCCAGTCACAGTCGGGTCCTTGAGGGGGTCTGCGCTGGCTGGCCCCCCCCATGTTGGGTGTTTGACCTCAGTGGGTGTTTCATAGCAGCAGGGTTCTGCTCCCCTTGCCAGGCTGCTCCTGTGCTTCCCAGCCCCATGTGCGATCTTCCCAGCCTGGGGGCAAAATCCCCCCTTGGCTCCATCTGAATCCAGCATCTCCTTCCCCATGAACACAGGTGTCCCCCGCCCTGCACTGGGGGCTCACAGGGTGGTGTGCGCAGCACAGGGGGTGCCAGGCATGGAGCTCAGCCCCATCTTGCTGCAAGAAACCCCTTTAGAAGGAGGGGTGTCCTGTTCCTCGGCGATGGGAGCAGCAAAGGCCCCTTCCCTCCCAGACCACTGGCTCTTTGGATGGGCTGACCCCAACCCTGGTGGCTGCCTGGCTCACAGATGGGGCATTCATCCCAGATGAGACAGCATGTCCTAGTTTTAGCACTGGACAGGTACGTCACCCACAGGGCCATGGGTAGGGACTGTGTCTGTGTCCCCCCAACGGCTGCCATTTCAGGGTGACGTTGGACGCGCAGCCCAGCAGCCAGCCCTGTCCCTCCAGCCCCAAGCCCTGGCACTGCTGGGTCCCAGCCCTGCAGCTCCTGTTCCTTGGCCCCCAGGGCCAGGCGTGACCCCCGTGTCCTGTCTCCATGGCCTCCCCCCGGCAGCTCAGGCAGCGGCTCTGCCACCGGGATGCTCCGCTTCTCCCTTTTTCACACCTTCCCTGCCAGCTCTGGGCTCCACTGCTGCCGCCCTCCTTCTCTTCAACACCTCCTCCTCCTCCAAGGCATTTTATCTCCTTTCTAGAGAGAAGAGTGTGGGCTGGGGATTTTTTGTTCCTCCATATATTTTTTTTTTTTTTCCTTTTTAATAAAACCCCTCTCCTGCAGCTCTGGGAGCGGAGGGGCTGATCGTACCGCTCAGCGTGGTAATTGTCTCCAGCCTCTCCCTGAACCTGCCGCGGGGGCGGATTCAGAGGCGCCGATGGAGCTGCACTTCATGTTTGTCCTACTCCAGGGGGCCGTGGGCAGGATCCTCTCCCTGTCCCGTCCCCCCCCCACATGCTGCCCCTTGCTCTCGCCTCATCCCCTCCTGCAAGAGTCGGGGTGGGCAGGGGGGATGGGAGCAGCCCCTCACTTGCTCGGCTTTGCCGGGGCTGCTGCAGGAGCAGGTTTTCCCCAGCTCTGTGTCCCCTGCTCGGGACAGATGCCCTCCCCATGCCTGGGAGGTGCAGGGATGCGCCAAGGGCTCATGCCCCATAGGGCAGGCTCTGCAGACCCCCCTCCCCATCTCTGCCCCACCACGAAGCCCCATCCTGGTGCTACCATTAGGCATGTGGCATCTTAAACCCCTGGGTGTCAGGATGGGTGACAGCTGAGGAGGTGGGAAAGGAGCACGGTGGGTGCAGCAGCCTGGCACCCAGCACCTTCTCTCCTGCCAGCCAAGCTTGGGGACATCCCGTGTCCCCCCCAGCAGACTGTCCCAGTTCCTTAGGGACAGCACACTCAAGATGGAGCCTTTCTGCTCTGAGCCCCTGCAGGACGCTGATCCCCTTCAGGGTCTGGGGGGAGGAGAGCCATGCTGCCCACCCTGCCTCACCACTCCTGGGATGCATCCCAGCCTTGATGGCACTGGGAGCATCCCAGGAGGAGGAACGCCACTTCCCACCGTGAGCAGCTGCCGCAGCAGAGCAGAGGTGCAGCGCTTCGTCCTGGTTTCCCTCTCTAAGCCCACAAAGCAGAAATTTCCCCCTGGGAAACCGCTGATTTTTGAATGTGCCGGGATGCACTGGAAACCATCCCAGTGGAAAATCCCCAACCAGCTCCACAGTGCCTGGACCAGCCCAGTGAAGCCCCTAACTCAGGAGCATACCTCAGTGCTGCAGCGGTACCTGCACCCCTGGAGCGGAGGGGAAAGCTGTGGGATGCTCTGAGCCGGGGATGCTGCCCCGAGCCACCGGCTGAGCCGCACTGCCCCTGCATCACCCCGGGAGGTTGGCTGGGCTGAGCTGGCCAGGTGCGATGCTCACAGGGGGCCGGCAAGCTGCTGCGCCAGCTTTGCTCCTTTATTCATGAACATGTTAAAATGCATCTGTTGGAGGTGGTTTTACACCACAGTGCCAGGCGGCGCGGGCAGCCCCTGGGTCTGCGTGCTCAGCCCACCGCATCGGTGCCCACCTTGATGGTGGCCACCTAGCAAAGCATCTCTCCCCAGACACCTCCAGGAGCCCTCCTGGTCCTCCCCCATCACACCTGGCCTGCAAACTCCCCTCCACCTCCCTGCAGCCGCCTCTGCCCAGCCAGGGCCCAGCAGCCTCCTCACTGATGCCCATCAGATGCTGCCTCTCCTGCCCACCCCCTG
>VZSZ01010970.1:121610-145150 GCA_013398815.1 Ibidorhyncha struthersii | reverse complement strand
ACACCGGCTGGCACTGGGGCAGTCCCAGGCTGGACTCAGTGGCAGATGGGAACTGGATTCCGGGTCTGCCTTCAGGATCGGAACGAAAGGCAGACGACTGAAGTGAAGAGAGCAAGAGAACGAAAGAGCGAGAGAGCGGAAAAAGAGAGAGAGAGAGAGAAAGAGTGAGAGCGCGTGCGTGAGAGGGATCTGACCCTCAGCTTTTATACTGAGCATGATGCAGATGGGATGGAATACCCTGTTGGTCAGTTTTGGGTCACCTGGCCTGTCCGCTCCTCCCCGCAGGTGGGACCCCACTGGGCTTTTCCGCTTCCGACCCTCCAATGTGGCAAACAACAAAGTTGGTTGGCCTTGGCTGTTACAGCGATAAGTATAAGCAAGAGCCTCTCCCGTATACCATGCCTGGGCATCAACTATAAACATTGGTTTTATCACTCTGAGAGAGTGAATATTGCCTGCACAATATGCTGTTAATTTCAGTAGTTAGAAGAGGCCCAGATAAGAAGCGAAGTTACTGAACAAAATTGGTCCAGTTTTACCTCAAACCATGACATCAGTATACCTGCAGCAGGCAACGCCCTTTGTGGACCACGGGGGCTGAATCTCTACCCCACCTAATTTTCAGAAGCCGATGAAATTGGCTTACCGAGGCTCTGTCCGCTCAGCCCTCACCCACAGCGTCTTCAGGAGACACCCTTCACTGCTCTCTGTCCAGGGCTGGTTTTCCCTGTCTCTTCCTCTCCAGTTAAGAGAATGGGGTCTCCAAACCAGGCCACCGGCTGATCGGACCTCGCACCTCGGGTTATCTCAGAGCAGCGGCAGTCACGCTGGGACACCATCCTGGGCCAGCCACCCCACTGCAGCGTGTGCCACGGCCATGTTTATGCCAAGCATCAATGACCGTTTGTGCAGGGGGAGGTCAGCCCCAGAAAGGACTAGCCAGGTCTGTTTCATTTACAAGAGCTGTAAAACTGCCACCTGGCCAGTGGCTTTACGGCTCTGGATGGTGCTGGTGTCAAAGACGTTTGGTGCAGGAGCCAGCTGGAGCCGAGCCAGTTTTATATTTAATCTTGCCTATAAATACAAATAAAGGGTCTGTATTTTGAGTGAGCGACAGGCGCACCACGGACATTATTAAACCTTCCAAAAATAAACCTCTGCCAAAGTGAAGCGAGCCAGATTTTTCCTGGAAAGTATCAGTGGGGGGTGGGGGGGTGGTAACAGCGCAGCCCCTCTGCTGCACGGCCCCTCTCCGACAGCTGTTCTGCGTCAGAAGCTCCTTCTTCCCTATCACTGGTTGCTTGTTTTAGTCCCCAAAATGCCTGAGTGGCTTCTCAGCAGCTTAATCATAGAATCATAGAATGGTTAGAGTTGGAAGGGGCCTTAAACATCATCTAGTTCCAACTTCCCTGCCCCGGGCAGGGACACCTCCCACCAGCCCAGGTTGCTCCAACCTGGCCTTGAACACCTCCAGGGATGGGGCAGCCACAGCTTCTCTGGGCAACCTGGGCCAGTGCCTCACCACCCTCACAGTGAAAAATAACTTCCTGACACCTGATCTAAATGTGCCCTCTTCCAGTCTGAAGCCATTACCCCTCCTCCTATCACTACACACCTTTGTTAGAAGTCCCTCTCCAGCTTTCATATAGGCCCCCTTCAGATACTGGAAGGTTAATGTCTACTCCGCGCTAAACCAACCCAGAGGATTAATCTCTGCAGTGCTGTTGGAGCCAGGCCTCCATCTTCACAGCTGGAAAATTGAGTGGATGTTGCTGAAATAATCACCGCTTTGTCCGTCGGTTAGCGGCCTGTCCCCGCCGCTGCCTCCCCCATCTCCCCCCGGGAAGGGTGCAACGGGTCCCAGGCCCCCGCCAGGCCCCCGCCAGGCCCCCGCTCCGGCACTACATTTCCCAGCGGGCCGCGCGGGCGGAAGCGGATGTGACGCNGGTAACGGGCAGTAAGGCCCGGGCGGGGCGGGAGGCAGCCGGGTCCCGGAGCGGCGCGGGGGGCGGCCCCGGAGCACGGGCCTCGGAGGGCCCGGGATCCCCCTCATTGCCCACCGGGCCAGCGCTGGGGGTGCCGGCCCCGCCGTGGGCCCGTGGTTCCGCGCCGACTCGCAGCTCCACGCTGGACCCACGTGCTATCCCGGCCCGGAGGGGGTGTTCCTTCCCCGGTGCCCGCCGGCCGGCCCGGCCCCGGCTGGGTGTCCTGTCTCCCCGAGGCGGCTGGGAAAAAGGGCTGAGGCCGGCGGCCCGCCGGATAAAGCCGTCCGGTAGCGGAGGGCAGCGGATCGCCGAACACGTGCTGCTGCGAATGAAGGCCCGCCGGTGCCGCCGAGGGGAGAACACAGCTCTGGGGGCAGCGGGGCGGGACGGAGGGGACTTTACCGGGAGCGTGTGTGTGGGGAGGAGACGTCCCCCTTTTCCTGGGGATTCCTGGAGGGGCGTCTGCGGTCTCTAGTTCTTCTGGCTGGTGGCCGCGTCCTGAAATGGGGCTGATGCCTGACTTGTGTTCCCTCTGCTTTCACAGAAATTGCTCCCTTCCCTCTTGACCTCTCTCGAGGACATCTTTACCCACTGGCAAAAGTAAGTCGAAGGAGGAAATGACTATCAGATAGATTCCAGAGTGTGTTAACAACCAGGCTGCGTGGCACGTGTGATCTTTATTTGCTGGAATTTCCCGTTGTCAGAGTATTTCCGATGGTAACTGTGCTCAGCAGACTTTCCTCCTAGCCTCTGGTTTCAGACCGATTTCTTTCAGATGTTAAAGATTACTTTGGTTTAATATTTCCTGAGCTTGCAGATATGTTGTTACTCTAGTTTTGAGCAGCTGATACCGTTCTGGAGTATTGTGGGGCTCAGAGTCATGCTTTACCACCAGAAGTCTTTTCCCTAGTTCTGTTTCACTTTCTTTTTAAAGCCACGTGCTTTGTGGGACTCCTGACCCAAGAACAGAGAGTTTGAGCAGATGCTGAAATGCCAAGGCTCTTACAGGGACTTAAACCTTGGCATAGATCACGTATCTTCTGACTCAGAGGAAGTCTCTTGGTTTCAGCCTCTCCTTTCAAGCCCTGACATGTTCAGCCCAGTGCCTTCCCATGTAGTTATACCACTCAGTACCCCACGTGAAGGTCTGCAGCGTGGAGCTTTCCCATCTGTGGGGTACAGTGATGTTTGCACCCATTCTGTGCACCGCTTGCTTTGGTTTGAGGCTGGAGTGCAGCGTTGCAGAGAGAGGCCTGGTGGCAGCCGCAGAGCTGGGTTATTGGGGAGTCAGTGGACCTGGGTGGGCTTCTGTACTCATGTTGACGACCACTGGAGTGAGGGTGCTCCTCAGCGTGGCTGTGCCAGCAGGCTTGGGAAGCGGGTGTTTGCTTCAAAGGTGTCTCCTGCTAGAACACCTCGTGCCTTGGCGCTACCCTGCTTCTTGCTCTCGCGTCTCCGTGATTTTCTCAAGCAGGAAGAAGACTGGATCTAGCTGAGGATGTGGCAGTGTTGGAACAGGCTTGCAGTTCCTCCATCTAATAATTTATTGCTCTTTTGAGTATTGATGGTGACCTTTGTGCGAGTTATCCTGGGTGTTACTGCAAACCCTTCCAGACACTTCTACTTTTAAAGCTTGGGGGGTGACAGGGCACTTGCATCACATTTAATTTCTTTTTCTGTAGTGTCACCCTTCTGTTGCAGTCCCACCCTACAAGTACGCCTTTTATTCCTGGTCCCCTTGAGTTTTGCCTAGTTTGGAATCAAAGTGAGGAATGTGGTGACCAGTAGTTTTGTTTATCCAGAAGGTGCCCTGCCTAGCTGGAGTGCTGTTGTGTGGGTGAGCCGTGATTCTCGTGTCTTGTTGCTTCGTAGGCTTTTGGCCTGAAAATGTCTTTCCTGTGACTGTGCTGCGTCTCTTGCCCATCTAACTGAGGCCGTCCTTGGCTCTGTCCTTTAGAAACTCTTTCAAAGTGAACTTAACAGTTGAGATTACCAGTTACCTAAGAGTGGCCTCCCTCCAGGGCTACGTTTAGTCTTGGAGGATGCTGGGAGGGGGTGGAAGGGTGCCTGGGTGCAGGTGGAAGCTGGACCGGCACAGGAGCAGCCAAAGCCCTACAGCCTTCAGATGCTCCAGGCTGCCGCAGGGGCAGCGCCTGCGGGCACTGCTGTTTTCCCCCATGCAGTATCCCTCAGTGCCTGGTCACTCACGACAGATTCTCACAGCAGTCTCTGTTGTGCTATCAGCTGCCACTGAATCAGGGAGGCATTGGAGTGTCGTAGTTGCCTGTGTGGCTGGCCCTATTATTTTATTAAAGGGAATATTACAGTAGTTCACAGCAATTTGTAATAGCAAATGTGCCTTTGACCTAGCCTGCTTGCAAAAAACTTGCTGTTACAGTTACGCTGCTGAAACACTCATAATAAGCATGATCTTTACTGGCCAAATTGTTAAACTAACCCTATATTAAAGTTAGATGAACAAATAAAATAAGCTAAACTGGCACAAAAGCAAGGGGTCTTTCTGCCTCTGATAATTGTGGGTGTCTCAGGGCTTTTACGAACTTAGAAGTACTGCGTGTATGAATCGCACGCAGACACGTGCCCAGCCAATGTTATCCTTGTAATAAAGCGAATGTATTACCTATATTTTCATTTGAAAATTAACGATAGCTTTAGCCACATCTGTTCTGCTGGTACAGGTAGGATTCAAAGCCTGGAAACATCTTTCGCCAGCTTAATGTTTCAATGCAATTGAACAGCTTAAGCATTTACTACTTGTCTGTGGCCTCTTCCTCCCCTACTTTCAATATGTCTTCTGTAGGTCCAGCCACTTCAAATGTCTCTGCAACCTGACTTTTATGTCCTTTTGGCCTGTAAGCCCAAGTTCAAATGGCTTTTGCAGCCACTTCTCACAGCCTCATGGAATACCAAGATCTGCTTGGGGATCACTGCCCTAACCCTGGGACTGCATTTATTGGCTGTCTGGCTATAGCTGCCTCCTGGAGACAGGATTGGTTCTGTAGGATGTCTTTGTGCTGTGGTGAGCACTAACCTGACCAAATAAGGTTTTGCTTCTCTGCTAAAGGAAGAAAGACTGCATAGGACACAGAAAAAGAGTCTATGTTCAGTATCTCCTGAGTATTGCAAAGATATGTTGTTCTCGGGAGTTGCCTGAGGAGGACTGGAGATGTTCCTTGCAGGTTAGAGACGTATTTCTCCCACCCCCTTAGGAGCTGTAGAGGAATGACACTGCGTGTTCTTAGACTGGAGCCTGACCTGAGAGTGGATGAATAATTGTATTCCAATTTGTTCAAGATATCTCTTTTCCCCATTTTGATGCAAATTCTGTTTCCTCAGAACTCCCTCGAACTCCAGGAGAAGAAAGGTGAGTGATGAGGAGTCAGCCATCCCAGAAAAGATCAGGGTTCCTGATCCTGTGAGCAGCTCTGAGAGCTCAGAGAAAGAAGAGGATGAGAAAGAGAAGGCGAAAGCTGCAAATGGTAGGAGCCTTTCATCTCCCTGGAGTTGACAGAGTAACACTGGAGGGTTGTGTAGCAGCAGCCTGACTTGTTTGGCTAGAGAAAATGTTTGTAAAGTGATGGCTATTCCCTTGTGCTCTGTGAAAAATAGGACAACTAATTTAGCACCCCCTTCTCACGTGGAGTTTCTGAGGAGCACAGATGTCTGCTGAAGCTAGAAAAATCCCGTTATGATTCATGGGGAAGCGTTGGGTGTTGTCGCTTAGGTGAAGCCTTGGGAACCTAACGCTGCCCACTGTGGAGCACCTTCTTGTTAGTCCCAGGTGTCTATTGGGCCAGCAAAGGCAGGCCTGTTTTCATGGATGAACTAACCATTGTTAGTTGGTGTGGAAAGCCAGTGCCCTCTGTCTGAGGTGGAGAGAGATCCCTGGTGCAGCTGATGTGGGAGGCGTTGGCTTGCATAGTCTAACAAAAACCCATGTGTCTGCTACGTTTTGGCTCAGTCTCATCTACTGCAGACCAGCCCTTGGAAGCACGCAGATCTTGGCATGTTCCCTGCCCTGGTGGTGGGGAGAAGCATGGGGTGGAGGCATTTTTCTGTTGCAAGGGCAGCGGCAGAGGTGTTGGGACAGATGTGAAGATGGGACCCTGACCTGCCTGCCGGGGCGTCCTGCAGACCAGAGGCTGTCCTGATGCAAGAGGTTCTCACGTGATCTCTCTGTGGATCTCTCTTGTGCAGCAGCTAACCTTTCCCTGGCCACGAACTCAGGGGTGAATGTAGAAAGCAGTGAAGATGATGACTCCTCATCAGAAGAGGAGAGACCAGCTGGAAAGGGTGCAATTACGGTAAGGCCATACTTCTCTTGGCTTTGAAGGCTGATAGCACTCTGAGGCCAGGACTGTCCCAGACTCATTGGCATGAGCCTCCTATGCAGGCAAAAGCCTTCTCTTAGATATCTGTCCCCTAAGTGTTTCTCTAAAGAGCTCTATGGCTTGCCCGGCTGCCAGATTGCTGTTTAAGGTATGTGGTGTCCAGTTTAGCCCCTCATCTGCCTATAGACTTCTAATTTCTTTTGTTTCCTGTAGGTGACACCAGCTGTGGTGAGTGGCAAGGCTGCCAACTCCCTGCATTCTCCTAACAAACCCACTACCCCAGCAGGCAAAGCAGCGGTTCTCTCTGCTGCAAACAGAACTGTGGTCCCAAATAAGCAGCAGCCCAAGGCACCAGCTGCATCTGCAACTCCGGCCAAGGCTGGGCAGAAACTGCCTGGTCCTGGGAAGCCAGGACATGCCGCAACAGCCACAGCCAAAGTCGGTCAAAGCAAAGCACCAGTAACGACCAAAGCACAGGAAAGCTCCAGCAGCAGCTCATCAGAGAGTGAAGAGGAAAAAGAGACGCCAACTGTAAAGACTGCAGCCCCCAAAGCGGGTAAGGAGCCTGTGGGGTGCGGTATATGCATGCGTGCTCCAGCTCTGCTGTGAATCAGGTCTGAGCCATGCCTTCAGCATGTTCCTTTCAGCTCCCTTGCTGGAAAGCTCAGAGCGATGCTTGTTCCTTGGGGAGGTTGTGAGAATACTGCAAAGCAGCCAGCTCTGGAGCTCTGTGGGATGAATCCAGCATGCCTGCTCCCATTTCAAGTGGCAGATTCCGTGCTGTCTGTCTGGCAGCACCCAGCACTACGGGGTTTGAGATAACAGCGTCGCATATCTGGAGGAGATGCAGTACTAATACTGCAAATGCGTTCAGCGTTTTGGAAAGGCACTGCAGCATCTTCTCTTTATTCCCAATTGCAAAGTGAATGTTTTGGGGTTTTGAAGACTTCAGGGAAATCTTTTACTGCTTTGAAGTGTGTATGTATCGAGGGTGGGGTGGGGTGAGGAATAGATCGTAGAAGCTCTGAAAATGGTCTTTCCCTTGGCTGTTTTCCAGAGGAGGTCCAGCCAGGCTGGGTGCTGCTGCAGGGAGCTGTCTGTGACTGGGCAGCTCCCCGGAGGGTCAGAGGGTGGCCGGGAAGGATTTCCCATCTCTGCTCACACTTGGGGGAGTAGTGTTTGTGGGCCAATGTTTGGCGAAGCTGTTCCCAGCAGGCCACTGATGCTTTCAGTAGGGCTGGGCCTTCTTCCCTGCAAATCCCTGTAGCCCTCTCTGTGGCTTGTTTTGTTTTCCTGACTTCAAAAGCTGCATTAGCATCACGCTCTGGGAGCTCAGAGCAGGCAGCAGCTGTGACATCTCCTTGCTTGTGTTTCAGAGCTGAAGCAGGCAGCTGGGGCTGCTGAGAGCAGCAGTGAGGAATCAAGTGATGAGACATCCTCTGAGGAGGAGCTTGCAACTCCAGTGGTCCAGGTAACCTCTCCAACCCAGATTCCTTGTCTCTAGCAAGTCAGTTCCCTTCCCTTGAAGGACAGAGGAAATGCTGCAATGCTGTAGTCTGACAACACCCCCTTCCCTGGCTGTGTGGGATCCCCAAACCCAAGGCCAGAGAAATACGCTGTGTGGCTAAGAGCCCTGCTAACCTCTGTCAGCATCAGCCATTGCCTCCCAGTTCCTCCTTGTGCCTGAAGTTGAGGGATAACCTTTGATCTGTAGGAGGTGTTGGTGTGCAACTCCATGGACGTAGTCAGGCAGTCCATGGAGAAAGTGGCTTGCTTCAGATAGTCCGCAGCCCATGGGTCTGAACAAGCTTATCCTTGTCAAAGTTAGCAAGGTAGCCTCCTGTAAAAGATTCCATACAATTACAGCTCTCAATAGGTTTCTCATGAGATGTTACCTGATTCTCCTGTTGCCTTTTGTTCTTCCTGTTCTCAGGCAAAACCACCTGTGAAAACAGTGCAAGTTAATGCAGCACCTGTGAAAAACGCACCTGCTGCTCCAGTGTCCTTCAAGAAGAATGCAGCGAGGCAAACAGCAGTGCCACCAAACCAGGCCAAACCCACATCCACAACGGTTCCTGGGGCTGCAAAGCCCGATGACACATCAGACAGCAGCGACTCATCAGACACTGAAGATGAGGAACCTCCATCAGTAACCCAAGTGTGTCTATCTGAGATTCTGTCTCTCCTTGCACGCTTCTCCAGGGCTGGGAATTGCAGTGAAAAGAAAATTTTTTAAATGCCTGTAGTGTGTAGCAAAGTCATGTTGCGGGTGGGACAGAAGAGGCACAGGGTGTTTAAAGGCACCTCGGTGTCTTTGCTCAAGCCATTGTGCCTTTCTTTAATAATAATAATAAAAATAAAAATAATCCGTCAGTACTTTTAACTAAAAAAAAACCCAGCAATTCTTTTCCCACCTGAAGAGGCAAATTGTCATGGTTGAATTTACTTCTCAGCTATAAATTGTAATAAATAGTGTCTAATTTGTTGAACAGTAGTGTAGCTTGGCTTCCCTGCTGTGGGGAGTGCAGAGTGCTGCAGTGTACCTCACTGGAGGGGACTGGTAGTATCAGCAGGCTGATGAAGAATGTCTGGTTTTGCTTTCTTATCTTGGGAGACTGTCCCCACAAAGCTAGAGGAAAGGATGCCTTGTGTTTCCTGCCAGTTGCTAATCTTCCTTCAGCATTTGCCCTTCCCAGGGGGCTCTGAAATCTCTTCCCTTGATTACAGTCTGAGCAAATGAATTACGCTGCTGTGGGATTTGTCTTGTTTCACGCTGTTCTTGTCTTGTCCAGACAAAGCCACCTCCAAAATCCTCCCAGGCCATCCCATCACCGGTGAAACCTACAACAGCAGCATCACTCTCTGGCAAAGCAGCTCCAGCAAAAACACTTCCACTGTCCCAAGGGAAGCCAGCACCAAAACCAGCAGTGCCAAAGCAGGCCAAAACCACACCGGGAAGGACTGCTGCTCCCACGAAGCCTGCTGAAAGTACGAAGCCAGTGGAGAGCTCTGAATCCTCAGAGGGTGAAGAGGAGGATCTCCCTGTGCCTGTCAGCCAGAAGGTAGGTGACACCGCATTCAGCTTGGTGCGAAGGGATGGGACATGCAAGACAATTGTTTAGCCCTTAAATGCTACTACTGATCTCCTTGAAACACCGGTAGCATGTAGTATGTTGTATCTCAGTCCCTCAGAGAGGAAGGTCTGTCTTTCTACTTGGAAACAAGTACAGCCTGACTCTTCTCACCCAGCCATACCGGAGGAGGGTGAGGGCTAACCTATTTGATACCAGCTGATTCACTCCACTCATGCCTTGCCCCCCTGGAGGGGGTCTTGTGTGCGGGGTCACAGATGGCTTGGTCTTGTCTCTCCTGTGAGGGTTTGTTTAGACCTCTTGCGAGAAGGACCGTGAACTCAAGACTGGACTCAGACTTAGGTGGCTGAGCTTGTAGGGTAACAAATCCCTTCCTGAGAGCATCCATAGGCCCATTGTATGGAGACCTTCTTCATTCACTCTGAGCTGCAAGGATCTTTGCAAAGTGCCCTGAAAGCAGCATTCCAGAGATGGCAGCTATTATCTGCTAGGGAGGAAGGGAAGCCGGGGGCAGAGCCTCACGTGTCCTTGCGAGGAGGCTCTTTGTCAACACGTCCTTTCGCTATTGACAGGCATTTTTGTCTTCATAGCCTTGGTCTGCTAAGGTGGGTGGAGGGGGACGCATCTCTAACAGTTGGCTCTGTGCTGCTCTCTTCCTGCGTGATTATATGTGAAGATTCAGCTCTGGGTGGCAGGAGCAGCTATTCTGATAGCTGTGCCATGGGGTCTTGCTGTAAAACTATTGAGACTTGACTGCTCTGGCAGGGATTGTAGGTGAGGGACATGCTGGGGTAGGTTTGTTTCCCCCAAGTGTTGATTTGAAGCTGACAGCAGCAGGTAGCCATCTTGCTGACGGCTATTTAACCACTTCATCATCCCTGTTGCAAACTGGTGATTACCCCTCAACAGCCACAGTCAGCAAGGAAGAGCTTGTCATCAAGGGAGCTCTATTTTTGCCAAACAGGCTGTTTCTTCCCGTGTTAGTAGCCTACAGGCAGAGACCACGAGTGAAGCCTGAAGATAAACCATTAGGCTTAGCTGTGTCCACAGTCCTGTCCTCCCAGTCAAACTCTTCTTAGCTCATCCCCACCATCTGCTACTTGGGCATATGCTAACCACTGACTTACTGTATCCTGCAACTTCCTCTGGCTTCTGTGCAAGATCCAAACAGATACAGAGCGTTGGAAGCTGCTTCATCTTTCCTTGTGGGGGTGGATTAGCACAATTAAAATGAACATCATGCCTAAATTGAACTGCTTAATTGGTATGTTTACCCCTGAAGACTCAGGAATATTTAGTCAAAGAAGTTGACAAGGTGTTTGCATATTTTTGGGGGGAAGGATGGTGATGGGGGGCAGTCTGGATTGATCTTAAAGAGGTTGTGAGCTGCTTTTCTTTTGGAACTGCTAATTCTGCTCTGCTTCTTCTTTCCTGGATGTTTTTGGCCAAAGGTGGCATGCGAGCCCTCTATGGACATGCTTTGGCTTCTGCTTACCAGGACTGGGTGTGAGACGCACATGCATGCATGTGTTGGGAACCTGTGTCTTCCTCTAGCATCCCAGGAAAACCCCTGCAGGCTGTGCTGGTAGAAGTTGTGCCTGCAAGTTTTTATCTTGGACTGCAGGCTCTGTGGGGAGAGGCCGAATCTCCCAAGAGATGAAGGCTCTCTTTCCCTGAACCCTGTCCCTGCTCCCTTGCAGGTGACAGTCACACCTTTGCTGTGTTGTGACACAGCTGAGATACTGGTCCCAGCCCCGATAACTGGCAGTGCTTCCAGGTTGTGCAGGCAGCAATGGAGTGTGATTGTTACAATGTGCTCAGCGCACGTGGCTCGGCGTTGTTTCGCTGCTCCTGTCATGCAGCGCTGCATGATGCAAATGGACCCAGCGGAGTGGCAGATGGGTTGTGCGGGAGCTGAGTCATCACACTCGTACTGAGCCGCAGGCAGCTCCTGGTTTGGGGGCTGGAGAGGGAGCAGGAAAAATTATTTCCTCTTGAATTATTTTCCTCCTCTCTGAGTTACTTCAGTACCTGCGACTCTTAAGTTGTCAGAAGCTCTCTGCCTGTGTTACCCTGTTCCCTGGCTGTAACTCAGCCACACTGCTGGGGCCACGCCATAGGACGTGGTGGCTGTCAGCCACCTGGCAGTGACCAAGGTGGATCAAGGGATGGCCTCCTCCCAGGAAGATCTGGGGAGTCCCTAGGCTGTGTAAAGCTACGGTGGTTTCTCTGTGGATGCTGTTATGTTCTTTCTGTGTCAAGGTGCCTCTGTACAGCAGCTCTTTCCCAATCTCTTGTTAAGTTAGGAAATGAAGCAGCCCTTGTGCTGTGCATCTGAGTAGAGGGAAAAGCCAGTCCCATTGTTATGAAGGTCTTAAAAGTGAACGAGTGGGATCTGGTCTTGGTAGACTCTTCCCTTGCACAGCAGTGCTTGGGACAAGAGCAAGAGGAGCTAGCACGTTCAAGTAGAGCGTGTGAATTCTTGTGTCTGCTTCAAGTAGTTAGTTCTCTCTCTTCAGTACTGCAAATCTGGCCTCTCTTCTGGAGATAGTGACTCACTGGTATCAAAACAAAACAGACAAGTGAGGTTTGCAATCCCCCCCTCCCCAAGCGCTTGTGGAGGTTTCTGTTTCTCTAAGCAGAGTCAAAATGTGCTTGGCTTGTTCGGAGAGCTGTTCTGTAATGGGATAAACATGCAGATGCTGTTGTCTGTTTAGTGTTTGGCTTGGAGATGATAAACACTGCCCCAGTGGCAGCCCTTAGTGGGGCTGTGCCAGGAAGCATGGTAAGATCCATCTTCCCGGGAGGCTGCTAGGCTGGTCCTCTCGGCTGCTGGCCAGGAGCAGCCCCCAAGTGAACCAGCGCTGCTGAAGTCCTCCTGGTCCTCTGTTGTGGGCTGAGAGGGTATCGCTGCGTTAGCAGCATGGCAGGGTTGGGAGGGAGGGGTGGCAGGGTCTGTGCAGCCAGGCAGGAGTCTCTCTCACCTTCTTGCAGAAGGCCTGGAGACGGAGCGCTGAAGCAGGCTGCCGTCACGTGTGGGTTGGATGGGGTCTGCCTGCCCTGGCAAGCGTGATGTGCTCCTTGGCAGAGCAGCCCGGAGATGAGCGATGAGTGGAGTAAACTGAGTAGGCGCAGAGCACTGCGAGCCTGGAGAAAATCTGCGGGTGGTGAAGTTGCCAGATCTTTCAGCAAGCGTTCTCTCTCCCTCTGCTGCCGCTAGCCTTCAGCAGCATGCAGGAGGGGTGTCTGCAGCCCTCGGCCCAGGCTGGGAGAGGGGCTGGGAAGAGATCGGCTCACCAGGCAGTTGTGTATCTGATCTGCGATAACTGTGGCTTCCTAGTGTCATATGCTAGTTGCTTGGGGCAGTGGCTTGTGGCTGGTCCTGGGATATCAGAATGTTGACAGGTGCTGTAGAAAGGCACAGCCCAAGTGAGTTGCAGGGTTTTTTTGTTGTCTGGAGACTTCTAAATTCTTAGACCTGTTGACAGATCAGTTTCCAAGGCACTCAGTCATATCTTGGGTCCCGGTCTGTGTCTGCCTGTCCTCTGCGTTCCCAAATATTTGTGTCAGCCCTGTGTCTACACTGAGTTCTCCAACAGCGCTAAGGTATAGCTGCTTTTGATACTGTCTCTGAATCTTGCAAGTGTTTTTGCACAAGGCTTCCCAGCTCCTACTGATTCCCCAAGCAGGGGGGAGGTTGTGCTTAAATGAAAGTCTTCCTTGGAACAGGGGTCTCAGGGTTGTGGTGCTTCTCCTGCTCTCAGGCTCCTGTCCAGCCAGTATTTCTGCCTCAATAAGGAATTGCTGTTGTGAGCGTATGAGCACTCTTAGTCCTGAATGCTCATGCAGTAAAACACACTCAGGCTTCCTGTCAGAAGCATGTTGCTAAATGCAGTGGTATGTCTTTTCAGCAGCTCAGTCCAGGCAGTAACTGAAGCCTCTTCCAATCTTGACATGCTAAGGATAGAGTGAGTGTTAGTAACAGCTGTGTTAGGGTAAAACAAAACCCAGTTTGAGCTGAAACTGCGCTTAAACTCCTAAACAACACTTCTACTAATACCATATATCTTGGCCTGTGGGTTTTTTTTTTTTTGTTAAGAGATTAACGGAACAGCCTGTGGCTGTTCCCAAACTGAGCCAGGCTGCTCAAGCTGGGTTGCCTGTAAAAGCAGCGGGAAGCACCTTGAAAAGCCAGGCCTCAGAAAGTGGGAGCAGTGACTCGTCTGACAGTGAAGAGGAGTCCCCTGCAGCACAGACACAGACTGCGCAAGCTGGTAAGTCTCCTGGTAGAGGCCAGGATCCCTCACCCGCATCCTCATGGGTTTCCTTCTCTCCCCTGCCCATGGAACGGCCCGGCCTGGTGTGATAGCTCCTGCTCTGAAGAGCCGTGGAGAGCAGCTCTTTCTCATGGTGACAATCTGTCATGCTTTTCCTGCAGTGAAAATCAGTGCTGCGCCCCAAACCACGACACCAACAAACGTGAAGAAGACACCGGCTCCTGCACCAGCGCCAGCCCCTCAACCTGTGGACAGCAGCGATGATTCCAGTGAGGAGTCAGATTCAGAGGAGGAAATAGTCCCCCCTTCGCAGGTAAGGAGCCGCTGACCTGCTGGGTGTGGACACTGTTAGCCCTGCACACTCAGGAGGTCTCAGGACTTGCGAGGTGGTAGTTGGGTGGTGATGAGCGGTGCAGAGAGGAGCCCTCCCGTTGGTTGGATCAGGTTTTTGTTGTGGAATCCCTGGGTCTCACTGACCCCAGTTCTGGGTACACGTCTCAGCCACAGCAAGCTTGCAGTGTATGAGAGCAGTGGAGGGTGTGAATGTTTTGGCAGGAACATGAGTAGATGCACAAGCCCCATCTCCTCTGGGACTCTGTCCCCTTTGCCCTACTCCAGGGAGTTAGACTGGAAGAGCAGCCAAATTCTTGCAGGCAGTCTTTCCATGAGCTGTGCAACTCACCCCTTGTTTCTTCCCAAACTCCTGGGTGTGGGGTGCAGCTGGAGATCTCTGGACTCCCCCGCCTCGGGAGGCTGGAAGGATCTGCCGTGAAGGGTAGCACAGTGGATTTCAGCTGCCTTTCAGCTGGAGGAGCCAGACCCATGCCTCGGAGGAGGGAGGTGATGCCCATATCTGTGCAGAGACACTGTTGAGCGTCATGGAGCTGATCGCAGCTCTCTTACCTGAATCTCTTTGTGTCACATCTCTTCATGTCTCCATGCCAGTCCCACAGGGCCGTGGCTGAGCTCCCTAGGGCCCGAGCTGCCTTGTTATGAAGCTGGTTTGAGTGTCTTTGCACCTCTGCTGCAGTTTGAGCCCGAGAAAGAAACCATGTGAAGAAGCTTTGACTGAGAAACATGGCTGACGTTCCCCCATGGCAGTGGCTTGCCTGGTGCTCTGAGCCCAGGGCTTAGTGGCCATGTGCACTTCTTGTCCCACACATATGCATCCCCTGTCTGGCTAGCACCCTTGCTGGAAGAAGATTATGTGCACTCAAGGAAACCCGTCGTCATTTTGACGTGATGCTCTGGCCAGTGGAAAGGCTGTCTCCCCCCAGCTGGTGGGCAGGCAGCCAGCCTGAGCAATCCTTGATTAAAGCGTGTTTATAGTACCAAGATTGTATAAAATAATGCAGTTGCTGTAACTTGAGCTTTGTGCAGGACGGCTGAGAGCTCACGTCGGATTGGCGGCTCTCTGCATGGCGGAGCGTTACTTTCTTTTCTGAAGGCCAGATGTTGTGTGAGGGAAATGTCAGCCCACAAAGGCCCAGCTTGTCAGAGATCTGGAGAGGGAGGGCTGCTCACGTAGCCTTGTTAGTAACACAAACCAGGAGGCTGAGCACTCCTTCGTCGCTCCTGCTCCCTCCTCTGCTGGCATTTGAGTCTTGGACCTGATGCAGTGTCTGATTTCCCTGCCCCTGGCTTTTCTATTTTTAACCCCTCTTAAGTTTAGTTTGATGGAAGGTTTCAAATGTGAGACAACCAAATTGCTTCTTGTTAATTTGTTCTCTAATCTGTGGCTTGCTTGTGGACCTGAAGGCAAATTTGCCCTGTGGTTGGTGTCTCTGCTTTATCTCTGTTGCTTATTAACTCTCAATGTGTGATTTTTAGAGTGTAGGAGACATCCTGGAGTCCAAGTGCCTGCTTTGCAAAGTGGGGTTTGCAGCTACAGTCTTACGGTGCTGCAGTGGATAGCCTGCAAGCACATCACATTTTGCCTGCCTGCTCTCAGGATTGGTGCCTTTGGGGCACTAAGCTAATGCTTTAGGCATTCCCGAGTTGCTAGCCCTCATTTCTCTGCTCCTGGCTGTGCCAGAGGTCCAGCTCAGAGGCTTATAGGAGACAGGGCTGGCCTGTAAAGGGGAGAGGGAACAAACCAAACCAACCAAACAAACAAAAAAAACCCACAACCAAAAAACCCAAAACAAAAAACCCAGAACCTTGGTGCTGTGCCGAAAATGATGGAGGGGCTCAGGAATAAGTGGTAGATTGGTGTATGCTTCTGTCTCTTTCCTTCCAACTTGTGCTCTGTCCTGATTTTCTTTCTCATTTATTTTAGAGTCTGTCCCAGCAGAATGTAAAAGCAACCAAGGTTTCAAGCACAGTGGCTGCCAAGGCTAATGCCACACTTCCTTCAGGGAAGGGGATAAAAGCGCCTGCTGTCCCACCGGTTAGCAGAGTGTCTGAGAGCTCGAGTAGTGATTCTTCAGACCAAGGCGTGCTGTCAGGAGAGGTAATGACGGAGGGGACTAAAGTGGGGAGCTTCCCTGGGGAGAGTGGGCAGATGGGTGTGCTGGAGTCAGAGGCTGGTGCAGCGTCCCCAACTGAGGGAGCATGTCTGCTGAAGGTGGGGAAGAGGGAGGCTGCTCTATGTTAACCACTGTTATTGCTCCATAAGGTGAGGCAGATGAGCAGAGGGTAGCCCTGGTACCTTTGCTGTTTCTGCCTCCCAGCTGGCTGGCAGGTTTCTTCCTCCGTTTGTGATAGCAGTGTGCTGTGCAGCAAGGAGATGTCTGCTTGGCCACAGCTGCCTGCTTCACTTGTGGGCCATGTGGAGATAGGGGTCTCTGTGCCCTGTGTGAGAGGTTCTTGCGCTAACCTTTGATGCAGACTGGAGCAGTATGGCTGAAGAAGGGCTGCGGTGGTCCAAGCCCATCTGCTCTGGGCTGCTTACAGTTCATGGGCATGAGCAATTATTCCTCCTTCCAGATACATTTAATCTTCCTCTCCCTAGGCCTCCTCCCTTCCTCCTTGCCTAAAGAAAACGGTTCCTGTGGGAAAAGCTTCTCCAGCCAACACTGCCACTCTGCAGGCTGCTTCACTCTTGGGAAGTCCCACCACCAAGTCGGGGAAGCCAGGCCTACAGCCAGCGCAAGATGCCCGGCTGAGCCAGGCTGTGCCGCCCACCCGGGCAGAGGAGACCTCGGACAGTAGCAGTTCCTCAGATAGTGATGAGGAGACGCCCAAGCAGCCCCCAAAACCTGGTCAGTTCTCCCAAGAAGACGCTCTCGGTGCTGCTGGCAAGGCCGGGGTGGGGACAACGTTTTGTTATCCTGTGAGAGTTGTGTCACTTTCACATAGTGGTTGGGTAGGGTTTCCTCCTCTCCAGCTTGGCAGAGCACTCCCTTTTCCTTGGAGGCAGAAGGCCTTTTGGTGGCTGGGTAGGTGAGCTCAGCCCCAGGTGGCAGTAGTGGGTTTAACAGGATGAACTCTGCTCCTCCAGCAGGCTCACTGCAGAAACCAGAAGGGACCCAGCTGGCCCAGAGCTCCTCCTCAGAGTCCAGTGAGGAGGAGGAGGCGACAGCATCGCAGGTATGGTACCTGAACAGGCTGGGATCCAGGGTCTTGCAGCTGGCTCATAAGTAGGACAGAGAGAGGACTGAATTCTCAGCCATAGCCAACAGGGTGCTGAGTGGTTTTGCTAGCACAGAGGTGGGGGCTCCCCAGCGCAGTGCTGTGAGCAGTGCCTTTTGGTGGGGGCAGAAAGAGGCTTTTGAACCTGGAATGCTTCCCCAGGCAGCCAGGCCTTGGGTCCAGAGCTCATGGTGCTTTCTCAGGTTGCGGGGAAGGGATGGGAGGAGGTGGTGCCTTGCAAGGGTTAAACCAGTATAAATGGTGCACGGTGCCCATAGCAGCAAGATATTTTTTCCCCACTTTTATTTGTAACTTAACCTGTGTCCAAGCCATTAAATTCCCTTTGTAAGTAATGTGCAAGGCGTGCAGCACATCTGCAGTGCATTAGCTGTGCGTGGGTGCATGCTAATGGCCAGGAGCCTCCCCCAAGCCCGCTTTACTAGGCAAGAACAAAGAGGAGACCCTCTCCCATCAGCTCTTGCTGCTGTAAGCTGAGCCAGTGGCTGTCAGTGCTGGCCCCCTCTTCTGGCAGCCCCGTCCTCTCTGCAGGGCTGGCTGGGTGATGCAGGATCACTCTGCAGGTGGCCAAAGGTGGGCCCTTCGCTTGGAGTACAGGGGCGATAGCAGCAGATTCAGATCTGTGTGTCTGGCGTGTGGGAGGCTGCCTTGCTGTGACTCTTCAGTGTGTCTGTGCTGTTTCAGTCCCTCCTTACAGGCTATCTGGGCCTCTCGAGGACCCCAGCAGCACCCCAAGCACCAAAGACGGTTCCCCCCCAGCCTGTAGGCAAAGCGGGGCAAGGGAAAGCAGCTGCGACTGCTGCAAACTCCCTCGCGAAGGCCTCTGTGAAAGTAGCCCCAGCTGACAGCTCCAGCAGTGACAGCAGCGACTCCGATACAGACGTCGACCAGGTGGCTGCTAACCACAAAGCAGGTGGGTCTCCTTTGGCAAGGCTGGGAATCTGCTTGGCCCAGGAGCTAAGCCGTGCTGGCACTGGAGGGTGACACTGGGAGGGGGCCCTGTTCCCAGCGTGTCTCCGCCGCAGAGCCCAGTAGTGTGGAGTGCTGCTGCCATCTGCTGGCTTCCCCTGGCCACGACACAGCCCTCTGCTTGAACACCCCTGTTGTGCTGGCTGTCTCTGTGCCTTTGCTTCTTCCAAATTCTTCTTTAACTGCAATAATTAATGCAATTAAAGGTAGTAGGTAGGGCTGTCCCTAAAACCTGTGCCCACTGCATTGGTGTGCTGCGGTAGTGATGGCTCCTAGGGAACCTTTAAACACTGGCTGAAGAACATCTGCTACACAGTGCTGGCATTCAAGCCTTCCCTTGGTCTTTCTGGGCTCTGTAGCTTGTCTGGAGGGCAGAGGACAGGAAGCAAGTGGGAAGACCTATGGAGAAATAAAATGTCCTGCCATTTCCCTATTGCCCTAGTGTGATGACAAATCATAAAACTCAGAGTTGGAAACTGCTTCTGCTCTGGTGTGACCCTGGCACCTTCAGATGAGTTCTGGCCCACTCTAGAGGCTCAAATGGGTCTTTTGGCCTCTTGGGCACATCATTAAGTTGTGCAAAGGGCTGTTGAGGAGTTCAGGACTGTATATAGGTTCAAGAAGGCCCAGGTGCTGGGGGATAGGCCACTGGTGATGGTTAAACGTGGTGGTGTGGATACCCCCTCCACCTTGGGAAGTCCCTGGCTTTACTGGGGGTGGTGTCCTGGGGAAGAACTGCTCTATCTATGCTCACCTGTCTTGTGCTACAGTTTCCTACAGTCTAGTCCCTGTTCTCTGTGGATGTGGCCAAAGCTGTTGTGGCTGTTGTTAGCCACTTCCCTCACCAGATACTTTGTCAGGCTGAGGCATCTTTCTCTGGCACTGCTGTAGTTGGGATGGCCAGCAGGCTTTGCTTTTGAGGGACAAGCAGATGCTCCTCTTCAAACTCAAGCGTATTTCCATCTTCCAGTAACCCTGTGGTCTATGTAATGAATGTTCCCTGAGTTTTCTTCTCTCTTGTCATTTCTTTCTGCAGAAAACAACCCCCTTCCAGGGCAGGAAGCCACAGGACCGTCCAACAAAGAGAAGGTGGCAGGAAAAATGGAGCTGGGTCATGCCAGCCTCAAACCTTCCCCGGTCAAGAAAGCCCTGGCTGTGAAAGAGAATGATGTTGGGGCAAAAGGGGTGCAAGTGACCCTAGCATCATCTGCGCTGTTCTCTGTCCCACAATCAGAGGAGTCAAGCTCAGGGAGCGAAACTGAGGTCACCACTGCTGCTGAAGTTCCTGCAGTGCAAACACTGAAAGGGTTGGAAGAGAAGAAGAAGAAGAAAAAAGAGAAAAAAGAAAAGAAGGAAAAGAAGAAATCTTCCTCCACGGCAGACAAGGCTGTGAAAACATCTAAGAGCAAAGACAAAGAGAATAAGAAGCAGAAAACGTCTCAGAAACGGAAACTGCCAGGAGAGGATGGAGCTGTTGGGCAGCCCAAGGAGAAGAAGCGGAAAGGGCAAGCTAATGAAGAAGTACCCAAAAAGAAAAAGAAGAAAGCAGCTAGTGATCTGGAGAAGTTGCCAGGCAGCAAGGAAAAGAAAAAATCCGCTAAAAGTAAGCATCCCTCACTTGGGGCTGCATTTGCAATAGGTTCTTGCAGTTGATGGCGCTTCTGGTGCGGGACCTTGTAAGTAGCACCCACTTCCCCGTTAGCTTCCTGCTTGGCTGCTTCCCTCTTGGCCACCCAAAGCCCATGCCAGATTTTTAACAGCCCACTCCCGTGTTTTTCTGCAGTCTTAGCACCAGGTTGTGTTGCAGACAGCAGGCTGGGCTCTCCTGCCCCTCTGTCCTGTGTCCGGCACAGTGGGAACGGCGTTAATACTCGTCCTGATCTTTGCTGCTTGCAGAGCAAGCTGGTGTCCCCATGCATCTTCTGTGGCATGATCTGTCCCTCCAGGGCTTTCTCCTTTCCTGGCCTTTTACCCTGGCTGGAAGCAGCTGCGTAGCTGAGGGCTGGCAGAGGGTTGAGGTGAGTCTGCATTGAACCTCCTGAGGCCTCTGCCTGCCTCGCGTGGCCTGTCCAACTGTGCTGGGCTTGGAAGAGTTTTTGCTAGTTGTAAACCACAAGGCCTGTGTTGTGCGTGGTGCCCTGCTCTGTGTCTGCAGTGCAGAACAGCTCTGCTAACCCAGCTGGCTGCTCTGGCTCCTCTGTGGCAAACGCAACATGCGCTAGCGGAGAGCTAAGGTGAAATGTGGCTGGGGAATGGCAGACAGAAGGTCCCTGACACGCTGTGAGCATGGCAGAGGAATCCCAGTGTTCGCATGCGCAGGGTTTTGTGTTAGTCAGAGCTTCCTGAACATGGCCCCTTGCTGCCAGCCTCTTTGAAAGAGATCAGCCTTGAAATCTGCGCTGTCATCTGCCATGTCAGCCACTGCTCTTCCCTGTGGGACGACAGTGCCCCTTCCTGACCCTGCCTGATCAGTGCCTGTGCTGCAACATGGTGAACAGTTCATTCAAGAGATTGGACTCAGGGCTGTTACTGCTGCTTTCAAACCCCTGGAGAAAAGAGGAGGATGGTCCCAGCCTCCTGCTCGTTGCTCCCAATTAAGAGTGCCCCTCTTGTCTGCACACCTCTCTCTAATGCTCTGTTTGCTGCCCTAATGCAAAGACAATTATTTTTCTTTGCGGTGCAGCCTGCAGTCGCAAATCAGAGCCGGTTCTGTGCTGGATCTTGTAGGCTTTTTTTTTTTAAAAAAAAAAAAAAGAGAGATATGGAATGGGGGGACCAGATCTGCTGGGGTTTCTGTTCCACAGAGATGCAGCCCTTCATTTTGGAGGACACAGATTTGTCTGTCAGCCCTTGTGTGGGCTGTTGCATAGCGGTGAGCTGGAGCCTCTTGGAGCGGTTGTGCCGAGCTGAGCCTTGCGTCCATCCTGCTGCCCTTGCTCTGATTTCTGGCATGTGCCCAGTTACTCCAGCACTGAAGCAGTTCCTCGGAGTGGGTGGGCAGCAGGAGATGGAAAGAAGGGGGTCCTATGTAATTCTGCCCACATGTGTGCATGGATGGTGGGATCAAGCTGCTCTGGCTCAGAGGTACTGGAGAAACAGCCCTGGGTGCAGCTGCCTTGTATCAGGGATTTGTCCTCACCCAGTTACTGCTTTGGAAATCTTTCTCACATTCAGGTGTGATCAAAAACTTACTGGAGATCCTCCTACCATTCTGTACTCCATCTCAGAGGCTAGCAATACCACTCCCTGTCTTAGTTGAGTTTTCTTTCCCTCTCCCAGAAAAAAAGACTGGAAAAGAAAAGAAGAAGAGCAAAAAGGTGTCTTCAGAAGGGGAGCCTATAGCAGATGGCTCTGCTGAGGTTCACAAGAAGAAGAAGAAGGTATGTGCAAGACCCTGGGATGGGGTACCATGGGGAGAGCTGTTCTGAGCCATGGTTATGATGCTCATGCCTGCAGCATGCCAGGCTGGAGAGCAACAGAGCTGTGTCCTGACCTTGCTGGCAGTGCAGAGGACACTGCAGTTAATTGTGGCTAGTCTTGAGACGTCCTGACCGTTGGTTGGTTGGGATTGCGGTGGCTCAAAGAAGAGCTTGTTCCTGTATCTCTTCCCTACGAGAGATTCCTTTCCCTGGAAGGGTCAAACCCAGGGGCCGTTTTGGTGGCAGAGAACCTGCCCAAGCGCTCTTCTTCAGCTCTCTGTTCACCTAGTTGTTTTCCTGAGGGCTTGGCAGGCTGCTCCATTCCATCCCAAGAGCTAGGAAGAGGGGCAGAGGGTAGGCTGTAAGATGTTCCTTTTAATGGCTATGTCCCTGTGGAGATGGTAGCCAAGAAGCCTGTGTGGCCTGTGGCTTTGCTGGGTCCTTCGTGTTTGTGGTGCAGATAATACTGATTTATTTTTCACCCTTTTCTTTTTAGAAGAAGAAAACAGCTGAGCCTGAAGGATTGTGAGAAGGTACATGGCCTGTGGCACTGTCACTTGGTACTTCTGAACGGCGGTAACCTTGGCCAAATTCAGTACTTCTGGGCCAGTCTTGGGAAGACAATGTGCCCTCTAAATGCTCAGAGTCAGCCTGGCCTTAGATTAGAGGGCCAGGGAGCGGAGCGGTGTGAGGAGTGTCATGCAGCAGTGTGCTGGCTTCTCTGGATGTGTTTGACCTGAACTCTTTAGCTGCTGAGAAATGGATGTCCAGCCTGGATGTTGCTGTCCTCTGTCATCAGCAGAGATAAGCGGCCTCTGGCAGTGTCTGTCTGTCCCTGCTGACCACAGGGAGCTTGGAAAAGTAATGTGGATTAGATGGTGATGTTGTAGCCACCTGGAAATGGACCAGATGACGCTTCCCCTGCTCTGCTCAGCTGTAAGGCTGTTATCCTCCTCCCCATCCCTAACTCTTTTAACTCCTCTCCCCAAAGGTACCGCATCCCTGTGATTAAGGATTTATGGGTGAAGATCAAACAGAAGAGAGGAAAAGGAAGCTCGTCAGGAGAATTCCAACTTTTTTTTTTAAATACTAGTTTATAACTTCTCTTAACTGTGACTTTTAGTGCAGAGCAGTGTAACTTTCTGCCTCCTCCTGCCCTGCTGGGGCCCAGAGACGTGTTTATTGCCCCTCCTGACGGCTTGCCTGTTGCACAGGAACTGACCTGAAGGGAGGCAGTTTGACCAGAGAAGAGCCAGCCTGCATAAACTGCTTTCCTCCTAGTTGACACCCAGCCATTTCCTTCCCTTTTCTCATCAAAGAGCTATATTTTTAAGAGAAACTTTTACCTTACCCCTTTTTTTTTTTTTTTCCTTCCCCCTTCTGTGATTTGTGGTTTCAGTCCTTTTACTACTATGGAAGAAGGCTCTTGGGTTTACTTTTTATTCTAACACTTGATGGCAGTGATTATTGTTTCCCTGGAGTTGCACTGAACAGCTGTGTCCAGCAGCTGTTCTCAGCCACGGTGGCGTGAGTTTTTGTGGGTTTTTTTTTTATGGAATACAAAATAAATATTAAAAATAAATGGTGACATTTTGCTTCAGCTGCTTTCAAGGGAGGAGAGAAGCCCTTTGGTTCAGGAAGGACCAAACCCAGGCCAGGGAGGCAGGGCAGGCGCTGGGGCAGTGGGCTCTGCAGGTAGGAGGGCAGAGTCCAGCTTCCACCCAGTTTCACAGGCATCACTTCAACCCCTGGGGGAAGAATGAATTGCTTTCTGCATGCTCCACAAAGAAGAGCAGACGCTGGTGCTCCTCAGCTTTGAACGGCATGTTCTAGTGTTGGTTTGTATTTTTTTTTT
>VZSZ01010970.1:61680-101827 GCA_013398815.1 Ibidorhyncha struthersii | reverse complement strand
GGGAGGGAGGGAGGGATGGTGGCTGCCGCCCGAAAAGTCGGGGCTTGAGCTGCAGCACGGGCACCGAGGGCGAGGGGTGCGAGGCCTAAAGCATCCCTGCGCTGGAGCGTAAGTGGCGTTAGTTAAAAATAATAAAGGATTGCAGGAGACGAGGGCAGTGTGGCCGAGAGCCGGTTTGATGGTGCACGCCTTTCACACGGCACGGCTTGTCCAGTCCGGCTGGAGTCCCCATAAAGCACCTTATCGCTCCCTCTGGAAGGGGTCCTAGCATTTACTCAGCCACTGGTGAACTCCTGGGCCTTTCATGCATAGCTGTATTTATTTTGTCCCCCAAGTCTTTTGTTTTTTTGCCTCCATCACTACCCCCGTGATGCCCGGTGGTGCAGAAGCCAGCTTGGCCACCTTTCGGCATCACCTGGAAGGCTCTGCTTCCCGCCGAGGCTGGTGCTCGCTCCCAGCGCTGTGATTGCGTCCCAGCGCTGTGGCTCTCCCTTCCCGCGGTCCCGGCCGGCTGCCGCTGCAGCACACCGTGGGGCTGGTCTTCTACCAGCGCTCGCAGGGTTGGGAAACCGGCGCCTTGCAATGCAGCTTTGTCACCGACAGCCTTGAAAGAGCAGCTCTTCCTGCAGCAAAGCAGCATCTTTGTTACTTTAATCTCGGGAGTGTTTTTCACCAGGGCTGGGCTGGCGCAGACGGGGAAGCGAGCTGCCCCGTGCCTCCTCCTCTCGCCTGTGCACAGGGACCGTGGCCGAGGAAGTCATCCTTTTCCAAATAAAACATCCAGGACGAATTCAATAGGAAATAAGTTCCTTGCTTCTGAGTGAACTTGCCGTGGGTGGAGGAGAAGGAAATTAAACAATAGAAAAAACGTGCGGGGCTTTATACAGCGGGGAGAAAAACCGCCAGGCTCACTGGCCTGTAGCGGGATGGCCGAGCATCTTCCCTTCACCCGTGTCGGTGCTCCTTTTTGGCAAGGAAGGCGAAGGCAATGGCGATGCTCGAGTTTCCTGACACCCATCCATGTCCAGGACATCCTTGCATGGGTATGGGGAAGCCAGGACCTCCCATGTTACCGTCCTGCAGGTCCCCAAGCCACCCCGCAGGGTCACATTGCTTGGTGCTGGTGCGTGCCATGCCACCCTGCTGACTGCAGCCCCCACATTCCTCCCTTCCCACCTGGAACGCTAGCATGGGGCATGGATGCTGACGGGAAAGCTCGGTGAAGGCTTTCCCACTTCCTGCGCCTTTGGGAAGCTGATGGGTCTGGTCTGGTTGTGTTTGGGTGGGGATGGAAAACCCACCCCAGCCAAACAGACTTTTTATTACATGTTGTTTTGGGTTTTTTCCCCTCTTTTCTTCCTGTGCAGCATCATCAGTACTCTAGAACAGGACACATTTAATGCGCTGTTGGTGGTAATTTAAACAGAAGAAAAAAGATGCCTCACAAGTCGAAAACTAGGCTGAAGCGAAGAGGGAATGATTAATGCTTTTTTCAGTAGCGTGTCATGGTGAAGTATGGCATGGCCGAGCATGTCCCTGCTGCAGAGTGTCACCAGCACTGCCTGCCCCTCTCTGCCTGCAGGCTCTGGCTTTTATAACCAGGTTTGGTTTTGGGGACATCTCTGGGTGCCTGGGCTGGGGACAGAGGGCTGTGGTCCCACTGAGCATCCCGTCTCGGGGGGCTTCTGGTTGGGCACTGGAGATGGAGCTGCTCTCTTGGCTCTTCATGCTCTGGGGCATGGTCATGGAGAGCTTTGCTTAAAAGGGGTTTTGTGGAATTTTACCTCCTAGATGTACTTTATTGAGTTGTTTATATTTTTGGCTGAGGTAAAGCCTCCTAGAATGAGGGTAGACTTAAGGCAGAGAGAGAAGCAAAATATTAAGGTCCTGTATCTTGTGGTTGCTTCATGGCCATGGAGGGCTGGGGTTCCCAACCCATCTCGCCGATGTTTCCAGCCCTACTCTTGAAGGCACTTTAGGACCTCAGGAATGCCCGTGGCTTCCTTGTGTGGTTTTGGCTGAGGTGGTGGCATTGCTTTGTGCAGTTTTACAATGTGCCATCGTCACGCATGTGCCAGTGGCTTTGGAGCCTGAGACGGAGGAAGGAGTACTGGGGTAGAGGGAGAACATGATGCTGCTTTCCTGGAGACCACCTCACAAACCTCGGGGGCTGTGATGACTCAGTCCCCAAGTGTCTACAGGAGATGGTTCCCCCTGAACCCCCCCTTTGCACCCGTCTGCAGGTGCAGAGGAACAGGACAGCCCTTGCACTGGGACCCCTGGAAGGCCTTGGTGAGTCATGCAGCACGGACGCGGGGAGAGGGCGGCCTGTAGCTTATGAATCATGTTGTTTTCCTGCAAAAGCCACCGGCTGTAATGGCAGAGCTTGCAGAAGACGAATCAATATCGAGCCGTAAATCCCACATGTGACTGCTGGCCGGGCGGTGAGTGAGCTGGTATTGGGAGCACCTTGGTTGCTGTGTCCTCCCCAAAAGCAGCAGGACCTTGCTGCAGCTCTCTGCCCGAGAAAAGGGCTGAGATCCTCAGTGCTACCTTCAGGTGGTCTGAGCCTTCCTGGAGGGCTTTAGGAAGGTCAAGGGATACCCGAAGGTGAGGTATTCCAGGAGGAGCTGCCCTGGTATTTAAGAGGGGGGCATGCCTGGAGGTCAGTCCTGCTGCTGGTCTGGTCCAAAGCCACGGAGACGCAGGTCCCTTGGAGAAACCAAGACTCTCTCCCACGGGCTTTGCCCTGTTGTTGACAAGGAACCCAAAATGTCTTGGAAATCTCATCACTGATGTAAAGCAGGGAAGAAGAAGTAGTGTTTTGTGTCTCTCTGGGCATGTTGAAGGGTGGATGTACAGCGAGGGGTGTCCCTTTCAGCTCCCTCTGCCACATGGGGAGATGTGTGTCTCGACCAATGGCTCTGTGTATGATCCAGAAGGATGACAGCCCCCAGGGTGTCCCTGCTCCTCAGGGCAGCCTGCTGCTCTCTTGGCTCTGCCTCCCGTGCCTTGGCCTCAGTAAAACTCAAATGCCTTCTGGCTACTTGTGGGCATCTCGCCGAGTATCCCCCTTCCTTCCTGACCACCGTCTGCTTCTTCGCAGCTTTATACAGCCCTGCAACGCCAGGGCTTGGAGCCTGAAGAGGTGGTACCAGCATAGAAAAAAGTGCCGCGTTAAAAAGGGTTAACAGCTCAGTCCTGAAATATGGCTGCAAAATGCTCTCGATACCTGAAGTCTAAACATACAGCTCAGGCCATTTTATATCTCCTCCAGCAGCCTCGGTTCATCCCTTGGNAGGGAGGGAGGGAGGGAGGGAAGCCGTGTGTGGTACCCGGCACGGGATGGGGATGCTTTTTGCCTGGTGGCTGGGTTGGGACGTGGGAGCCCACCTAAGTGGGGAATGTCCCCAGGTAGAGAGGCCAGGAGCGATGTGTGGTAGTTGGTTCCCTGGCCCAGCTGGCCGGTGGGATGTGAAGCAGCACGTGTTACCTGCGGTTTATTATCTCTCGCAGGTTGAAACCATGAGCTGGTGTGCGTGGGGCAGGCAGTGCGGCACCAGGATGGAGGGGCAGGTGGGGCGCCGGAGGTTGGTTCCTTGAGCATTTTCTTTGCCTTGAGCCCCTGCAGAAGAGGAGGGTAGGACAGGGCTGATGCTGTAGCCTGGGAGCAGATGAACTAAAGCAACAGGCTTTCTGGAGAAACGCTGCTCAGTTTGTGCTATCTCAGACCCGGATCTGGAAATTAGGGGGGGCAGGAGGCAGCTCGGATGCTGTTGGTTGCAGGGGGCAAGCGCGGGCTTTACCAGAGGTGTCTTAGAGGGTGAAAACAAAACAGATCTTGCAAGTGTCTCCTGTACTCTGCGTCTGTTCCTGCTCTCTGCATTTCTCCCGGGTTGGTGAGCATTGCAGCCTCTGGTACTTTTTAAGGGTGGCAAAGTTTGCATGCAGAGGTAATGTCTTTTAATAGCCTGACTAATACCTTCAGGAAAAAACAGATGTCCTCTTGGGCCCAAGGAATGCCTGCGTGCCCAAAATGTGTCGGTTTTTCCAACTGTGTCCATTGGTCTAATAAAAGATCTGACCTCCGCCTGGCCTGGCCGCGACCTTGGAGCATGCTGGCCCTGGGAGCATCCCGGTCGTGCGTCAGCGTGTGCTGCCCAGCCCTTCCGTGAAGGACCTGCCATCCTGGGAGCTGTGGCCGGAGCATGCCCGCCCTTACCTGCCTCATAAGTCAATGCTGGCTGCGAGCACCCTGCCCCACCGGTGCTTTGGGCTCCCAGTGGGGTCTGTCCGTGGGGGAAGCAGTGGTCGGCTGCGTCTCAGCAAAGCATCAGGGCATCAGGCAGGATGGATGCGGTCCAGCAGGAGCATCCTTGGGAGCCCCTGGGAGGAGGGGGCAGCTCGTGCAATGCTCCATCCTTGCAGGGATTTCTCCTGCATGCAGACGCTGGAGGGTTGGCTGCTCTCCGTGAGCTGGTTCATGCTGTGGTTTTATGGATGCTGCTTTGTAAAAGTGCTGTTTTGGGGCCAGGTCAGCGCTCGGCAGGGTAGCCCGCACTCCCCAGAACAGCTGGCGGTTCTTCTGTGGCGGGATGGAGCTGCTCTCCTACTGACTTCAAATTCCCCATAATGGGAAGGTGTCAAGAAAACGAAGCAGCTTGCCCGTCCCGTGGGGCTCGCAGCGCTGCTGTGGCCGAGGGGGAGGAATCGCTGCTGCCCCACAGCTCTCCATGATGGAGCATCACCCTGGCGCTCGTGGCAGGACCAGCATCTCTGCGGGGAAGAGCTGGCCAAGCAAAGTGTCAGAGGCATCTGGCCAAGCAAAGTGTCAGAGGCAGGAAAAGGTGGCGTTGAGGGATTTTCAGTCAGTGTTTTTTTGGGTAGGAGTCCTCGTGTGACCTGCTGGTGAGAGCACTGGCTGCTGATCTGGTGAAATATAAAAATTCACATGAGATTATTTTTCCCTCAACTTTTTTCTCTTTAAAATACTTGGGATTCAGGCCCTGCTTATCCAGAAAGGCTCTCTGGGGCAGGGGAGAGCCACAGGAACCAACACAGCCTATTTCAAAGCAGGAAAACCCGATTCATTGAGTGGATTTCCTCCCCCCTGCGAGCCCACTTAAAATTCATGGAGAGTTTTGTCAGTAAGAACCTGTTTCAATTAACAGACAAAAGAAACTCTCCTCGTTAAGCGCCTCTTTCAATTAAGGTTTGGGAGAATTCCCCCAGCTCGGAGGGAGGCTGTTCCCGAGGATTCAAGGGCAAAAAATATCCATGAGGAGGAGTAACCTGCAAAGGGCTCTGGCTTTTTTTGGGGGGAGTCAGCAGCACGGTCCGAACCATAAGCTGGCTGCGGTGTGTCGGGGTGATTGGTAAGGGATGGTGTCGGGGAGCATCGCTGCTGGGGGGTCAACTGCCCGGCCCGGCATCCCTGGGGCGTAGGAAAGCTAATGACTGCTGCTAATTGCTGGCCTAGTTTATGAAGGAGGCTGATTTCATGTGGGTGTTGGGAGATGGGGGGAGCACAGAGAAGTGCTCTTCCAGATCAGGGTTCTGGGGACAAGGCGGGTGGCAGCCACCGGTGCCACCTTCCAGCCACCGGTGCCTGAGGCTCAGAATTGGGGTGACGTCCCCAGGGGGTTCCTCTGTACAGCCTTGCTGGTGCGGGGGCTGCAGCACCTCGGGGCTGGGGAAGGGGCTGGGAAACGGGAGTTAGGAGGGCAGGATGGGGGGAGTGGGGTTAAGACTTGCTAAAGCTGGTCTTAAAAGCCCCACCAGTCGGGCTTGCCAACTGCTTCGCCATGGAAAAAGTTTTAATCATACGCTTCCAGGAAACTCACCCAGTTCTTCGGGGTTTTGGGTGTTTTTATCATTTGTTTGTTTTTTTTTCTCCCCTAAAAATTCATCAAATATTTGCAGCGATTTGCCACACACCGAACTTTGCCTTTCCATCCCTCTGCAGGGAAAGAAACATTTTCACAATTGTTTTTTTGAAGAAAACTCAAGGAAAGCATAAAACTGAAGTGCTAAAAGGGCTTTCTGGGTGAAAAAATTCTCTTCCAGAGCTAAGCACTTTGGCCAAAAATAACTTTTTATGTGAAAATCTTTGACTGCTTTTGCTGGGCGAATCACTCATTTGCTTTCTTTCCTGCAGGAGCGGGCAGGTGGTGGGCAGCCGGAGCTGGAGTTTTATTTCCAGAGAATAAACTTGGTTCAGCAGCAGTAATTCAGGTGGACGCTCCAACTGCTCATTTCTGGCCAGGCTTTATAAATCACATCTTAAATAAAGTGCTGAGAAAAAGGGAGGATTTTCCTGCTGAAGTTCCCCTGGGATCCAAATGCTCCAGATGTTGAATAAATCAGGGATAAATTTTCCCAATATTCCCTTGTGTTTGCTCCTGTCCAGCCTGTGCACAGAGGGGAAAAGCTGAGCCAGGTGGGTTTGGGGGTAGCAGCGCCAGTGGCTGCCTGCCCCTGCCCGCAGCTGCCTGTCCCAAGGGCAGATTGCTGGGGTTGCCATTGTCCTTCTTTAATTTTGCATCTTTTGGGCACCGGGGAAATGCTGGTGTCCTTAAGAAAGTGGTGCTGGGGGTGCCCCCCTGCCAGCAGCAGGGTGTTTTTTTTTCCCTGTCGTGTTGTAACTACTGTTTGCAAAGCGCTTAAGCAGCCCGTGTAATCTACCGCTAAGACGCTCCTTATCTGGCATTATAAAACTGCCCTGGTGGCACACGGGCAGACTCAGCAAGAGCAGGCAGCCGGGACGAGCTCGATTCTGCTTGTTTCTGTCCTGCTTGTTTTCCCCTCTCCATCTGCTCTGCATCCCTCTCCCCTGCCTGGACACCCTGGGTTTGCAGCCTGGCAGGAGGCAGCTGGATGTCCATACAGCTCCTCCTTCCATCCGTGTCTCTTTGGGCCCATCCTGAAGGCTCACCCGGGCTGTCAGTAGGTGGGGAGCGACAGGAAAATCCCCGGTTTTGCAGCTTTTATGCCGGGTTACAGCTTTGTCCCCTCTGGCGCAGGGCTTCAGTCCCTGCTGGAGGAGCACCTTGGTGGGATGCGCAGGGAGCTCTGACCTGCTGCCTCCCGTGCTTTGATACCGGTGTGCATCCTCACACCACTGTGCACCGAAGCAAAGGAGTTCACCTCCTTCTGATTGTGCCTTCTCTTGGCCAGTGGATCCGGCCCTGGCTGGGGAGGGAGGTGATGGGGACAGGGACAGGCAGTGTCCTTTGCACCTTGTGATGGCTCTTCTCACATGCCAGTTCTCCCAACTCTTTGCAGATATTTCCAGTCACAGTTGGGATCACTGCCATTCAGAGTCGATAAAGGCAGCGGTGCAGAGGTAGGTCTTTAAAGGCAGGTCTTTCACGCCAGTTACTTTTTAATTTTCAAAGCAAGTTCCCCTGTCTTAAGCTCATGGTTGTCTCTCGAATGATATGGTGGCAATAATCTCCTCTCTAAGGACGTGCTTAGCTCGGTGTTTTTAGATCTGCAGCCCTCTAAATATTACCAGCGGAGTGAAAGGGATTCCGTGTAGAGGGAACTTAAACCCGTTAATAATAATTCGGCTGCCTTTTGTGCATCTTCTACAGGTAGTTCGCGATTCCTGGGGCTGCAGGGCACTGGGTAGTGACCGCTGAGGATGCTGGTGAGGATGTGCGAGGCGTGGGAGAGACAGCAGGCATGGTGGGCCGAGTGATGTTGCCCTGCGGGGGACCTGGGTCTCAGCCTGGCCGAATTTAGACCTTCCGGTAGCCTTTTGCCATCAAATGTCCAAGCGGGGGACGAAGCAGATGTGTCAGTGGGGCCAAGCTGGCCCGCAACCCCTGCAGTGGTTGGATATGGGAAGGGAAGCGTTGGAGCGAGCAGAAGCAATTGCAAATCACTGAGCTGGGCGATGCAATTTAGAATCCTGCCTCTAAATCCTCCTCCATCCAGGCTTAACCCCCAGGGCTAGCTTACGTGGGGAAGTGGAGCTGGCATGGCCATGAGGAGGTGATTAGCCAGCAGTGCAGTCGTGGTGGGGCTCTCCCCGCGGTGATGGGGAGTGAGGGGCACCCAAAGGGTGCTGGCAGGAGAGGAGTGGGATGACCCATCTGGCTGCGGTGTTTAGGATGTGGTCCTGTCTCTGTGGGCTGAATGTTGGAGGGGTGTGACCTGCCAGAGTCAGTGGTCCTTGCACTGCAGCGGGGAGCAGGTTTGGGGGTCTCCTCTCCATGAGGGTGGATGCTTGCTCCCTCCCTTCCAGCCCTTTCCAAAGCGGTGCGAGGGAGATGCATGAGTAATTTCTTGCCATGTCACACCCGTGGTTTTGAGCTCACCTCCCATCCTTGGGCTTGGGATAGTTGATTTATTTGACAGCCAGGACTTGTGAACTGCCTGATTTTCACTGCTTGCACCCACAGCCGGACCTATTGCACCCTCCGATAAATCAAAGCCTGCTGCAGTTGTCTGCTCAGACCACCGACCCTTCCCTCTCCTCCAGATCCGCTTGCACTTCTTTGCTTGCATTTAATCCGCCCATTGCATCCCTGCAAAATCCCACCGGAGGTTAAAGGGAGAGTGCTGCCAGCTGCCGACGGAGATGGTTTCATCCCCTCCAGTGCCCCACTGCCTTTCCGGGGTGCCGTGGTTCCCCAGGCAGCATTTATGGCCAATAAGTCTGGTCAAGGGGGAAACCGCAGCCCCCAAAACACGCCAGGGGGTGGAATTTAGAAAAGCTTTTAAACTGTTTTCCCCTTGCTCCTGCAGCTGTCTTAGATTCGAAGCACTGATACTAAAAGGGCTTTCCCGGCCACTGGTTGCACTCCCTGCCTGCCCCGGGGTCAGATCCAGCCCCGCGGGTGCTCCAGGCTCCTGGCTGTGCCAGGGAAGCTGCTTGGATGCTGATTGTGTTTGTCAGGGCGTCCGGATTAAGAGCACTGTGGCTAAGCCTCCTCGCCGAGCCTCCTCTCCAGCAGAGCCTGGACCAGGGCTTTTCTCAGAAACCCACCAGAAAACAGCATTTTCCGGGGCTCTTTCTCCTGTGGTCCTCGTCGTGCGGCTCTGGCTGAGCACCTGTCCGTGCGATGGGAGCCCATCGGCACTATACGGTGTTTCTGGGAGCCTGAGGTCTGCGTGTGGGACTTGGTCTGGCATTTCCAGCTGGTGCCTTTTAAATAACCACTGTGGTTTTAAACGGCACCTGAGCAGCTTCTAAAAATCAGGTTAAAAGGAAGTTTGACTCTGGCTGTCACCTTGCCAGCTCTTGTGGTTTGTTTTTTTTCTATTTTACCATCATGTTTAGCTTTTTGTTTTAGAAAAGCTGTCAGTGTTGAGAACTTACTTTGTGCTCTTGGACCCAAACCTGCTTCCTTCTCTGGTGTGGAGCTGTCAGCTCTCCCAGTGCTGCTGGGGATGTGCAGGGGTTTGCTGGGCAGTGTGCAGCCAGCACCCACTCCTGCGGGGAAGACCCTGAGCAGGAGCATCCCCATCCCACAGCATCGCCCCAAACCCCTCGGCATCCTCCCCGTGGAGGGTTTGCTCCAACAGCGAACCGGCAGAGCAGGATTCCTGCCTGCTTTCTGCCTCGGCGGCGGGTTCGTGGGGCGGGACGCTGCCTGCCCCGGTCCCGGCTCACACCTGGCTGCTCCGGGGGTCCGGCGCTGGCCCCCTGCCTGGGCAGGTGTTGCCTTCGTGCTTTGACATGGCAGCCTCCCTCACTGGGGAGAGTAAGCTGACATCTGCCCGGAGATGCTGTCTCCAAAGCCTGGTCATTAATCTTAGAAATGGATGGACTAACGAAGTCCCCTTGGAAATGGCAGGTGATTTGGGCACAGGATCCTGCTCCCGTCTGCTCTGTCTTGTGGAGGGTGGTGCGAGGATGGACGTACCGTCCTGCCTGTACGCCACCAGCCCCAGCGCTGGCATCAAACCTGCTGGCTGTCACTTGCCAGCTCATCACCATGGGGGTATGGCTGCCAGCACCTACCGCTCCTAAAAGATGGGAGAAACGGAATGGGCTGGCATGGCCAGGATGCTTCATAATGCCCTCCTGGCTGTCCACATCCATAGGGATGGTACCCAGACAGGGGAGACTCCCTCTGCACAGGTGCATCCCTAAAAGCAACGTCCCCATGTGCTTCTCCTTCCGGTCCTGCCTGGAGATCATCCATGTGTGCAAAGACTAATTACAAATTGATAAAACCAGGTGCTCTGCCATGCAACAGCAGTGGAGGTTGCTGGCGGATGATGGAGATGGCGACGGAGGCAATGATGCAGGCTGGCTGCTGGCGGCGTGCGCGGGGTCCGGGTGAAGTAGTGCTGTGCCGGTGGCATTGGGAGGGAGAGCCTGGAGCAGAGCTTGCTGCAGGGAAGGGCAGGGATGACAGGATTACCCTGCCAAGCCCCAGCCTGTAATCCATGGTACCGTTCAGCCGGCCACGTTTAATCCCGTTACATGCCCGGCTGGTGTCTGTAAGGCGGGCGTTTGGCCACAGTGCCGGCAGGGTGCAGGGAGCTCTCCCTGGGGAGGAGAGGGGACCTCTGCCCTTGTCCCCAGCACTGGTGTTGGGTGTGGGGATGGTGCTGCAAGCCACTGTGCCAACACTTTTTATTTTCCTTAAACACACTGGCCGCATCAGCATCTCCGCGGGCACCTTAATCTCCCAGCAAGCAGTGCCCATTCTACTTTTTTCTTTGTTTTATTTTTTTAAATGAGCCTTTCACAGGGAAAGGAAAAATATTCCCAAGGTCCCTTCGGCTCCACGAGGGCGCTCCCGCGTGCCTGTCTCAGTGACCTTGGCTGGCAGTTCCTGGCTCGGCCTCGTGCTGCCCGGCTGGCTGGCTGCCCGCATCCCTCCCTGCCAGCCGGGCTGGGCGATGGCAGACTCGGACCCTCACACCCCCATTCTCCGTGACGCAGCCTGGCTCCTGCTGGGCAAACAGGAGGAGCGGGGCTGCTCCTCCAGCTGCTTGGTGTGATGAGGAATTGTGGGGGGCCGGGGGTCTCCCCCCTATAGCACTCTGGTGGTGCTGCCATGCCCTGGGCACGCACTGCAGCTGGGGTCCCACAGCACGCCTACGCGCTGCAATCCCGCCCCATCCCCGGCGCCGTCGGGAGCTCGCGGCACTCTCACGGCAAGCCCTGGCACGCCGGCGAGCTTGCCGAGGGATCTGCCAGGGCCGCCGCACTGGTGTAAATAAAAGCGGTACCGACGCCGACCCTGCCTGCTCATCCCACCTCTGTCTTGCAGGGCGCCGCGTGGAGCCGGGGGACTGGGGCACCCCAGGGAGCCGCCATGCCTGCACGCCCGCCGCGAGCCACGCTGTGGCCGCCCGCCGCCCCCTCGACCTGCTGAGGCCATGGAGCTGCAGCTGCCACCGCTGCGGGGATTTCGGCTCAACAAGGGGACTCTTGGTGCATCTGCCATGGTGACATGAAGTAGACAGCGAGGGACGCCGGACTGCTGGAGGGGAGCGAGCCTGCACAGGCGGCCTGCTAGTATTTTAATTTATTAGTAGTATTCAGTTTGCTTTTACCTATTTTTTTTGGTAGGTTGCTTCTTCCCCTCCCCGGGGCTCGCAAGGGGAGGGGGCAGGCAGGGGAGAGGCGCCCCACCTCACCCTGCGGATGCAAGGATGACTGTGCTGGCCAGGGCTTGGCGGGGTATCCGGCAGCTCTCTCTGCAGGTGGTGTTGCTCCTGCTCTTTGCCTTCTGCCTGCTCAGTGTTTTCATCTCTGCGTATTATTTATATGGGTGGAAAAGGAGCTTGGAGCCCTCCGGGGACGTGGCGGGGCCAGACTGTGATGAGCCCAAGGTCGCCCCTTCCCGCTTGCTGCCACTGAAGACCCTCAAGGCAGCCGACTCCTCCCGCACCGACCCCTTGGTGCTGGTCTTCGTGGAGAGCCTCTACTCCCAGCTGGGCCAGGAGATCGTGGCCATTTTGGAGTCAAGTCGCTTCAAATATAGGACAGAGATTGCCCCGGGAAAGGGGGACATGCCCACACTGACTGACAAGGACCGGGGACGCTTTGCGCTCATCATCTATGAGAACATCCTTAAGTATGTCAACCTGGATGCCTGGAACCGGGAGCTGCTGGACAAATACTGCGTGGAGTACGGTGTGGGCATCATCGGCTTCTTCAAGGTAAGGGGGTGTGTGGGGCGAACCAAGACCCCGTGGCCAGGCTGGGTGTGAGTAGGTGGCTCTGGGGTCCCAGTGGCCTGCAGGGACTGTGCCCTCCCCTTGCTTTGTGCAAGCAGCCCGAGTTGGTGTGGAGCTGGCCCGCAGCCTCGCACAGGGTGCAGGTTTCTCGTAGAGGGCACCATCTTACCCCTCTCCCCATGGAAGGGCTGTGCAGCTTCTGGATGTTCTGGGGGTAAAAGTACACCTCTGGGATCAGTCTGGTTGCTTTTGGCATCCCATTTCCCAGCACTGACCCTTGCTGGGGTTCACCAAAAGTGTGAGCAGGTATTTTGCTCGGCAGCCCCCTGCCCTTCTCCTGCCCAGGGCTTGCAGTCCTGGGGGGGTTGCACGTTATATGTGAGCAGGATTGAGTGTGCGGGGGGGACGAGGGTGGCTGATGCTCGGGAGAGGAAGCGGGAGGGGACCCGGTGCCTGGATCTCTGGGGGTAGTGAGCTGCCTAAGCCCTCGCCATGGCCATCGGTGCCCCTGCTGAGCCCCAGCCTGCACAGCCAGGCTGGGCGCTTGGTGTGTCTTTCAACACCTCTGTCCCCCACGTCCTGTCTCCTCCAGCTCGCATCTCTCCCCATGCAGGCCAACGAGAACAGCCTGCTGAGCGCCCAGCTGAAGGGCTTCCCCCTCTTCCTCCACTCCAACCTGGCGCTGAAGGACTGCAGCATCAACCCCAAGTCGCCCCTGCTGTACATCACGCGCCCCAGTGAGGTGGAGAAGGGTGTGCTCCCCGGAGAGGACTGGACTGTCTTCCAGTCCAACCACTCCACCTATGAGCCGGTCCTCCTGGCCAAGACCAAGTCAGCTGAGTCCATCCCGCACATGAGTGTGGATGCAGCGCTGCACACCACCGTGATGCAGGACCTGGGCCTCCATGATGGCATCCAGAGGGTGCTTTTTGGCAACAACCTCAACTTCTGGCTGCACAAGCTTGTCTTCGTGGACTCAGTCTCTTTCCTGACGGGCAAGAGACTCTCCCTGCCCCTTGACCGCTACATCCTGGTGGACATCGATGACATCTTTGTGGGCAAGGAGGGCACACGCATGAAGGTGGAAGATGTCAAGGTGCGGCTGTGATGTCCTGGCTGGGTGGGCAGGGGATGTGTGGGGGTTGGGGTGCTTGTGCCTGCTCTGGGATGTTGCAGGGATGAGATTTCCTGCCCCCAGAGCATCCCCCGGCCCTGTGGGATCCCCTCTGCAAAGCTCTCAGGGATACGGGTCCTTGCCCTCGTGGGGCAGCCATCCCCACGGCTGTGTGCTGAGGACATCTTGCTTTCTCTCCCCCCCTCCCAGGCACTATTCGACACGCAGAATGAGCTGCGCACCCACATCCCGAACTTCACCTTCAACCTGGGATACTCAGGGAAATTCTTCCACACGGGTGAGGAGGGCAAGAGCATTGCTTTGCCTGTTGGTGCCATATGGCTGGTGTTGAGGCACAAACTGGTGCTCAAAGAGGCTGAAGTTGGGGCTGCAGGAGGGTCCTTGGGCATCCCACCCTTGCCGTCCCCCATCACCTGGTCACTGAGAGGGGCCTCCCCTCCCTCTGCCCTAGCTGCTCGCGTGTGGCTCTGCATGCCTGGCGGTGACGGCGAGTGTCGCGCCCACAGGTACCGATGCCGAGGACGAAGGTGACGATCTGCTGCTGTCCTACGTGAGGGAGTTCTGGTGGTTTCCCCATATGTGGAGCCACATGCAGCCTCACCTCTTCCACAACCAGTCGGTTCTCGCCGAGCAGATGACATTAAACAAGAAATTCGCTGTCGTGAGTAAGATGCCGCTGGCAGGGGTGCTTGTGGTGGGGGGAGGATGGGAGAAGGGAGGCAAAGAGTCAGTGATCTGCCTGGGTTGCCTGTTCAAGGGAAGACATCATCCGTGCATCGCAGCTGTGCCTGCCTAGCCTGGTACCAGGAGGATGCGGGGGTCCATCCATGGGGGATGTGGAGGTCTGACCCATGGCTCTGCAGGAGGAAGAGTCTGTTTGGGTTGGTGTGTGCTGGGTTTTAGCTGAGTTTAGGGTTGGGTGTTTAGCCCAGAGTGGTCTGATGCTCTGCTGGGCTATGATGCAGGATCCTGGAGCGGTGGCCATGTGCTGGGAGGCTCCTGCTGATGGAAATTCCTTCTGCAGGCCGAGCTGTCGGGGACACGTTTGGTTTATAAAGGCAGGCTCTGACCTTCAGCTTGGTAAGGGGTTGTCCATCCTCTTGGACTGTCCTTTATCTGCCCTAGATAAAGCCAGCATTGAGACCAGATCATGCTGTGATCGACTGATTTGCTCACAGTTGTCTTGAGTCCAAACCCAGTAAAGCCAGACCCAGTAATAATATATCAGTCCTATGGCCTAAGAGAGGGATCTTCAAGCTAACTTAAATTCATTGTCTGATAATGGGAGGTGCTTAATTAGAGAGAGACCGGACCATCCTTACTGGGGATGGGCAGTTGTCCAGCTCAGAATTTCCAGGCTGTTTTATATCTACTGATATAAACTAATTTAGAGTCCCGTGTAGATGTATCTCCTCGTTCTCCACAGAAAAGCTTTGCTTCTGCTGTTTTGTTGGTGACAACAGAAGTGGCAGGGATGAGGATGGCCCATGTGAAGCAGAGGACCGAGTACCCACCCAGCACGTATGCTGCTGGGCTCCCTTTCATGGAGACAGCCCTGATTAGGAGAGGATGTGCAGGCACAGCCCTGCCCTGGTTGCTCTCCAGAGACACGAGTTGACTGTTTGTAGTTGGGAATTGGCAGTCCCTTAGGGAGAAATTGTTTTGGGATGTTGTGGTTTTGGGGTCTCCAAGGTCACCCACTCCCTGCTCTCTTCTCTGCAGGAGCATGGCATCCCCACTGACATGGGGTACGCTGTGGCCCCCCACCACTCGGGTGTGTACCCTGTCCATGTACAGCTGTATGAAGCTTGGAAGCAGGTTTGGTCAATCAAAGTGACGAGCACGGAGGAGTACCCCCACCTGAAACCTGCTCGCTATCGCCGTGGCTTCATCCACAATGGCATCATGGTAGGTGGCCAGGCTTTATCTCTGGTACTTCTCTCCTCTACTTCCCCCACCAAAACCCAGAACTTCAGCGGGTGGTTTCTGAGCAGCTCGGATGGTTCGATTTGAGGGTGCTGTACCCTCTGCTCGTCCTGCATGGGGGAAGCTCGTGTGAGGACACTTTCTGACTTCTTCATCTGTCCACCTCCATCCCTTGTGGGCATGAGGATTCAAGTCAAAGGTGATGAGGGATCGTGCAGCCAATCCTGACTGCTGAAGAGTTGAGGACCCTCTTTTAATTTTGTAAGGGGACCCAGGCCTGGATGCTCCATGCATGTCTTTCTCCTGCCTCAGGTACTCCCTCGGCAAACCTGCGGCCTCTTCACACACACCATCTTCTACAACGAATACCCTGGTGGCTCCAGTGAGCTGGACAAAATCATCAACGGGGGTGAACTGTTCCTGACTGTGCTCCTCAACCCCGTGAGTACTGCCGCCCGGCTGCCCGGGGACAGACGGACAGGTATCTCTTGTAGAGCTGTCCCCCAGTGCTGCTGTGGGCAAATGTCCCTGATGTCCTCAGCCAGGGTGAGAGCCGTTTGTGTGGGATAGCTGCTGGCTGAGGCTCCACTAACCCCTGCTCCATCCTCTCTGCTTCAGATCAGCATCTTCATGACCCATCTGTCCAATTACGGCAATGACCGCCTGGGCTTGTACACCTTCAAGCATCTGGTCCGCTTCCTGAACTCCTGGACCAACTTGAAGCTCCAGACGTTGCCACCTGTGCAGCTGGCACAGAAATACTTCCAGATCTTCTCCGAGGAGAAGGACCCTCTGTGGCAGGTACCCCTCATGCCTGGAATGGGGGGAATAGGAGCTGTTTCGCCTCTTCGTGGTTCTGTGGGTGGTGCTAGGAAGGAGTTTGCCCCATAGAGCCCCAGTCTTTGCCCTGCCTGCTGAGCAGCATGGCCTCCCCGCTCATCTGCTCAGGCTCGGGGGGGGGGGTCTGAGCAGTGGTGCGCAGTCCCATCCAGGCTGCCCTGTCTCTAATCCTCCCCTGCATTTCAGGATCCCTGTGAAGACAAGCGTCACAAAGACATTTGGTCCAAAGAAAAGACCTGTGACCGATTCCCAAAGCTTCTGATCATTGGGCCTCAAAAAACAGGTGCTTCCCTTCACCCTCGGTGCTGTGAGCATGCTGGGAGGCTTGCTGGGTCCCCCATGCACTGCCAGAGAGCCTCTCTCAGCCCTCCTGCCCTGAAGCAGAGCTTGGAGGGACGTTTGGCCCAAGTCAGCTCCTGCTTTCTGTCTGTCCAAAGGAACAACTGCCCTTTATCTCTTCTTGGGGATGCATCCAGACCTGAGCAGTAACTACCCCAGCTCAGAGACCTTCGAGGAAATACAGTTCTTCAATGGACACAACTATCACAAGGGCATTGATTGGTAGGTCTCCCCACTGTGGGGGCTGAGCTGGGAGTGCTGGTTTCTTCAGGAACCAGAACAGTGGTGCCATCAAGTTTCCCATGGGCCTCACAGCCACCGGGCTCTTGGCAGAGGGCTCCTGGCTGCTGCAAAGTGCGACGAATCGTGCACAGGCTCTGCCTTGTGCCTTCAGGCCATCACACCACCATGGTTTATCCCTGAGATGTTGTCTGTAAGGCAAAGGCCATTTGCCAGGACTCAGAAGTGTCCTTGGCAGAAGCCAGGCTTGTGTGCGTCTGCTGCCCCCTGGTTTCAGGGTCTGTCCGGGGAATCTGGTGAGGCCTGGCCCTCCAGAATGGCTGTAGGGGATTGTGGAGCCCCAGGCAGCGTGTCAAACCTGGGGGGACCCTGCAGGGTTAGTATGTGGTACAGAGTGCCTGAGATGTCACCTGCGAGGAGGGGTGCTGGGGACATTTCGTGGTGCCCATCCGCCTGCCTCACGCTGTGCCTCCCCCAGGTACATGGAGTTCTTCCCCATCCCCTCCAACACCACCTCCGACTTCTACTTTGAGAAAAGTGCCAACTATTTTGACTCAGAAGTGGCTCCCCGGCGAGCTGCGGCCCTGCTTTCCAAGGCCAAAGTCATCACCATCCTCATCAACCCTGCAGATCGAGCCTACTCCTGGTATCAGGTGAGCCGCCCGCCTCTGCCTCTCCCCCAGCTTAAGCAGCCCTGTGGGGCAGTGGGTCAGGGATTTCCCTCCGTCAGCTTGGTTTGGGAGGTGGGGTGGCTGCAAGCACTGCACTTTTTGGCTAAACAAGATGTGTGAGGACATGGTGTGGTGGCCTGGGAGCCACGGTGCCTCATGGGATTTGGATTGCCCCAGGAACAAACCTGCGTCGCTTATGCCTGACAGCACCAGCGAGCTCACGATGACCCGGTCGCCCTGAAATACACCTTCCACGAGGTGATCACCGCGGGACCCGAGGCTGCTCCGAAGCTCCGGACCCTGCAGAACCGCTGCCTGGTGCCGGGCTGGTACGCCACCCACATTGAGCGCTGGCTGAACAGCTACCACGCCAACCAGGTAGGGACGGGAGCACCCCACTCCTACAGTGGCAGCACCCCAGGGAGCCCCCCTCACCCAAGCAAGGACGCGCAGGGAAGAGAGCTTGGGTTGCAGGTCAGCTGCGAGAGTGCTCCTGTGGGAGCTGCTTTTCTTAAATAACTACGGGGAGAAGAGTAAAAGTACTTGGGAAAGGTGGCAGAGGGCAGATACTGTGCAAGAAGGAAAGCCTTGTAGTGTGAGGTTGGTGATGGACGATGCACAAAGATGTCCTTGCGCCTGTCTTGGGCAGGTAGGTCCTTCTGCTGGTCCTCTGGCAAAGCAGGGTTGAAAGGGGGCCGTGGGGTGGAGGGCTGTGGGTGGCTCTGCAGGGGCACCCACCACTTGCCCAACACTCTTGGCCACAGACCGCTGCGAGGCTGCCCTCTCCAGTGTCACTGTGGCATCGAAACAGGACAAAAGTAGCGGGCAAAGCTGCCCATGGTTCGAGCTGCCTGCAGGGGAAATGGGGGTTGGATGCCAGCCCTGCTGTGACCTGCACAGTGGAGCGCTGCTGGCAGTGTACGGGCCACATCGCACCATTCTGCTCAGTCCCTGAATGATTTTTCCACTGTCATTTAACTTATAAAGTCTATTAGCTGTCTGCTTCTGGCGTAATTGCTGTAATGCAATCCTGGCTGGCCATGGGTTGGGTGGCCCTGAGCCGAAACTCTGATGTTTTCCTAGGTGGATCCTGGCCCTGGCTTTTCTTTGCATTTAATTTTCCAACACCCAGTGTAAGTGAACACCGGGGCACATTAGCATTCAAAGGGGACCCTGCGCTGGCTGTGGCAAATTTGGCTCCAAGGTGGCAAAAGGTGTGGCGAAGGCGTCCTTGTGCCCCAGGAGAGCAGGGCTGGTGGGAGCCAGCGGGGCCTCACCTCGCCTTGCTCCTTGCAGATCCTGGTCCTGGATGGCAAGCTGCTCCGAACAGAACCCGCCAAAGTGATGGAGACGGTCCAGAAATTCCTCGGCGTGACCAACTTCATCGATTATCACAAGACGCTGGCGTGAGTCCTTCCCTAAGCTTCTCCTCCCTCCAACCTGCTGTTCCTCCCAGTGCAGCGGGTTGCCCCTGGGGACACCCAGTGCTGTCCCAGGGCAGCCCCCACCCCTGGGGCTCACTGCAGAGCTGCTGCTGGTGTTGATGAGACCAAGGGTTCACCTGAGGCCAGAACAGCAATTTCTCGGTGCTGTGACCTACGCTGGGGTAGCTGCAATCAGAAATAACATTCAAGAGGCACCTGGCTTTGCTGTGCTTATCCAGGCACCACGGTGATGTCACCCCGGGCAGCCCGGCAGCAGCGCTGGGCTCCTGGAGCAGGGTTCAGGGGTGCATTCGTGCCACTTGTGATGGTGTTCAGCCACGGCACCGCGGTTCCTTGTGCACATGCTGCAGAGAGCAGCTCTTGCTGCTGGCTGTGTAGCACCTCTGCAGGTGTCACCTTGCTCTGAGCCTTCCAGACATTAAAGCCCACCATGGGAAGCAGGAGATTCCAGAGCTCCCAAAAAAAGAATAATTCACCTCTGCGTTGGGCTTGCCTGTATACGTGACCACTCTGAGTCTGCACCCAGGTGCCATGAGGCTCCTGAGGGCATCCAGGGCCAAAGGTGCCACAGAAAATAATTAAATTCATGTAGACCCCTGTGCTCCCTCAGCAGGGTGATGCGGTGATGAATGAACCGTGTCCGGCTGCTTACTGTGTGGCTGTACAGGGAACCTGCTCTACCAGGGCGTCGATAACGAGATGTTAGCTGGGCTGTGGATTAAAAAGAGGCAGAGAAGTGCCCCCGTGCAGGACTGGGCAGCAGCAGGGTTTGTCGGGCAGCGTGCTCGCCTGCAGTGGGCGTGAGGGAGCAAGAGGGGTGAGGCAGAGCTCTCGCTTCGCAGGTTTGATCCGAAGAAAGGATTTTGGTGTCAGCTTCTGGACGGAGGGAAAATGAAATGCTTGGGAAAGAGCAAAGGGAGGAAGTACCCCGAGATGGATTCGGATGTGAGTATGCAGAAAACCTCCTGGGATGGTCCTGAGTGGGGCTGGGGGGGCTATGTCGGGGCGGTGGGCTCGGGGTTGGTCCCCCTGACCCTCCTCTCTGTTCCCCTGCTGTTGCAGTCGCGCGCCTTCCTGCGGGACTATTACAGGGACCATAACATAGAGCTCTCCAAGCTCCTGTACAAAATGGGGCAGACGCTGCCCACCTGGCTGCGGGAGGAGCTGCAGAGCACCAGGTAGCTGCCGCCCGCTGCCCATCCAGCAATACCCGAGCGGGGCTGACCCCTGCACCCCGGCGGGGCCTTCCTCAGCAATACCCGGCCGTGGCCTTGGAGGGGACCCCCAGGAGCGGACAGCTGCGCCGGAGGCTGCCCCAGCGGTGGCCTGACTCTGCGGTCCCCGTGCTGCCACCTCTCCACCTACCCCACATCCATTTCTCTTTCGTTTTATTTTTGCTTTCCTTTTTAATTCCTGGGCCTGTCAGTGAGGTCCCCTGCTCCAACGTGAGGAAGTGGCACAAATTCCCCCTTTCTGCCCAAAATGGGCCCTGACTCCCCTGGGCCTGAGAGCAATGGCGGAGCCATCCCTCACCTCCTGGTCCGAGGGTGGAGGAGTTGCTCTGGGCACGCTGGAGGTGACTTTGCTGAGCTGGAGCAGAAGAACAGCGCTGGTAGAGACCCAAAGCACAGAGAGACCCGGACGCGCTCCTGCCTTCGGCCCCGTGGCAGGAAGCAGGAGAGTTCGCTGGATTTCCCCAACACCTACTTGAAAAAGCTGCAAACAAGGTGTATTTTTCTTTCAAAGACTCAGGCACGATTTCTTTCATCATCTCCGTTCGTTTTCAAGCTCCTCAACCTCTTCCTCCCCCTCCGTGGGCAGCGTGGTGGGACCGTGGCTGAGCAGGAGAAGGGGCCGGTGTGCTGGCCCCGGTGTGCTGGCCCCGGTGTGTTGGCCCCCAGCGTGCTCCCTTCCCCCCCAGCCCCCCCTTGCAATCTTGTACACACGTGGTGTTTCCTGTGGTAAAGCCGAGCGGTGAGCGACGTCCCCCGGCATGGAGGAGAGCCGGTCCTTGGGGACAGGGCAAACGTTGGGATAATGGCAGTCGGAAAGATGCTGAGGACTTCAAAACTCTTGGATATTAAAAGTGAAAGTATTTTAATAATGTTGGAGTGTGGGGGGGTGTGGGGTGGGTTCGTTTGGTTCCCATTTTGCAGGGGGTTGTTTTTCTTCGGTGCCAGAATTTGTACCTAAACCTGGAGGGTTTTACGTGGTTTCTTTGGTTGTTACACGTGACGTGGATGAAGGTCAGTGGGGAAACAGGGGACGGTTTCCCAGCCGCAGCCGCATGCCGAGCCGCAGCCCCAGCTCTGCCTCCCCCACGCCCCTCCGTGTCCCCTGGGTTTTGCTGCCGGGGCTGGCAAACGAGACTGAGCCATCACAGGTTTACCGGGATAAGGGCCCAAATTTCCCATCGGATGGAGCTGCTCTGCAGGATGCGGAATGGCAGCAGTTGCCACCCCCGGAGGTACCCGGGATGCTGCTCTCACCTCCAGAGCGGTGCCAGGGCAGCGGGGATGGAACGTGGCATTTCAGCCTGGGTGACGGAGGGGCCCCGCTGGCAGCGAGGATTCCCACTCGGCTATTTTTTCAGGAGCCCCCGTAGCGGTGCGTGGGGCCGTGGTGGGGCTGCACCTCCCCTCTGCCCCTCCGTGGGGTTGTGCTGGGAGAGGCTCCCGGGCACTGGTGTAAGGTCCTGTTGAACCAACTGCTAATAAATCGGGGGGCTCTGGTTTTACTTGTTGGTTGTTGCCTGTTTCTCTCCTCTCTGATGCGATCCAGTGCTACTCCCGGAGGGGTGCCATCTGCTTTTGGGCACCTTTGATCCCAGCTTTTGGGGGGATTTGGGGAGGAAGGGGGTGTGCGTGGGAGCAACCATCCGTGCACGAGGTGGCAGCAGCCGTCTAGTCCTGGATCCGGCCGCGCTGCACAGCCGCCCGCGGCCTCCTGTTCCCGGGATGGGGCCCACGGACAGCCGGGACAGCGTCCAGCTCTGACTGTGTTAGCACTGGGGCAGCGATTTGGAGGGACCGGGGGGGTCCCCACTTGCCTTTTCCCCCTTCCCAAGGGTGGATAGCCCCTGCCTGCCAGAGCCTGCCCACCCGTCTGCTGCCTCCCCACCGCCTTCCGCAGCCCGTCCCCTGCAAAGCGCTGGAGGAAACGAAGACGGAGCCTAATTAATCCCAGCCGGGTTTGTTTGAACCTGTCGGAGTGACAAACGATGTGCGATGCAGCAGGAGCCGCCGGACGGAGGAGAGGGGGCTGCGAGGGGAGGGCTGTGGGCTGCCTGCCTGCCCGCACCCCCAGGGCTGCCTGCCTGGACAAGGAGGCTTTTAATTTCTGGCCATGCTGGAGCAAAGCCAGGCCGTGTACCCCATGCCTGTTACCCACAGTTCCCTTCCCGGTGTCCCTGAGCCCAGCAGAGAGCGGTGGGGTTGTGCTCAGGCTGGCCGCCATCATCCACATCCACCCCTGGGTGATGTGCAACACCCCCAGCTCAGCCCTGGGCTGCCCCAGGTGGGACCAGCTGCTGCCCAGCTTGGCCCAGAGTTAATTGCTTGTTAATTAACGGGGCCAGGAGCACAGCTCAGCCCTGTGTGTTGGCCCCCGGCATGCCCGGGAGGATGAGGGCTCTGCTCTCCCATGGCTGCAGAACAGCCATGGGGGAGGAAGGCTCCGTCCCCCTCGACCCTGGCCCGCCTTGGCACCCATGATGTTTTCTAGCTTCTGCATCTGCCAAAAATATGCAAACTCAGTGCAATCCAGTGCTGGGCTGGGCAAGGGCCAGAGGTTGGGTGGCTATGGCCGGCACGTCCCCGGGGGAGAGCGGGATCCCCAGACAGCATTCCCGCTTGGGGTTCAAATCCCGCTGTGCCCCAGGGCTGCTCCCCCTCCCCAGCCAGGGGCTGCCGGGGCTGTCCCTGCTGTGGCCTCGTCCTGCAAACTCTCGCTGGAGATGCCAAGGCAGCCCCTGCCCAGCTCTGAGCCCCCAGGGTGCTGCATGGGGAAGTGGGTGGGACCTGGGATTCCTGGGGGTCCCGGAGGTCTCAGACCTGAGCCCAAGGCTGCTCCAGGCTTTCCGCAGCTCCAGCCCTCAGGCAGGACCATGGTGGCCGTGGTGAGGGCTGGCTTTCCTGGCCATGAAGAGCCATGGCAAGGTCCAGTCGAACCCTGAGGCTGCTCTCTACACCTTGATTCATCCTGCAGCCATGCCCTGACACATCCTGTATCCACGTCCTGACACATCCCGTGCCTGTGCCCCAACATGTCCTGCATCCTCCCCAGCTGCTCGGGGATATGCCAGTGAGTCCTGGCTGCAGATGGATGCAGGAGGGATGTGGACCCCGGCAGTGCCCACCCAAGCTGCTGTTTGCATGGGGCCAGGCAGTGCTGGGCATGCTGCAGCCTGCCGGGCTGGCAGGGAGGGATGCAGGCAGAGAGCGATGCAGGGAGGGATGCTGGTAGGGAAGGATGCAGGCAGGGAAGGGATGCAAGCAGGGAGGGATGCAGGCAGGGAGGGATGCTGGCAGCAGAGTGCAGGGCTCACCTGGCTGGGCACAGGGGTGTGCGTCATGGCCATATGTGGTAACTCGTTACTGGGATGTGCGGATGAATGCAGGTACCCTGTGGTCCCCTTCTCTGTCCCCAGCACAGTTGCATGGGACAGGGGCCGGGTCCTCCCCCCAGATGCCTCCCAGAGCAGTGGGGTGCCTCTGGTCCTGCTGCCCCATGAAGCCGGTGCATGACGCCCCGTCACCCCACAGCCACGCAAAACCACCCGCACTGGCATTGCCGCCAAGCCCCTGAGCTCCCCAGGGGCCACGAGGGCCAGCTCCTGCTGTGGTCTGAGCTGCTGTACCAGCAGCCGTCCTGCGTGCCACACAGGTCTCTCCAGGACAGGGATTTTGGCAGGAGGGCTGGAGGCACAGCGCTGTGCTCCCAGAGCTCCATCAGATGGGTCGGGAGGGTAGGAGCTGCGGGAAGAGGGAATAAGGCGAGAGATTCCCGGGTTCCTGCCAGGATCACTTGGGGCATTTATAAGCCTGAAAGGGCAGATCATTTACAGCCCCTCCGCTCACCCGGCAGCTCTGTCCCCTACTAGAGACAGCGGCTCAGCCGTGCACGGCACAGCCCTGGGCAGGGCGGGCAATAACAGCCCACTCCCAAAAGGGGGGACTGGAGTGAAATTCCCAGTTTTGCAGCCTAGCTTCATTTAAAACCCCCGGCCCTGGAGGTGATGGAGTGGGGAGTTTGCAGCATGTCCAGCCAGGGAAGGAGGTGACAATGCCGGCAGTTGGGGTTCATGTGCACCCCAGACAGCTCCTCCTGCCCCACTGCCGGTGGTGTCCCGGCTCCATGCACGTGCTGGAGGCATGTGGGATGCAAACCCCCGTGGGGGGATGTTGTGCCTCCCACCGTCTGATGAACGGAGTGGGTGGCAGGACAAGGAAAGAAACCTCTTGGATCACTTGAAAGCCGTCTCCTGTGTTGGCTTCCCAAAGTGGGTGAAGGTGGGGGTGCTCAGCAGTTTTTGGGTGGGATGGGTTCCTCCTCCAAGCGCTCTGTGCTGTGTCCAGCCTTTACAGCCTGCTGAAGCTTGACATTTAAATCAAGCTTTACAGTGAGACTTAGTAGAAATCAGAATTATTTCAATCAAAAAATGTCTATACCATGGGTTTATGTTGGAGAAATCTCACTGTGACCCTCCCCACCAAACTAATGACCTCCGGGTTCTGCTCCTCCAAAGAAGTGCATGAAAGGGGCCGAGTCCAGCAAGCACGAACCTGTCTAAGACCTCGGCTCTGAAAACCTAGCGAGGGAGTCGGGAAGGGCCATGGAAACTGCTCTTTCACAGGGACGAACAAGGGTGGGTCTGCACCCTATAAATAACAGAGATCACCGACGGTGGAGGGGCCCCTCATCTACCCCCGAGAAAGGCATCCTCAAACCAGATGGCTGGAGGTTAAAACCAGATGATACAAATATTTCACACCGTGGCAGGACTGCGAAAGCGGCAATGGCTTCGCCCTCTTCCACAACCCTTTCCTCCAGGCTGGGGACCTCCTCCCAGGGGCATATTCTCATGGAGGTGGGTGTGGGTGTGACACACCAGGACCTGCGTGGATGGGAAGGTGGCAGAGGTGCTGCTGGTGAGGCTCTGGCTGTGGTCAGGCTCCTGCTGGGGCGATGGGACCCTCATGGAGGGTCAGATTTGGGACAGCTGAAAGCCTCCTGAGACCTCATGCAGTGTCACCCAGCAGTGCTGTGTGCTGGGAGGGGACAGTGGCTATGCCAGCCCTGCCGGAGGGCCGTGTCCCATTGCATGACCCCTGCAGCTGCTGGGACGTGACCTTGGCTCTCTAGCCCTGACACTTACTGCATCCTTGTCGTGGGACCCGTGATCGGAGGGAGGATGATGCCTAGTCGGGGGGGGACAGTCCAAGTCACCAAGTCCTTGAATAAGAGCCATGCAAAATATTTCTCCTAATGCCTCTCGTGATTTTGAAGTGACGTATTTACACTTTGTGATAAAATAATGCTAAATTCTGGTGTCTGAAAAATGTCAATATATTTTTATTATATGTTCATCTACCCCTGGATTACCAAGCCGATAGAAATCCTTTTGAAGTTGTACATTTTCCTGTAAAGATTTATAGGTCTTGTTTTGACAATACAAATGTACAGAATGTCTTCTGTACATTAGAAGACATTTATATATAGGGTATTTACAACGCCTTAGAGTGTAAATATGAACCGCCCATTTAAATGTCACAGCCTAAATCAGAAAACGCTGGAGACGTAAAATAGACTTGAAATGTCAAAGGACAGATGACAAAAAGATGTTTCTTCCATCTAAGAAAATTGTCTTACAACCTATTTCCATTAATCCCGGCTTTTTGCTGCCTGTAGTTAACCCAGTTCTGTGAGTGGCATTTGTTTTAAAGCAGAGATGTGGTGATGGGCAGTTTGGGGCTGTAACCCCACGGGGCTCCGCTGAGAGACGGACCCCTCCAGCCCCACGAAGCTCCTGGGCTGGTGCCCCCCTTCTCATCTCCCTCATCCCAGCCCCACATCCCCCTCCATCTCCACCTGCCAGCTCCCCCCCGCCACCATCCTGCATCCCGCCGCCCTCCAGCAAGGCGCCTTTGTCCCTTCCCGCGCCATTTATTATTAAAACCAGGTGTCAGAGCGGCTCTGAGCCTGGGGAGAGCCGGGGCCGCTTCCCGGGGGTCTCGGGGCAGGGAAGCGGCGGGTTGTCCCCCCACAGAGGGACCGCAGGGGCACAGGGGGATGAACTGGGGGGGCAGCTCCAGCTCCCCAAGGAACCAGACTCCCTGGGGACCCGGTGCTTGGTGGCTTTCTCACAGCCGGAGCCTGCGGGATCTGTGCCGAAGGGGTGTTCCCAATGTCTTCTGGTTCCTGACGCAAGTGCTGCCGGCTGGCAAAGCTGGAACCGGGCAGGTCCTGCACCAGTGGAAAAAGATAGGGGGTGATAAGGTGGTTCTGGTTTAATAATACAGGAGACAGCTGGGAGGCAGCTGGGAGGAGGGAGGCCGGGTCGGGAGGCTCAGGGCAGCTTTAGGATGAGGAGGGGCTGCGAGGTGATGCTGAGTCCTGGAGAAAAGCTAAGGCAGACATTAAATAAGGCTCCAAGCACTGAGGGGGTGCAAAGGGTGACAAGACGCAGATGGCTCTAGCTGTCCTGGCAGCTTTTCATTCAGCAAACCCAGCTTCCAGCCACGTAAATGCAGATATTACTTCTCTGGGCTCAGGGAGCAACAAAAATCATGCAGGTATCAGCACATTCCCACCACTGAGGGGCTGGTACTGCCGTGGAGGTGTAACTCAATGCACATAATACATAGGTTTCAACCATTTTAATACTTTTCCTCCTCTTTTTAAGCCCTGGGGGGGACTCGGTGCTGTTTGTTTGCTTTCAGGATGGTGCTTGCCGTGGGCTGCTTGCCTCTCCCCTACCTGCTGACCCCAGGCAGCGATGCCACCTTCCCCAAACACCTTGGTGCAGCCCAGAGCATCCCCTGTCCCCAGAGCAAGTCCCTGTCCTTGTCCCTTCCCGGGACAACATCTGCAGCTCCTTTGCAGGGCATTCAGGGAGCAAGAGAGGAGAAACTTAGGAGCCAGGGCTGCTAGAGGGACTCTCCAGCCCTCAGTACAGAGGAGGGAAATGTTAAAGTGTTTCCCGCTGTCGCACATCTGGGTTGAGTTTCACCACTGATCCCTCCCCTGTGCACCACGGGGGCCGCTGGGACTTGGAGAGCCGTGACGTGGGTCCCAGCACCGAGGCAGGCGTGAAGGGTGCTCGGGGACCTCTTTCCCCCTTGCATGGGGTGCTCAGCCTGACGGAGAGCCCACCTCAGCCCCCATCTTCCCAGCCCTTCCTCCGCAGCCAGGCGCGAGCAGCCCGGCGCTGCCGACCATCCAGGCGTGCTGCAGACGCCCCCAGGACCCTCCAGTTCCTCGTCCTTCCCTGCCACCTCCATCCACCCACCCTCACCTGGGTCTGCCGGGATGCTTTCTCCCCACTGTCCCTTCCATGCTGGGCATCGCCTCCATCCTCCCCTACCAGGTGTCCCACAGGGCTGGTGGCCATACGTGGGTGCTGCGCAGCCAGACAGCAGTGCCACAACCAGACCCCATGGCAGAGAGGGGACAGACGGATCCTGTCCATGTGCAATGACACTGTCACACACACACACACACACACACACACTCCCCTGCAATACACCATCACCAGAGCCAGCAGGAAGATGCTCTCACTGCCTGTCCCGCCTGTTGGTGCTCACAGTGGGACCGATGAGCCGAGCTGGAGGACGATGCTGCTGGCAGCCATGAGCCGGGCTGGCTCCTGGCCCCAATCCACATGTGCCAGGGAGAAGCCCAGGCATCCAGCTCGATGGTCCCACGGGCCACAGTGGGCTGGGAGGGAGCCCCGTGGTGCGAAGGTGGGTGCAGTCCGTAGGTGCATGGAGGCGTTCGTGGGGGGGGTTGCAGTGGGGAGGGGGTGAGGAGCAGTGCAGCGAACTGGACCCCCACTCCAAACTGCCGCTAGGGTCTCTTCCCTGGGCCACACACATCCATGTGGATATTTATACAGGATGGGAGAGGAGCATCCAGCCCCGCACGGCCATGTGCCTCTCCGCGCGCACACCCCCCCCAGAAGCCATACGGACCCAACACGAATCAAACGCCTTGGAATGAGCCAGAATAAATATTTTACGGTAAATTACCAAGGCTAATAATTATAAAAATCTGTACTTATGACCCAGAGCCAGGGGAAGATTTCCAAGCAGCTGGTGACCACATGGGTGATGGTTCCCCCCCCGCTCCCTGGACGGGCTGACAGACCCCTCCCCACTCGTGGGGAGCAGCCTGAGGGTAAGGACTGGGGGGGCTCCGGGAGTGGGTGTCCTCCCCTGGGTCTGGTGCTGGGGTTGCTGGGGGGTCTGTGAAGCCCCATGGAAGGGCTAGAGGCAGGATTTCCCGCAACGGCGATTGCTGCTGGGGTTTGGGGAGGGAACGGCACAGGGCAGGGGGGGGTCGGCTTCCCGCCTGCACAGCCCCGCTCTGGGAGCCCGTGGGGTTATCTTATCGCTGAAGGACTCGGGGAAGGCAGCATTGCAATGGGGGGAGAGGCTGAGGGATGGCAAAGGAGAGAGGAGGAGGAGAGATGGCCCTGGCTGGCTATGGGGTGGGTTTGTTTCACACATTTGACTGCTGGGAGACTGAGACACCCCTCCTCAGCTAGCAGGAGCCAGGTCTGCCCTCCCCCCCCAGCTCTGCCCATCCCCAGGACTGTTGGGACCGGACAGTCCCTGGGGGGGATGTCTCAGATCTGGCCACGTGCTCGGGGCTGGACGAGGCACATGCCGGGCGAGCATCCCCATCCCCGCCTTGATGGGGACCGCAGCCCAGGGAGGGGACCAGGCAGAGGGTGTGGGAACCTTTTGCTGTTTCTTTTCCTCCTTTCTCCTCCTCTGAGCATTAGCTGGGATGAGCACAGCGAGAGTGTGGTCATGCACCCCCCTGCCATCTCTCAGCCCCTTCCTTCTCCTTGCAGGCCCTGGTGTGACCATCCCCATCACGGCTCCCCGCAGCTCCTCTCCATCACCCTGGCCACTGCCTTAGCCCCATCTCCCTCCAGAGCAGTTGGAAAGAGGGGAAATTTGAGCAGCCTGACCCCCCTCATTGCTTCCCCCTTCCCCCAGCCTTTTTCCCTTCCTCCCTGCCCTGATTCAGAGAAAAAAAATCAGCTGGATTTCAGGTCAGCACCCGGCTCTCCCTCGCTTGGCTCCTCCGGGCCAATGACTCAGACAGTCGACGGCGGCGGCATCCGCAGCTCCAGCCCCGCTTGGCTCCGCTCCCACCCGGCACGGCTTCAGCAACAATGGTGTTGGCCTTGAGCAAGCTTACGCAGAGCAGCGGGCTCCCTCCGCACCCGACAGTGCTTCAGGCAGTGAGCAGGGTCAGCACAGGGAGGGAGTGAAAGGGGGGGACCCATCACCTGACCCCAGCTGGGGGGCTTGGAAGTGTTTGGTGAACATCTGCATGGACCGAGGGCTGCAAGCAGGTGGATGTCACCAGCAGGTGATGTCTGCAGGTGGGTGCGAGCATCCCACCCACACCCCCTCGGTGCTGAGTAGGCTCGGGGAGAGCACCCAACCCCTCCCTGCCCGGGGGTCCAAGAGGGGCCGGGGATGCCCCATCTCACCCAAGAACTTCAATCTTCTCCCAGGGGGATACAGCTCCCAGTCCCTTGGGATCGTTACCCCCGTTCCCGGGGACGCTCAGGCGAGCTGACCTGTTCTCAGCCCTTCCTCCATGTTAGAGAGACGTGCGCAGGCGGCGGCAGCCCTTGGCTGAGTGCGGACCTTGGCTTCCAGCGATCAACAGGAAACGGGAGATGGATTTCTCGGCAAACTGGGCTTTCCATAAACAGTCTGAGGGGCCGACCCGCGACGGCGGGAGCAGTGCAGAGCCAGGGCTGGGCTTTACAGCTGTTTATCGCATTTTTCTGCTCTCGTTTCCTCCCCAGCTCGGCAGCTCGGGGTTCGTCTTCTCCTGCATGCAAGTCGGGGCCAAGTTGAGCACTGTCAGATGGGCTGCTGCCATTCCCAACCTGAAGCACCCGGGATCCTCCCACTCCAGCGGGATTGGGACAGGCAGCATCGCATGTGTCCTGTGCCCCGCTCAGCCTGGGTACGACATGCCAGTGTCCCCCCCCCAAATCTCTTCCAGACCTTAAACCGAGCTCCCATCAGGCTCCTTTTGCTTTGGAGCACATAACACTGCTCCACGGCGCCATGGCTCTCTGCCCCAGGCCAGCCATTAGCTAACCAGACCTCAAGGGCACACAAGCCTCCAATTTCTCGGCAATCAGGACTTAAGAAAATACAAGCTGACCCCGAGAGGTGAGAGAGGACTCGGGGGGGCAGCGCTGGGCTCTGCGCCTGCTTCTCATTAGCAGCAGCTTGTTCAGCGCCGTCCCCGCTCCCCCATCCCACCCTGGCGAGCTTGGTGACTCCGGTATTTCCCGGTGATGGTTTGCCTGTCTCAGACAACCATGAGATGAGAGATCTGGTTGTAGACCATCCCTCCATCCATCTGTCCATCCCTCCCAGCAGGACGGAGCTGCTCCATACCCATGCATCCTCTGTGGCCCATACTGGCATCCCCGGGCACTGATCCTGACCCGAGAGGCAGCATCGGGGGCTGCCCCCGTCCCCATCCCCGTGCATGCCCCATCCCACGGGACAGCGGGGACTGTGTTTTCGGGTGGCAGAGGTTGGTGCGGGGCAATGGGGTCAGCCGGCGGCGTGGGCCCCGTTTGCTGAGCCGAACAAAAGGGCTTTCTTTCGGCGCGGGCTTGGAAGGGAGCGTGGCCCGTCTGGAAACGAAGCCGCCTGCGTCAGAGGCAGACGGCGGCGGGACAGGGGGTTCTTCCAGAGGGCAGGAAAAGTGGCGGCGGCGGGGCTGCGCCAGAGCCCCCAGGGAGCTGCCGCCAGGAGCTTTGCAGGGACGAGACCTCGGGACCCTCATGCCCCCAGCCCCAAGGTGCCCCGGTGGCAGGAGGGGGCTGGGGTGCCCGGGGCGGATGCATGGCCAACTCTCCTCATCCCATGATGCCACCACGATGCCAGCGGTGCTGCCATTCCACCCCACAAGCCAAGCAACCCCCAACTTTGCAAAATAGGGTGGAGTTTTTTGGCTCCAAAAATGCCCCATGGAAAGGTGAGAGCGGGCACACAGGCAGATGTGTTCACAGTTCAGGCGAAGAGTGAGAGACCTGGCACAACACCAATTTCGGCAGGTCGGTGTCGATGGCAAGTGCCAGCTGCCGGCCCCTCCCCGCCATGCCAGGTACAGCCGAAAGCTGCCCACAAAAGCAAACTGTGCGACCCACCAGAACACAAGTAGCTCTGTGGAGCCATACAGGCGTTGCTGGCGCGGCCGTCTGTGCGTGTTTTGGCACCAAAACGCACATCCTATTTCCATGTGATGGATGTGCAAGAAAATGTGTTTGCCTGCAGAGAGGGGATGTGGATGGCGGGATGGGGTCTGGAGCAGGGCTGGCAGGGGAGGCGGGATGCTGGACAAGGAGAAACGCTGCCTGGAAACGGGCTCGGCTGGACCAGGGCTGTGTTTGGGAGGAAAGCTGGTATGTGGGTGTGTTGGTGCATGAGCACGTTGGGCCGGGGAGTGTGTTGAAACAGAAGGGTTTGATTTTTTCATTTGAAATGGCTTTTCTGATCTCTTGGAATATATAATGAAACGTTACCAAAGGGGAGGAAAAAAAAAAAGGAAAAAATAATCACTAACTATTCCTTCCCGCCCTGAAAAATCCCCTTCGCAGTCACATTTTCTGCTTGCTTGCTTGTTTGTTTTTCAGCATCGGCATGAAGCTGTGCCTCAGAGGCTCACATGTCCCAATGCCGTGGCTCTGCCGGCCCCAGGCTGACGAGTGGGGATGGCTGTCAGGGACCCACGCTGCAGGGACGCTCCCAGCCAGGGATGTGCCAGTGTGTGGGATGATGGCAGTTGCATCGCCCGGTATTTGGAGGAAGGAAGAAACCTCATGGACGTCACTCAGTGCCCAAATGTTACAGGAGTGCAACCAAACAGTGCCTGCTCCTGCAGCGAGGGATGCTCGTGATCCCCTGGTGCCCCCAGCCCTGCATCCCAGTCCTCAGCGGGAGCAAGGGGATGGTTAGCACGGGGCAGTGGGGGATGCTCCAAGAGTGATTCATGCCATCGCACTCAACCCAGCATGACAACACGGTTGTGCAGTGGGAAGCTCCTGCAGGATTCGCTTTTGCAGCTGTAAATCAAAAAAGCAGCTTGTCTGTGAGCCAGCTCTCCCGGGGAAGGATGCTTCCAGCCCCGTGGAGTTTTCGGGGCTCCACCCCGGCCTCTCCGCAGGTACCGGTGCAGGCAAGGGCTGCAGGTGCCAGAGGTGCTAAGCCACGTGTGAGTCCCTGGCACTGCCCATGCCCCTGCCTGCCCTGCCTCTCCCTGGGCAGCAGCCAAGAAGGATTTGGATCCATATCCCTATTCCCATGGAGTTCACTCCCCAGATTCCCACTTTTTATTTTTTCTGGCAGTGTTTGGTTTAATTTGTCCCCAGCGAGGTGTCGGAGCCCGTGGGGCAGTGTGGCTGGGGCTGCCCCAGCTATAGCCGCTGCTATCCCACACCAGCTGCCACATCCCTTGTGCAGCCATCCCTGTCCCCTCGGACAGTGCAAGGGGCACCCAGGGGTGCAGATGTTGACACCCCCCCACCCCAGGAAGGCGCTGGGCCAGCCTGCTCCAGGCATTGCCCCGTCTCCACAACTTCCCAGCTCCCCGACAGCCCTGGGAGCGCCCTGAGCCCCAGACCCCACTGATTAGAGACGTTTAACATTCCTCCCAATGCCAAAGGGATATTTTATCAGCGTTTTTTTTTTCCTGCAGACTATTTTCTTTTCATGAAAACATTAAATGGCCTGAGAGATAAGGAGCAAATTTATAGCAGTTCACACCGAAGCAGCCAAGCCACTGGCAAGGAAAAAATGCCTTCCCTCCCGCTACCCGCCTTCCCTCGCACGCTCCCCACCCTGGCCGCTTCCTCTCATTCTCTCCAAATTCTCCTGACTCCCACGACAAGCTCGGCTGCCCCGTCCCGGCTCTTCCTGCCCCATAGCAGAGCTCGCCACAAGGTCACCCACCGAGCCAGAGACCGTGGCACAAGGAGGTGCTGGTACAGTCCCACTCGCCATCACCCCGGGGATGCTCGTGAGGACTGACGGCATCCTGGGGTGATGCAGCCCCATGTCTAGAGGATATACAGCCTGGGGCCATCCTCATGCCAGGGCTTCTGGATCCAGGCTGTGCAAAGCCTGCCTTGCCTTAAAAATGAGCCCGTCTAAAACCAGGTTGATGTTAATCGTGGGTCTGGGTGAGACCTGCAAGCCTTCCCCTTCCCTCCCCCAATAAAGCATCCCTTGTTCCATCCCTGCCGCTGGGAGCTGCTCAGCAAACCAGCCCTAGGGCTCACAGAGCTGTAATGTTTAACTTACCAAAATCTGCAATAAATTTTCCTAGCGGCCCCCAATCAGCTGGCCCCCGTCCGCCGGTGCTGCAGGTTTATGAGCTCTGAAGAGCTATAAAGGCCTTTTACTGGCTGCGTTTTTTATTTCAAATTAGAGTGTGACTGGATAAACACCGGACAATGTACCGATTTACCGGGCGCCCCATGGAGCGCGGGGCTGGGGGCTCAGGGACAGGCTAAGCTGTGGCCCCACGGGATGGACAACGCGTCCCTTCACCCTGGCTGAGCTGGGCTGATGCTTCCCCACCCCCAGCCAGCCAAAAACACGAGGGCTGGGGAAGGGGAACCCTCTTCAGGAGCCCCCATGGGTGCCAGGGCAGGGGGTGGGCTCCACCCAAGGGTCCCAGTGACGAAGGGTCCAGCCAATTTGGGGAAAACAGAGGACATCGGTGGTCCCCTCCATCTCAAATCCCACTTGAAGGTTTGCCACCAGCTGATGTCCTCTCCTGCCCAGAAGGTCAAGGACAACATCTCTTCTATGAGAATAAGGGAGGGATGCAATGCCAGGGACCCTGCATGCCCCCATCCCATGTTGAGGCATCCAGTGGGATCTGCGGGGAGCCGTGCCAGCCACCCTCTGTGCTAGGGACATGGAGGTGTCCCTTCCCTGCTTGCAAAAGTAGTGTCACCCCATTTTACAGGCACCAGGGTCTGTCCACAGGTGCCATAGAGGGTGACAGAGGGGGGGAATGGGTAAAGAACATTGGGCTATCCAAAGTGGATATTTTCCAGCCCTCCCCTGCCAGCAACTTGCCTGCTCGGTGGCCCCAGGGATGCTCTCGTGTCCTTGGGGTGCTGGCAGCGGGGGACATGCTGCCAGCCCTCCCCAGCCCCTCTCTGCCACTGTTAGTCACAGCTCTGCGGGACTGCTCTGCCCTGTCCCCAGGATGGGAGGGCCATCTGGGGTCTCAGACCCCCAGGGATGCAGGGCTGGTCCCCCCCCTCTTCACAGCAGGGACACAGCATGTCCTGAAAACAGGGACACCTCTTTCCTGGCCTCGAGTTTGAGGGGTTGGCTGCTCTTTTGGAGGGACGAAATCATTCAGGGGGGGTGACTCTGGTGAAGCTGAGCAGTTTTCCAGGCTGTAATTTAAGGGTGTCCCCTCCCCCCCTCACAGGGATGGGTGTCAGGGCAGAGGGGCTGCTTGCTGCTGCCTCCACCTCCCCCAGGACAGACACCATGCCACGGCGCTGAGAGCGGGGCCGTGCTCCCAGCCGCTGTGAGCGCTTGAAGAATATAGGTAGTTAATGCCTTCAGCATGTATGAAATATCCCATATGCTGGGAAACAAAAGGGGCTCTGTGCTATTAAAGTTTCATTTCCCCACTCCCCTCCTCCCGCCCCTCTCCCCCCTGTTCACCCTGCCCTGCGCGGCGCGGCTGGAGGAGAGCAGGCGAGGAGACCCAGGCGCTGCTGGCCCCCAGCTCCCAGCTGGGACCCCGGGGTCCGGGCACAGTGGGGGGAGCGTGGGCTTGAGCCCCCCGGGCTCACCTGGAGCACATGGAGAGCAGAGAGCTTTGCTTCCCCGCGGGAGACAAGGGAAGGGGAAAGAGGTGAGCGTGGCGAGTACGAGCATCCCTGGGCTTACCAGAGTTGCCCTGGGCTCAGTGGCCGTCCCAGCGGGATGCTGGCTGGGGATGGCTCTCGGTGCCCATGGGGGCAGAGCAGTGTTGCAGGACATGCTCCTCAGGCATGGGCATCGGCAGACTCCAGGGCGGAGGAGCCTCCGAGCAGAGCAGCGGGTGGAGGTGGGCTTCCCTGAGACCCCTGGCGTGTTTTCCCCATGACGGGGGCTCTCTTGGCTCCTTGGTCCTGCCCGGGATGGGACACCTCTCTGCCAGCATCCAGCCTGCCCTTGGCCAGGGTGGGCTGGGGATTTGGAGGGGGGGAGCAGCCCTTTTCCCCAGGACCCCCTGGAGCTGCTGGGGAGAGGATGAGCTGCTGTGGGACTGTGCTGGAAGGGAGAGACAAGCTGGGGGAAGACAAGGGAGAGCGGCACTGGGCAGGGGGTTTGGTGGCAGCAGAGCCAGCCCAGGGAGGCAGCCCTGGGGGAGCCCAGGTGCCCCATCGCTGTCCCCTTACAGGAACAGCCCTTCCTTGTGGCCGGACCCCCGGGGGTCCACGGGTTTTGGCTCCAGCAGTTCCCAGGGCTGCCGGTGCGGGTCCCCCGGGCTCCCGAAGGGGTTAAGGGAGGAGAGGAAAAGCGGAGAAAGAAAACAGAGGGTTGGGAGAGAGCAGCTCGGTCAGGGGCTGTTTGCACTGGCTTGGATGTGTCCTCGGCGTGTTTATTCCTACTGCACAAGCACTTTTGCCAGAATGAGAACCAGACTGCTGAGCATGCTGCGCGCACACACACGCACACACACACACACACGCTGCTTCTGGTGCTCACGCATGCACAGCCCCATCCTAAAACGCTTCCCAGTCGCACCCTTCCTTTTCCACCTCCTACCCATTTCCCTCCGTGTTCGGAATCGCAGGGGGACCCCCACCCCGAGGAGCGATGGCTGGTGGCCGTGCTCCGGCCTCGGGGACGCCTGTAGCCCAACCGAGCAGCAGGGCTGCTCTCCTGCCTCGCTGGCCCCGACCCTGCCCGTCCCGGCCGGGCTCGCAGCCTTGGGCGAGCCGGATGGGAGCAAACCTCGTGTCCCAAGGCCACCAGCCTGCTGTGCCGCTGGGGCCAAGGCCTGGGAACGGGCATGTGCTGGGGTTTGGCTGCTTTCCTGGTCTGGAAAGAAAACACCCCCCTCCCTGGGATGCTTTTTGTTTCCCATGCACTGTCCCTGAGCGCTGCCCGTGGGGCTCGGAGGGGCCAGACCCTGCTCTGGGGTGCACTCAGTCCTGTCTTCTCACTGCGCTGCTAAAATGTCCTTGATCCTGGTGGTGGTGGTGTTGGTCCCCAGGCTGTGTGCATCCATCTCTCCTCTCGGGTCCCATCCTGCCTCTCTGGGATCAGAGCTGGGCACCGAGGGACTGGCCAGGAGCCTGTGGGGAGCTGCTCCCCCTCCCTTAGCAGCATGATCCTGTTCCCCATCCGCCTCCTCCAGGCTGAAGGGCTTCAGAGATGCCTGGCGGGGGGGGTTACAGCAGGGAAAACAGGGCTGTCAGGGCTCGGCAAACCTCAGCCAAGCCGCTGGCTCTGCCATTGACCTTGCATCTACGCGTGGGCAAGTCGTGTGCCATGATCCCGGCAGCCCCGGGTCATGACTCCTTGTTTGTCTGATCGGATCGAGCTGGGGGGGCTGTGACAGTGGCAAACACAGCTGTGAAACCAGGCAGGGGCTCACGCTATGCCGGGCCCCGGGATGGCCCAGGAAGCTCAGCAGCCCCTGGAGCCCTGGGGGTGGACTGAGATGCTCTGGCTGTCAGTCAACCCAGTTCGGGCTGCCCTGAATGCGAAGAGGTTGCTTAAACTGGATTTTCGAGCCCCTGTGGGTTTTTTGGCTTACTTAATGCGTCGTGTTTTATGTCTGTTGAGGCTGAGCTCCATGGGGCCAACGTGGCTGCAGGATGAGCCTCAACCCTGCTGCAGGAGGCTGCCCTGCCCTCCCCACCCGTGCAGGTTTTTGGCACGAGCAACAACAGGCAGCCCAAGAGCCGGGGATGACCCCATCCCCATGGTGCTCGCCTCCAGGAGCGGGATCTTGTTTAATTAGCGAGAATTCATCATCATCCCCCCAGCAAATGTTCGGTGGTATCACTTGGGAAAGGCATGAAGGCACAGTCATGCCAGCCCTCCCTCCGGCATCTGCTGCTGGAGCTCTGCGGGAAAATTTGGGTGTGGGACCTGCTGTGCCGGCGAGCCGGTGGCTGCACAGCCGGGGCCATTCCCGCATGATGGATAACGAAGGGGAGCTGCCTGGAGCAGGCAGGGTTGTGTGGAGCCGGGGGGAAGCCGGGAGCTGCCTGTACCGGCTCGCCAAGCTGTCTCTCTCCGGCATGGCTGGGGTCTGCTCTGCAGCAGCGGCGGTGCCAGCTGTGGGGAGAGCTGTGCTGTGCCGGACTGCTGGACCCCAACCAGCATCAGCCTCCCTGCCCTGCCTCCCCCCTCCCCGGCTAGCTGCCTCGGCTCTGCATGTCCCAGGGGCTGGAAGGAGCCCCCGGTTCATCCTGCAGCCCCGAGTGAGTTTATAGCAGCAGGGATGCATTTCTCCACCCCAGCTGCCATCATCCCAGAGCTTGGTCTTTAAGGTCATCTTCTCTGTTAGACCTCCTTGGTTTTTGCATTTCATCTGAGCTTTGAGAAGGCCGAGCTGCAGTTTCATCCCTGGCTTCCCGCAGTGATCTGCTGGGGCCACAGCTGACCACCCTATGTCCTCGAGCAGCGGTGGCCAGGGGTCCCTAGGGATGGCCACCCACCTCGGTGGCACCTTGGGCTTTCACTGGGCTGCAGCTGGTGGGACCTGGGATCTGCAGTGCTGGGGAAACCTGGTGCTTTGCTCCCCAAAACTGCACCAAGAACGGCCCAGCCGGGCTGGGGCTGTCCTCATCCCCAGGGACACAGCAGTTGAAGTTGAATTCAGGGTCCAAGATAAGCAAAGGCCAGGACAGGCTGGGACCTGCCCCATGCAGGGCTGTGCTGTGCAGCCAGAGCACCGGTGGCTCCTGGAATGGTCCGGATGGGACCCCCAGGTCAGACAGCCCCATTAGGGATGATGTGGGGGGTTAGAGTGACCTCTGGACCCAGCCTGGAGGGCTGAGCAACCTCAGTGTCATTCAGTTGGAGTGCACAGACGTTCAACGGGGATAAATCCCCATGGAGCACTGGGGTTCGCTGAAGCCCCCCACCAGCCTGGGGCTGGGAGGTGGTTTGAACGGTGGGAGGAAGGGAGCAGGTTTGCCGAGTGCCATAACCTGACTAAAAGCACCCCTGGGAGCTGGGACGGTGGAGTGGGTACAAACATCTACTGGGGCTTGGTATGGGATATTTGTGCTGGGCTACAAAATGCATTTCATTCCAAGTCCAGTTCAGCCTACACCGTGCTGCCCTCCAAGGGACCAGCATCCCTCCTATCCAGCCCCCTGTCCTCTGCCCCCAACCCGCTCTCAGCCCCCTCGGTGCCTGGGGGCAGAGAGGTGAGCTTCCCCGGGGCGACTCCTCTCCTCCCTGAACTTGAAGGGACAAGGATGTGGTCCAGCTGTCCAGGATGCCGCTCCCCTCCTCTTCCCTTGCTCTGCTCACCGCTTAATACGGACAATTCCTCTGGTGCCCCGCAGCCCCCATGCGTTTCCCGGCTGTTTCTCCTGCTGCTTCTCACTGCCAGCTGTGGGCAGGGGATGAGGGCACAGCTCAGCGTAGGCACCTGCATGCCAGGACCGGCAGTCCCGTGTCCCCACAGGCAGGCTGGGGCACTGGGGACCGCGGGGGTTGCACAGGGACAGGCACTCAGGAATGTTGTTTTTTCCATCCCGGTTTCCGTCAAGGTAGTAAATCAGAGCTGCAAAAGGCTTTTGTTTTCCCCAGCACGCTGCCGGCTGCTGTGCCTGCCAGCCCCTGCCTCGCCTGCAGGAGCCAGGATGCGGCCACCCTTGTCCACACTCCCGGGGCTCACTCTGGGGACAGGAGTCATCCTGGGGACCTGGCAGGGATTTCCAGGGAAGCAATCACATCCCATCCCAGTTCCCTTGCGCCCATTCCTTGGGTGCTGGACCCTTGCAAAGAGCCCTTGTCCCCTGCAGAGAAGATTTTTCTCCATCCATCCTGCATAGCCCAGCTGCGTCCCTCCCATTGCCACCCTCTCCCGGTCTCCTGTGGAAGGCTGTCGGGGTGACACCGAGCTGGCCCCAGCCCTGCAAGGCTTTGGGGTTTAGTGGTAGGGTCCTCATGCAAGGGTGTCACCCCGCAGGCGGCTCGGCCATGCCTCCCCCCAGCACACGGCTCGGCAGCACATCCCGGCCAGGTACGCGGGGAGCCGGGGGGGGTGGATATTGGATTGCAGCAGATGGGAGAGTGTCCGGGCACAGGGTGGCCCAGGCACAGGTCCAAATGACGCTGGGTGACAGCTACACCGCAAAGACGTCTCCCGTATCAGCTGCGGAGGCAGCGCTCCCTTAAAGAAACACAGGGGCCCCCCAGGGACGTGCGGTTGCCCTTGGGGATGCAGCTGACCCTCATCCCATGTGGTGCCACGGGCGGGAAGGTGCCACTGGGGGAAAAGTACCCTGAGGGGAAGATGTCCAGCTCCCCCAAGGGGATATTCAGCTGCTGGCACAGGAAAGGTGTGAAGATCCCCAGATGTATTCATTGCCGCTGGGCTATTTTGGAAAGGGACGGAGCCGATCTTGTGACCAGAGCTGGGGACTGCAAGTCTGGACAGCAGGGTCCTGTCTGAGTGACAACGACCCACTGCTTGACCTCGGGGAAACCCGAGAGCCCCCGCTGTGCTGGGGACAGCTTTCGCACCCCTTCCCGTCCCGGCTTGTTTAATGATGATGAAAACCAAGCGCTGGGCAGCGATGTGGCGGGGGACAACACGGGAAACTGGGGACAGAGCCCAGGCTTGGTTGCAAATCCTCCCCCCACTCCATTGCATCCCTGTGGTCGGGCCACCTGTGGTCCCCAGGGCTGTCCTGAAAGTACACCCCATTTTTTTACAGCTGTGCCACCTGTGCTGTCACTGGGACAGGACCAGCCCAGGCCACCGCGGTCCCCCAGGTCCCCCGGGCGGGTGCCGGCAGCAGATGAAGATGAAGACTTTCTGCAGGCCCCCGTCTCCCTCGGGTTTGGCAGCCTGAATGCCAGCAACGCCTGCCAAAAATATTTGTGTGGGAGGTGGAAAGTTAACTTTAGTTTTAC
>VZSZ01010970.1:12075-34644 GCA_013398815.1 Ibidorhyncha struthersii | reverse complement strand
CGGGTAGTGAATGGGGCCCGGCGCTCTCATGAAAGGAGGCGGGGGCCCCATGGCGTGGAACATGTGTGGTCCGAAACCTGCAGAAGCAAAGTTGGCAGCTTCAGACAAAGCAACAGAACAGACAATGCAGATGTACAACTGACAGAAAACAGCTGGCTTACAGCTGTGCCTTAGAAAGGTGCACATCTCCCACAGCTCCTCAAATCCCCAAACTCCTTCCCCTCTTTCCACCACAACCGGGGGCAATCCTTACCCAGCACACATTCTTACTCCCAGATAAAATCTGGTGGGGGGACTGGACAGGTGTCTGTAATGCCAGTTTAAGTGCTTTCTACTCAACTGCAGAGCAAAGCAAACATATCCACAGGAGTCTGACATCCCATAAAAAAATGGGTTTCTGGATAGATATATACACAGAACCAAACACAGGCTGGCATTCAACCAGCTGCAGAATGGCCCTTTAAAGTTCAGGTAATGTGGCATTTACACAGCCAGCAAAAGCACCGCGTAGGTCTCAGTACCAGTAACAGGGATCTCTGACATGCCTGAGAATTTGCAAGTGAATAAATACATACCACAACAGGCAGCTCAGTTTAATTAAACCGTGCTGACAGCTCATTTTAGATCATTGGTTTACAGTGTATGATCAGGGATGAGGAAACTCCACTCAGGGCATGCATCAGTGCCACAGCGTAGCCAAGGAAGGAGGACTAGACCGTCTAACACTAAATTAGACACCCCCACTTGAAGGGGAAACACAAGTACCTGGAGGTGGTGGCGGAGCAATGCCAGGAGGAGGTGGCAAGGCAATGTTAACCACGGCAGGAGGGCCACTTGGAGGTAGGTTGAAGTAATTTGCAGAAGCCTCCTCTTCTGCAGCTGGAGGAGGGGGGAGAGCTGCAGAAAAAGTACACAGCAGTTATGGAAAATCTCTCAGTCATGAGATGCAGAGGTATCTGCCGTCAGAGAGAAGGCACAATCAGTTCTTCCAGAAGGGCAAACTGCTGCTACTATTGCACATATGAACCCGAGTGAGAAACAGGCTGCACTGAAAGTACAGAACAGTCACCATTTTTCTTCACCTGAAACCAGCTTTGCTTTTTCCATCATACAACACTCAGTGGATTAGGTAAACATTAACCAAGCCTTGAAAAGCGTGGGTTGCCAGTTATCTCAGACCTAAGTAATTTCAGTTCAGCACTAACTTTTCACTCGTCACATAAACTCTCTTTTCATCAAGAATGTGCTTCTAGACAAAGCTTGCCTCCCATCCTAGTTGGATCTGCTGCAAACCTACTGTAACTGCCTGCTCTGGGCTCACCAGTGCCGCTACCGTCCTGAACTCTGTTACTGCTCCCAGAGGTTTAACACCAGCCTCTCCCACAGAAGCAGATCAGCATGAAGTGTTTCAGAGATAAGAACAAGTCCCTCACCTCCGGGAAGTCCTGGAACTGGCTCCAGCTTTATCCCGGATTCTGTAGTACCTTCCTTGTCCTTTTCTTTTCCTCTTGCTGCCTGGGACCTAAAAAAACAAACAAATGCTTTAGGACAAGGATGAGAAAAGGCAGGATAAGCAGATATTCACATCACAATAGTTTCATATTATCTAGTCTAGAACAATTGCTTCAGGCCAAAGATGAAAAATTCACAGAATATCAGAGACAGCTGGTACAAAGTGTGCAAACAGTGTTTACAGTAGCTGGATTAGAAGCAAAACTACAGAAACTCATCCACAACCAGGAAAGCCCTTACACAATTTGTGTATCTCCAACCCAGATCACCCTGCTGAAAGAAAAACAAACCATAACAGGACCCCAAATATTTACCAACTCAGCATCTACTCCAACTTAATATCCAATCCTGCTCCTCAAGACTGCATAAACTGGATGAAGAACCTCGTGGTAGCATCCTCAAGGCCTCTTCCCCCAGCACTCACCTTCCCCATTTGACATTGAGCCTGCGACCATTGACAATGAGTTTGTTGAAGGATTTCTCAGCAGCCACTTCTGCAGCTTGCCGGGTGGCAAACTGGATGAAAGCACACTGTTGCCTCTGCACTACAGTTATTGTCCGTATCTCCCCAAACTGGTAGAAGTGATTTCTGTGTGGGGAAAAAAATGATCATGAAACCCCACTCCTCCTCACCACAGGGTCCATAGCAGAGTAGGATCTCCTCATGTGCTGAAATATATATGCCCAGATCCTTTCTTTTCTCCATCACCAGTTCAGACTAACCATTAGAAATCAAGTCTCTTGCCCCGCTGTGCAATTACAGAGCAATAAAAACTCTGCAGCAGCTTTTCTCAGCAGCTAGCTAGAGAGAGGCTATGGAACTGCCTTGTAAAAAGTGTAACACAGTATCCCCAACAGCTCAGACGCATGACTCATCTTTAAAGACAGAAATTTTAATCAAAGCATTTGAAATGTGCCTGTTTATCTGCTCTCCAACAAACTGGCACTCCTCTGCACTTGCCCAACAACCAGCTCCCCATTAAGGAAAACTGAAAACCAGATTCATTTTTTTTCCTTGCAACAGAAATTTCCTCACTTCCAAGATAAGCAGTAATCAAAGCATCAAATAAAAAGGCAAAGGCAATACAAATTCACCAACACACCTGAGATCTGATTCAGTGATAGTATCTCCAAGCCCTCCAACATACAGTGTAGTAATAGTCTTGTCATCAGGGGGGTCTAGACGGGGCATGGTTGATGCTCGCTTCAGAAGTTTATCAGCCACAGGATCGTTAATTCCATAGTAGCGATCTTTGATGTTCTGATCAGCCAGTGGATCATCTGGATCTGTAGGTTTCTCGTGTCTACGGTTCAGCAAACAAAGCATTTCATACCACCAGTCACAGCTGCATCAAATTAAAATGGCTACAACTGCTACCTTCCCTTCTAAAGGCCCCTGGTTGCCTGGATGTTTAACCCTGTTCATATAAACAAGCCAAAATGGAAAAAGCCCAGAGAACTTAAACTGCAGCCAGGACTGCCTCAAGTTCTGAATGAATGGCACTTCTAACAGTTCAGCATTCAGCACTACAAAACCCAAGAGCTGGATTTCAAATGGCCTCTTGTTCAAACACAAAGATCTTTGACTGAAGGGACTGACGCCACTCAGGGAAAAAATGAACTATGCAAGAGAAGAGCTGCCGTCACCGCTTCAGCAAGACACTACAAGACCATGCAGCTAATTTCTCATAAACGAACTTGCCACAACACGGATTTATCCACTGTCGTTGCATGCCAACTGACTGCAAGCTTCAGGCTGACCCCAATCACAGTGCTGTGTGTCCTGTCCACTGCAGCATTTCCTGTTCTTCGAACCCCAGGGGAGCTCTATCTGACCATGGCGAACAGAACAACTGTTTAAGCTGTATCTGTACCTGTAGGGACACTCTTCTCCTCTCTTGCATTCGCCTTTTACCCAGAAGGAACAGATGTGAGGACGGTTACGTTTATAATAAGGAGTGGTCCGAGCCAGCTTCAGCAGCATGTCACTGGTAGAAGTAGCTTTTCCAAGTGCACCAACTGGTCTGGTGCCATCAGAATTGGATATCTAAACAGTAGTTAAAAGGAAAGTGATGAGATTTTTACCATTACTGGAAATGAATGTACTGATTCAGAGCCAGCAAAGGATTTTAAAGTGAGCTGCGTCGTTCCTTTTCACAAAAGTAAATTTGGCCCCTTTCCTCCCCTACACACATCGACACACGCAGAACCTGATTGTCACTACACTTTCTTACTTCTCGTTCCATGTTCTGGGTGTAGTACTCTTTATTGACATCAGACTTTGGCATTTCATCCTTAAGGGAAAGTCCTGCATCCCGGACTTGAATAGGCAAACCTAGAATGAAACAAAAAAAAAAAAAAAACCAACAAATCCATATGAAGCACAAGCTGAAAGAGCACAAATAGTTACTGCAACCTGCATTAGCCAGAGATAACTCATCTACTGCTCAGGTATACCACACTGTCCCTGAACCTCAGAAGAGATGTGATCATCAAGACTTGTTCTTCTGTCCAGAGACAACCGTGCCAATTTCATGCCCACATTTAAAGACATTTCACTAACTTCTATTTCAGAGGCAAGTCAACCAGCTACTTCTCTTAGTTTACATTTTTCAGTACACACCATATTCCAGGTCAAGCAGACAAGTTTGACAGACATTCTTCAGCTTGCTGCATGTCTGACATACTTCTGTTTTCTTGAAACGCATACGAACACCAGGACACCAGCGAAATACTGTGAAAGGCCTCGCACAAATCTGAAAGACAGAAAGTAGACACTTGTATCACTGTCACACAGCAATGAAGTTACCATTCTGATTCCTGCACAGAAACTTAAAAACCAAACACATCTAATCTCTTTAAATCGTAAAGACAAGTTCTTATTCTTAGGGCTAAGATTCAGACCTCAAGAAATATTTGTTTCTATTTTGGTGCCTTACTTTGACAGGAGAAAATTTAAATTTTTTTCTTTTTTTTTTTTTTTTTAATTTATTTAGTAGAATAACCCAAATGCTGAAAGCAGATCTACTCAAAGGAAAAAGAAATTCTCCTTCATTCCAGGAGATGTCGGTATAGACCTATAAGAGATAAATTACCATTTATTTGTGAATCAGCCACCAGCATAGCAATAAGCCCAGTGGGAGGTTATGAGACTTCTGGCCCAGAAGACGACAACTATCTTAGCCGGTAGAATCTGCTTCTGTTGTATGTATGGTTTGAGGAAGGGAAGCAAGATTTCAGCACATACCTTCTCCCTACCTCAGATGACAACTGATAAAAGGGGCAAAAAAAGCTCTTGAATTTCTCTCAGTCAAGACAACACTAAATATTTCTTGCTCGCTCAGAAATAAACGTGGTTTATTTCTCAGAGAGCTAATGCAAATCACTACCTAGCCACAAATAACATATTCAAAGCAAAAACCTAAACTCCGGTTATTTACGCACCACTTATAAATAAAAACAAACGTGCAAGAGTAAATATGAGATTATTTAAAATGCTGAAATACCTTCAAATATATTACAATATTAGTAAAACCTAATTCTGATAAACATGAGTAAATACTAAGTCTGTCTGAACAGTCTTCAATAATTTTACTACTTTAAGACTGACTTTGTCACACAAAGCACACAGTAGACTGACCTAAAAATTTATGCAGTTACATAAACATTGTAAGTTGTTAACCCAGATAAGCAATTTTTTGAAACCGACAACATTTTTTTAACATTGAAATTTAATATTCCTAGACATGCATCGCTTTAGATGTTTGTTCTTCAAAGGAAAACACACATACCTTGCATTCTTTTCCGTATTTTTCTTTGGTCTGTAATATGATCAAAACAATAAAAGAAAATATGAAATATCATCAGTTCAACGTAAAACATGAAAGCCATAATTGATGTTGTAGTGCAGTGTTTTTTTCCTAATTACGCTGCATTTAGACTCACCCACCCCTATGTTTCAGGCTTACACCTTGGCAGGTCACAGGACAAAAAAAAATAAAATCCTAAAAACTCTCAATCCATTTTTGTTTTAGAAACATTCATTACAACACTGTATTATAAACTCCACCTCACGTACCAATGAAAGACGAGAATGAAATGGAACATTTATAGCTATTTTCAAGCAAAAATAATGTTACATGAACTAAGTCCATGACAATAAGCAGGTTTTGAGTACCACTTATACCAGCGCTAGGGTTATGTTTCACAAAAATATCATTATCTCTCTCAACAAACTTGGTGGAATGGAAATGTGAAGAAAAGAAAATGTAAATCATACACAACTGGACTGAGCACAGAGAAAAGCAATATTAGGGGACTGACTCATACTGTGCAAAGGAAACCAAGGTAAACAAGTAAGCATTTAAATTACCATCAGACAGACTTCATAAGACACTTTTAACTTATTTTTACAGGTGCATATCCCACACATATTAGAAATTACGCTAATCTATTTAATATTTCAGCAGCTTGCTGTTCTCCGTGTCCCACCAGTACCACAGCTCTCTTTTCTAGTATTTCCTGCACTCTAGACATTGAACTGTATCATTTTGCTCTCCTTTTTGACTGATTTCTTCTTAAATCACATACCTAATGCTCTGACATCACATACCAACAATGTCCGGAACCAAATCCTGTTGTGCAGAACCAACTAATTAGGAGCGCACATGCATCTCAGCATCTCCTCCTGCAGTCAGGCTTATTTTAGTCCCCAAAACTCAGCAGTTCTAGGGTGAACACAAAGTAAAGGACTGTATGGTCAAAAAGGCACATACCATTCGAATATATGGGTTTTCTCCAAGACATGTCTGGCACAGAATAGGGAAATCCTGAATTGAGCAAGAAGAAAGAAAATAAGAAATTTGCACCAAATTCTAGCATCACAATAACATTCAAATCATTCTCTATAGTAATGCAACTGAGTTAAACTAATCAGACTGTTTGAAAGATGTAAACAGACTCACTCAAAAAGAGTCACTGCGATTGCTACAAGCCACAACGCAATGCCCCCACTATGAGAAAAACACGACCTAGTAGCTATTCCAGTTTGAAGTAAAACTTAAAACAAACAAACAAAAAACATATTATTGAGATCTTAAGCTATTCAGTGACCTGACTGCGGCAGATGACATACATACACATCCCTCCCCCAACAGCCCTCAGCATCTATTGTTTGCACAGTGCCCACCCAGGAAAGGCCTCCGCTGCACAAAACGCGGCCACGGGCCCTGCGCAGCCCCCGCGGCTGCCGGTACACCTACCCAGCCACCCCAAACCCCGCCGCGGGGAGCGGAGGGNGGAGCGGAGGGGGCACCCGCGGCATTCCGCTCTTTTTTCCAGCCTGCACTGCCCGCAGGGAGGTAACCGCGGCAGTCCCTTCCCGGACGGGGGAACCGCGGGGAGGTCTCCTCCCAGCCCCGAGGGCCGCCTCACCCCTCGCCCTACGGCCTTGACCCCCTCCCCCGACTCGCCCAAGCGCGGCCCGGCCCCCCGGGCTCACCGCATCCTCCCAGTTCTGCCGGTTGTAGGTGTTGGAGCCTAGCGATGTCGACATGGCGGCCGGCGCCGCTCCGCTCCGCTCCCNGCTTGGCTTTGGGTTTTTTTAAATTATTATTATTTTCTAATGAACCGCAACGTAAGAACAAGAACAAAGAATCCGAGAGCCACATTTGCTTTATTGAAGGTCACTACACGACGTCAAGCAGTAAGGCAACAGCCGCCGGTCGGGAAGGGGCGAGGTGGGGACACCGACACCTCTCCTATGGCCTACAGCACCTACGGGGGCGGGGGGGGAGGGGAACAACTCACCGAGGTAATTAGCCCGCTCACAGTATCCTAAACCAACGCAGCTTTTTGCTTCCAGTGAGAAACCGAGCGTCCCTGAAGGCTCTTTTCCTTATCAGTGTGGCAAGTGTAGTGGCGATTCTGGCTACTGCGGAGAAGCGGTGGCCAAAGGGCGAGTGCTGGGTGACCCGGCGAGCGGCAGCAGGCGCTACCACTACGCACAAACTACGAACTACAGCTCTTCACCTCATGCTGCACATCCCCGCGTAACCTACGCCAAGTGGCCAATGCGAGGCCTGGCCGGGCTGGGACCCGCTGCTGGGGGGCCTGCCCCGGCACAAGGCCGGCTCCTGGGGCTGCAGAGAGGCCGTTTTCGGGGGCAGCCGCCTCCCGCCCGGAGGATTCGCAGCTGCAGGATGGCAGAACCACGGCGCAAGGGTCTGGCTGGTGTTCCAGCCTTTCCCAGCACAGTAAGGCCCATCAGAAGCATCTGAACTGGGAACGCTCTGCGGGAAGAGCCATCTCAACCGCTTGCGCTAAGCCGTGTGATTAGTGGTAATTCAGTATCCTGGATACGCTGCTCTTAATTACCCATTTTAGCTTGGACTACAGCCAAATTACACCCAGGATAAATCACCTCATGCTACGGTGAATGCTAGTTAACGTGTAACCGTCTCTCCACCTTTACACCTCTCTCCCGCCCACCCTAACCGGGAAAAGACAGAGTCCGAACTCCAACAGCCTCTCTAGGTTTTTTATGTATACCAAATCTAATCATACCTCTCCAGGTTTCACGGTCTGATCAACACCCCTATTAACACACGTTAATTGATGTGAAAACTGCCAGACGGCCTCTCTGGAGCATCACTGCCTCAGTCAAGAGCTGTACCAGGACACGAGTTCCCAGCTTGCAGCACATCATGCTACCACATCCATCCGAAACGCAGCGGGCCGACAGCTGGCTCGGCTGCCCGTCAAATCCACCAACACTAGAGTACACTACGGTTTGAGTTTAAAGCAAACCCATCATTTTCCTTTGCGAATACAGATCTATCACCTCGGCTAAGCAAGCTACACATGCCAGAGTGGTAGGGTTGTACATCCCAGTCCCCCACAGCTGAGGTATCCTGCAATGAAGCAGAAAAACAAAAGAGAGCACTGTGCTGCTGCCAGTGACTTGCCAATAATGCAGCACACACGGCCACTTCCTAAAATTTTTGTTTGGGAAGGGCATAGCCCTGTGTGAAAAAGGATTTGTTCACTATTGAGTATGTAACATCAGGTTTGTGGGCTGACATGAAGAAAAAAACCCACAATATGGGGTCTTTTCTGTTATTAAAACCAAATTCAGCCAGGTGTAGTGCAAATCTGGAGAAAGCGAGATCTTTCTCTGTGCTGAAACACGTGCTGCAAGTTAAACGAGGCTGTGGCGGTGTGGGGAAGCAGAGCGCTGGTTAGTGGGCCATACGACAAGGGGGGGGGGGAAGAGAACAAACCATCCCAAACCACGGCACCCTCAGCCACCTCTTTGTGGCCCAGCCAGGGCCCGTGGCACACACCCACACATCACAAAGAAGCTCTCGCAGAACGTTTCACCAGGTGCCTCCTCCACTCTGACAGTCCATCCTGCGGCCAGCCGTCGGGGCGCAAGCGGTGGGAGCGTTTATGGGAGCACTGGACCGAGGCTGAGCTCCACATGATGGGTGAGCCAGATGACCTCAGAGGTATGGTCGCCATCCTCGCTGGGCCGGATTGGAGCAGCGAGGTTTTTAAACTCGTGCTTCATCTTGAAACTCACGGTCACTTCGCCCTCTTCTTTCTGCGGGGTGACCTTAATGAAAACTCCTACCTTATTGGCTTTTCTGAAGGCGATAACGCTGCAAGGCAGAAAACAAAAGAACGCTGGGTCAGCCAAGTCCTCAAACAATTGTTCCGAGAGATTTATTCCAACACCATGTAACAGGGATGCTCAGTTTATGGCTGAGTATGCCCTGCTAGAATAGCTGCCCTGGTTTCTAGCTGACTCCCCACTGCTGCTTTTGCAGGGGGGCCACATCCCCCTGGCCTCACGATCAGAACACAGGTACCCCCTTTAATCCGACAGCTGCTGGCATATCCGTCAAACAGAACACACCTGCTTTGGCTGTGGGAATTATGTACCCACCCAGCAGTGCAATGAGAAAGGGCCACAGTACACAGCTCAAGTTCCTCTGTAAGAGGCTGCAGAACATACCCCATTTTGAAGGCTGGAGGCAACAGTGTCACCCACCCTAATGTGTAGTTCTCACCGCTACCCTGAACCCTCTGCTTGCCAAGGAAAGGATTCCACAGAGTATTCCTGGAGAGAATTAGTACCACCACCTGTAACTCCACTGCTGTAACGGCACACCTTGCCTCAAAGGGAACAAATGTCTCCCAAATAGTCCAAACCACAAACAGGAAGATTTGCACTGCTGGTATCAGACCCCCCCCCCAAAAAAAACAATCCCCTCTGAGGAAAACCTTAAAAAAACAAAACCAAAACAAACATGTTGGAGACAGAGAGGAAAGTTGAAGTTACTTGGTTGAAGTGCCAAGTATTTAAGGGACAGGATCCCCACAGAACAGACAACACTCACTCAGGGTCATCCTGGAAGTCTTGAGGCTCTGCCAGTTCATCATACTCTGCTGCAGCATCTTTGCCAGCCAAAATAAGCTCCTTGGGAGGAACTGCCACCTGAAACAGAGCATGAAGAGAAGAAGCCTTTCAGCACTGATCACCACCTACACTCTGAGGAGCCTCCCCTTCTGAGGGCTGCTTTACTATGGTTTAACAGAAAAATGATTCATCTTGGGCTTTGTTCCGCTCCGGTACCATCTGGTTACCACTGTACCAGTGAAATAGTACATTTCTCCCTTGGGTTCTGGATTTCAATGAAGAGACAGGATTTCAAAACACTTTATGATCTGATGTTTACATTGGTGACAGTTATTTAAGCTCCAAGGAGGACCGAGGACTGAAGGACATGTGAAAAGTGTGACCTGTGAAAGGATAAATGGAAGTGGAAAGCCTTGGAAGAGCTTGGGCTCGCACAGCAGGAGGGTACGATACCTTGGCAGTGCTGTTGATGTTGTCAGGGTCTCCTTCCTCGCACTCCAGCAGTGTGACATGAGTGATGTTCTCCACTGGATTGGTCAGAGTCAGAAGGACTTGACTCTCCTGGGAAGATTCAGGAATCACAGTTCAAGAAGCACTTACTCTAAAATTCATCGTTACTGTTAGCACCTCTATCTTCTGTGACTGATCAACACCTTCAACAATTCATCACATACACTCAAGGGATGGATAGTGAACACCCCCAGTCTGTAAGAAAGGTGCCAATGTCATGCAGCGTTCTTTCTTAATAGAAGAAATACACATCTTTGGAATCTAGCCACGATCTCAACTCCACACCTTTTATTCTTCAGATACTGGCATGTGCTTGTCACACTGCACGTTAATCTGCTCTCAGTGACAAGTACATGCAGTGTTATTCCAACCACTCCCTTAAACCCTGCACACTCTCTAAATGGAGCGAGTGAAGCCCTCAGGGAACAATCATCACCATGTCATCTTCCAAACATCCACACCTCCCGGCTGTGTCTCACCCTAAGACATTTCTGGAAAAAAAGTACTGACCTTCATGTAGCGCAGGTTGGGAATAGACATGATTCTCACTTCAGGGATATAGTTACTACAACAAGAACAAAGCAAATGACCATGACGGACTGTGTTGCTGTCTGTAACCTACCTCCTGAAGTAGACAGATGTCTTCACAAGCATCCAGCTAACTTGTTCAATGCTATTAGAGCTCAGCTTACGTTAAACAGAAAAATGAAGTGCCTTTTTGCTATATAAGCCTAATCCTACAAACTCCTGCTATTGTGTGGGGCTGGCACAGCATGCAATGTCTTTTTCAAACTGCTGAAATCTTCAGCAAGCTTTTTAGAAGATCAGGAAGCAAACCTCCTACAGATAAGCTGCATGTATTAAAAAGGTGATTACGCCACCCTAAGAGATGACACAATCATACAAGAGGTCAAATCAAGAGTACAAAAGAAATGAAACCAGAAGGCATTAACTAAGCACAGATAGGCGGTTGTTCTCCCCAGCCCCCATATCTTACTTACACAGCAACCAGCTGGATCTTGAATTTGATAGATGTTGGATTGAATTCCGGTTTGCTCAGGTTATGTTCACATTTCTAGAGACAGAGACATTTTAGTCAGCACACAAAGACAGTGTGCAGTCACAAACTAAAAGAATGAGAACTACAAGCACTGTGGCACTAGCCATGGCACTACTGGCCTCTAGCACAGCGCAGACAAAAACTATTGCTGTGTCAAGTCATTGATGCTCTGAAAATGTCATAACCAGCAATATCAGTGCAATCTCAGAAACACAAGATTTGGAAACTGGCTTAAACACACTTAGACGCTCACTCCCTGCAGCAGGAAGAAGGCACAAATACCTGTTAGCCCTTTGACTTATACTTCAGAAACCATTAAAAAACCCAAATTGCTGGAACTTAAGACTGATCTCCTCATAGGCTACTCTTCAAATATAGGTTCAGCATGACGTTACTTATTTCTGACAATATATTCTGCATTTGCAAAGCATTCTACATCTTAAATACTTAGAAGAACATTGCTCTATTACTCACGGAACTAGACAAATATGCCCGTTTCACTGAGGAAGCAAGCAGCTTTTTGAAGACCATGTAGTAAGCCAACTGCAGAACCTGGATTTAATTCTTGCCTATCTTCACTTCCCAGCTCTATGCTTTTCTTCTCTGAAATATTCTCTTTCTGCCTTCACTCTGAAGCATCTTCAGTATTCTGCACTGCCTCTCCCTAATATTTTGTTTGCTGACTTGATTTTTGTCTTTAGTAATAGCAGAAATTTTTTAATTCTGACTGTACTGGCAGTCTTCTGTGATTCCTTGGCTACACAGAGCACACAGACCCTTACGTGAAACCACCTTTGTATCTTTATGCATTTTTAACAATGTTGTCTCCCTTTCACAGTCTTCATCACATCAGAAATGCAACAGCCTCCCTCATCTCCTAGTGCTGTTACCAGTAATTTGGTTGAGAACTTTTAACAACCAGAAGCATGTGAGACGTTTCTTTTTAAAAGAAACACACAGCCCATTTCTCACAATCCAAGTTCTATGGGCCTAGAAAACGGATTTTTTTAATTACCTACCCGACAGCGCAGCGAGCGTTTGATCAGGAGATGCTTATGACGTGGGTAGAGTTGGGAAGCACAGATCGGCTGGAAGTCAGGCTGCAGCAGACGCTGACGCAGAGTCGTCACTGGGTGCACAACAGAAAGCAAGACTGAATTAATGCCTCACTCAGGCCATGAAACTTGAGCTAGATTGTATGCATGCACTGGCCTAAGAGCAAGTATGCGGACATGCTACAGTCTCTAAGAAACTTAATTTCACCTGCATCAAATAATTCAGAAGCCACTGGCAAGTATCACTGTTTCTAGCAATGAATGAATAGAGGAGTTGTATAAAGGGGGGTGCCCTGACTGGGCATGGTAACACTAGAGCAACATCAGTGCCAGCCCAGGAGAAACAAGCGACCTTGATCTCTATTCAAAGCTCAGCTGGAGTGGAAACAGAATTTTGTAATCATCTAGAAAATAAATTCTTTCCCCCTCAAGGACAAACGAGTTTTCACAGCTTTGTTACCCTCACAGCTGGGAGCTGCATGAGTACAATACACAACTTCTCAGCAAGAAGTCTGCATAACTCAGACTCGCGCACAGAATTGGGTGACTACATAGTTCCCAAGGCAAAGAATTCCAGCAGCCAAACTTCCCACAGGTTTCTCCCAAAACCCAGACTCCTCACTGTCCCCAGTGTCTATCAGGCAGTAAGCCACCTGGCAGACTTTCCCTCTCTGCAGGGAACCACGAAAGTTGCCTTCTTCACCAACATCATACTCTCACAATGCTGACAGTCTCATGAGACAAGGAGACCAAGATGATCTACCCCTTTCCATAAACCTTTCATGAATTAATTAATATTGGCAGACTTTGTAGGCCTGCAGGACTACCGAGAACATCTGTCCTCCTTGGAGCCACTTCAGCAGGAAGTCCACTTTGCTTCCTGTACCTGCTGTTTTATCCCATTCGCTCCCAAGTTTCATTGACCAATTTACAATATTTGCTGATTAAATCATGAGCCAGCTAAATAACTGGCAAGTGTACGCAAGTTGTTCCAAGCTGATGTCAAAGTAATGCGCAACTGTTACTTAACAGTTCGGTTTTGGTTCCAACTCCCCAGTAGCTCAGCTACTTCCTTATTTCCTGCTATTATTTGAAAAAGGGCATCATCTCTTTTCTCCACTCAAAAGTTGACACTTCACATGCAGAGGAATTAAAGTCAGCGAAAAATTGAAACAACCGTTAAGAGGCCTGACGTATTTGGCTCTGAGCTTCTCATGTACAACACGAAGCTGAGGCTGCACTCAATGTTACCATTTAAAAAAGTCACAAATGTCCCACCATTTCAATCCCAGAATAAAAATTACTAAAATCTCAGGCCATTAGGAAGCCCACTGACAAGTTTCCAGGCACTGCCCCTGTTGTAAAATGTAAGAGCAAATGGTAACAGAATATTAAGGTGTTACCTTCTGTCAGATTGATTGGTCTTGTGTAGTAATCCTCAGGAAGAGGTTCCACTTCTTCCACTGCATCAGCTGGCTCAATCTTGATCTCCTTCTGGTCCTCTCCTTCTTTCAGCCTGAAGTAAAGTGAGGGACAACTCAGTGACAAAATACGGGTGCATGCTCTGACAGACAGCAATAGCAGTAACTGCATTATAACACAGAAGGCAGCAAGAGCTGAGATTGCAAGACAATAGTAACTGCACAAAGAGGTGAGCAGTCACTTGTTTCTACTAGCAGAAAGCAAAACATCTGGAGCAGCTGCACAGAGATGCCCAAGGACTTGACATCTCTCTGATGCTCCAAAGAAGAAAGCTCCTTTCACTGCTCTCCGCTAATATGGTTCACCATCTTTTTGAAGTTGCTTTATTGCTCTCTTGCCTACACCTCCTATCCTTTCCACAAAGGTAACCCCAACCCTGAGACTCACGAGAGTCCAGCGAGGGCACTGATCGGTGCTCCGGGCCTCTGGCGTTGAAGCCTGGTTCCCAAGCCATATTTGTCCTACAAGGAAAAAAGGAACCGTCAGCTTCAGGTCTGCTTTCCACCAGGACAAAAAGACCTACTGCAAACTCATCCTTTGAGCTGCGTGACAAGCATAGGGAGACAAGCAAAGGAAAGCAAAAAGGGAAAGGTATTCAATGCTTCCCAAGATTTTTTCTTCTGCTCAAACTGTTAGTAAGGAGAAAACAATTACCACTGCACTGGGAGAGACAGATGTACATGGCTATTGCTTATAAAGCTCTTGCTCTTTCCTTAAATGACCAGCCTGCACTACTGACACATTTTCCCTTGATCTTCTCTTCAGAGCAATTGCATGTCAAGTAGTGCAGAATGAGAGCTCAACTGGCAAAAGAACTGGGTCGATGTGTGTATGCATCCATCTGAAATGCTCTGTAGCACTACTAGAAGCAGCTGGAAGGTTCAACCTACAAGAAGCCTCATCACCTACAGGTCTGTCTTGCCAGGCACCACCAACTGGAAGGAATAGCTGAGCTGCTCCTCAGCTTTCTACAGCTGGACTGTACACAGGGTGCTTGGAGGCAGAAATCTTCTTTCTGGGCAGGACTGAAAACCTGAATTCTGACCAAATAAGAAATCAAGGCATCATCCTACCCTGGTGATTTTTCATGGATCGGGAGACTAACGTTAGTGTCATTTGCCTCGGGCAGACAGATGGCTGCGTCTCAACAAAGCTTTGTGAAGGACTGCTTTTTCAAGTGTGTATTACTTACCCAAAGACACTGTCCTGTTTGTAAGCTAACAAAAAATATTTTTTCTAACAGATGCTACCCTCTAACTCATTAGCCTTTAAGTGCATTTGTTCTAGGCACATCCAAGATGGAGGTCCTGAGGCAAGGTGAAGAGTAGTATCTGTAACTTCCCTTCAGTTGGTACCATGAGAGCTTTAACACCAGCAGAAACTGTGAAAAGACTTACCACTACGTGTATAGTGTGTTGCTGTGGAGAGCCCCCAAAATAGCAGCAGGTAGCAACGGAGACAAAAAATGCAGCCATAAGACACAAGCAAGGGCACAGAGCAAGCACAGTTAATTGAGAAGTAGCGAGCATATGCAGAGTCACCAGCTAAACAAAGTAAGCATTTACCTGCCAATTACAATATACAAGTCATTCAGGCCACAATCAAGCCTTAAGGTTAATTTCAATTGAGACTTCATGCAGAAAAATGCCAGACAATCCTGATCTAACTGTTACTGAGCTGTGGTATGCAGCTGTCCTGAGAAAGAGCTACTGGTATCATGACTGCGGTTGCACTGCATTTCACTGCTGGACAACATATTCCTTTGCATGGCAAATATGAACCCTTCTGGCGTTATCGGGGAGGGCTATTAGAGAGAAAGGCAACGTAATACACAATAATGAGTGTAAAACTACTTATCTCTAAAGAAATCCATGTGCCCTAGCACATTTTCTTCATGTTGTTCTCAATAAAAAAAAAAAAGCAGCTGAGTAGCCCTATTGTGCTACCAACTATCTAATTTTCCAAACTGAGGTAGTTGTGTATCACTTTTCCTGCTCTGAGGACACTGTACTCCCAGCTCACCGAAAAGGCCAGGGGCATGTAGTTTCGGCGCCGCACCAGCTTCTTCCGGTCCCGCTCGATCTTCTCTTTCTGAGCCAACTGCTGGTAGTACTCTACCAGTTTGTTAATCTGGAGGGATGAAAAGGAACAGATAGGCAGTGAAGAGGGAGCAAATCCCAGACCAGCTGTAGTATTTGTTTGTGAACAAGCTGGGGTTCCTGCTACTTGTTTCACTTTGTTCCTAGTACTAGCTGTATTTTGAATTATATACATTAAAGAAGCCTGTGTGTCTTAACCCACACTGCGGGTGACAAATTGACCCTCCTTTGGGAATGACATCTATTAGAGAGCAGTGTCCAATTCTCACTTTGCAGTTTGGCAACTGAGACTCTGTTCACACATTTTCCATGACTGGACAGAGTAATATCATGTGGACAAAATCAAGCAATTTGTATTAATGGAGCAAACAGCATCTTTTCCCCCCGGTGAGGCTGATCACATTTACTGCAGAGCCCTAACTGGTGATAGGGAGGGGTCGTAGAAGTGCAGCTCTGTTTTCCAGATCCTAGACACATTCTTGATCAGAGAACAGCTTTTTTTCACATACATACGCAGCATATTCATTGGTGTAGTTTTAACAGCACTATTAGTTATGATGTTTTCAACTGAGTTTCTTCTGAAAAGTAGATACTATACTGCGATATCCACAGGAGAGCCTCTAAGAGGCCTTCCTTCCATTGAATTCAGTCAAGATGGAGATTAGGAACTGGAACTGGTATCTGAAGGATTATACAGATGCAGAAAAAGTGATTGAGAGGGCCTGGTGTCTCTAACAGCTCTTTGTAGCTGATGTGTCTCAGCCTAAGCATGGCCTTCCCCATCACTCACCCTCTGTGTGTGAGGATTCTCCGGCTCCTGCCAGCCACCACTAGCTGCACAAGAAAAAGAAAAAACAAAGTCCTCAGGAGACGATTTCCAGACTCCACACAGAAATCACATCTAAAACCCAACTATCTCAGTTTAACTCATGAAACGTGACATTCCCTATTTTCACTACACTTACCATTGCAATTCTTCAAGTCCATGCATGTCTGCACAAATACACACCTCTGAAAGCTTTTCACAGGCAGGTTTGGCCTGAAGGAGCCTCACCAGCTTTGTACTGTGTTTTTACACAAATGCTGTTTGAGAGGTACTCGGAACAGCACCTAGGAGTCACTTTAGCAGCAGGTACATGAGTTTACAAGAACACTCTCTTCTTACGGGCTGCCCATGATCCTGCATCTTCAACTCCCAGTCTTCAATTACATCAACACTGGAAGTCAGAGGATTTGCTTGGTCTACTCAGCCCCATTTCTGGAGCCCAACAGTATTTTCTGCACGTCTTATGCAACAAAAAACAGATGAAAGCTTTCTTACAGTGCTGTCATGAAGAGAAAAAACAAGTACGAACACTAACAACTCTGGAATAAGGCTAAGTGAACAAAAGTGATGGAAAATAAATTAGATGCTTATGCTGTCAGACTGAGTGGCTTCAAAGACTCTGAAGGTACATAAACAAGATCTCAACTGTGGGGAGAGTGCACCAACTAAAAAAAGCCCCTCGTTTGACAGCTTTCTCGCTAGTGAGGTAACACAAGCATGGAAGTGGGTCACATGTTCCACTAACTCATCTCAGCTCTTCAGAGGAAACTTCAGCAACAAACCATCTTCCTGTGAATTTCCAACTGTGACTCAAGACCTAGACAGATATTAGGTATATTGTACAGCCAGAAACTAATTTGATTATCTGTTACCTTCAAAACACAAACTGGACTCCTGCTGTTACTCAGTTTTCTGTCTTTGACTGTCACTTACCAACAGACTTGTCTGCCATGCCCACATCCCGTGAAGTCCAGCGGCAAAATCCACAGGCCAAGTAATATGCTTTCTTCATGGTAGTCTTGGCCGGGTCATCAGGGAGCGGAGCAGGAATGCTTGTAGCCCGGGTGGAAAGGGTGTGCATGCAGCAGGGGCAGTCAAAGCAGTTAGCACACCTGTAAAGAGGAAGGTGTGTAAGACAGTGCTCTGACAAGGATCCCAGGCCAAGGAAAATGCTCTCAGCAAGCAAAACAAGATTAAACCAACAGAGCTTTTAATCCTACGCAACAGCGTTAGGGAAAAAGAGCAACAGAGCCATCAACAGAAACAGGAGGGGTTCAGCGTCAACATAAGAACGGCAACAGTGAGAAATACTGGATGATACTAAAAAACCCTTTGTATTATGAGAGCAGGTCATCAAAAAAACTAGAACATGAAGAGCACATGATGCATCATGGAGAGACAGTAATTCCCCCAAACTGCCTAAAAGGTAACAAGTACCAATGTAATTTTTGAAGAGAGTTTAAAATACACACAGTCAGGTGTTGATTAAGGAAGGAGCTGTTTAAAATAGGGAGTCTTGATGAAAAGAGCCAAAGAAACCTTACCTATTCTTCTTCAGCTTGGCTTCAGCTGAAGGCATGTTTTCCAGGCAGCTGGGACAATAGTGAGAATCCACCTGATGAAGAAAATGGTCAAATCACACTTCCTGGCACACGTTTGTCTAGACAGCATGCTGGCAGCAGCCGGAAATGCTACTGCACAATTTAGCAAGGCTTTGTGTCTGGCAACAGACAGGTGAAGTCAGTGAAGACTTGAGACATTTTTTGGTATCTGAAATCTTAGCCCATCTCAGCCAGATTTTGATCTTTAATAATGTAAATCACATGTTTTCTTAAGTCAGGGTAGATTAAACTACACCAAGTAAATGGGGAAAAGGATAACTGGGTGTTGACCTTTTGCAGTTACCAGAATTTCATTTTTCAGCTTGACAGCAGGTTTTAACACACTGTTTTTCATTTATGTCTAAATTTATTCTTCCCTTGTACTTACACTGGTCAGAAATCCATACATTTCAGAAAACGTTTTATGTCTGTCTGCTGTCACAAACTAATTTTGTTAATTAAAACAACAGCAGCAAGAAGGGAGTCTCCTTTCTGAAGAGAAAACCAAATTTATTATTAAGCACACAAATGCACTATGACTGCACTTGTCACACTGTAGCAAATTCATGATGGATGCAGCTCGGTGACATATCTATTTTCCACTCTTCAGAGGCCTTGACATTTCCAAAGGGATCTAGGTTGCATGGTCATTCTTTTAATTTTTAATTCGCCCAGACTTTTCACACAGTCAATTTTATTATGACGGCCTGTGAAGTCACAGGAGCAGCCCCAGGATCAAGGCTTGCCCGTGTTCTGCGCTGCACAAAAGCAGTGCTCCTGGCAGGCCCCCATGCTCCTGGAAGACTATTGCACCAGGCTGATGACAATCTACAGCTTAAGGCCCCAGCCATTCCTGGACAACGAACAAAGCCTCCACAGCAGAAATCCCGCTGTATAACGCTGGGAAAAATCTTGTCCAGGTGGAAATAAACTCACACCAAACCCTCTCGACCCCGAATTAACTCTCAAAACAAGTGCTATGCACGCTGAAGGCCTGAGTTTTGTTACTTCGGTAGCAAGCGCTGCCACACACACACATCCAGCAAATCTCAGCAAGCCCTGGGGGCCGCCCGAGCGCAGCTCCCCCCCTGTGACACAGCACCAGCCCAAGCCCGGGAACGGTGCGGGAGCTCCCGGCCCTGCTCGGTCTTCGCCCCAGGCCGGGCCCTATGGGGCGGTGTGGATCTGTGGGAGTCGCTGACCCTCCCCGGCCGGGCCCGGTGGAGATGTGTGTGTGGGAGGAGGGTCTTTGTCCCCCCTAGCCAGGCCCCATGGAGGGGTGGAGTGGAGTGGCGTGGCGTGGCGTGGGGAGGTCCCCGCTGCCCCGAGTCCCACGGAGGGGCGGGGTGGTGGGTCCCCGCTGCCCCGGCCGAGCCCCATGGAGGAGCCGCTCCCACCCAGCCGGGCCCTATGGGGGGGGTCCGGGGAGCCCATCTAGGAGGGGAAAACGCCTCTCCCGGCACCCCCCACCCCTAGTACGTGCGCCTCAGCCAATCCCAGCCCGAACTCAGCCGACGGACAGGAGCAAACAGCCAATCCAATGCAAGGCACTGCCCTTCCCTCATCCGCAGCCAATCACCCCCTCCGTGGAAGCACTGCTGTGCCCACCCCTTAGCCGCGCCAACAACCAATAGCAATACAGACAGCGAGTGAGNCAGGAGAGTCACCCAATCGGTGTGCGCAGACAGACCAACGTCCCGCCCCCCCCCCCCCGGGCTGCCGGCGCGGCGCGTCCGGGCCGCCGTTACCTCGTGCGAGACGCACTCCAGGGAACGGAGCTCGCTGCAGTATCGGCAGAAGTACAGCTGCGACAGCGGCGCCCGCATCTCCTTCTCGCCGCGCACCAGGTACAGCACCCGCTCCGACTGCAGCAGCGACGCCATCTTGGGAGGGGGGCGGCCCGGGCCGCCCCACCGCCGCCGTCATACGTCACCGCGCCGCCCCGCCCACGTGACTGCCGGCGGGATAGGGCGGTGGCGGCAGCGCGTAATGGCCGCCGGTAGGCTGCGGGCCCGGGCAGCGCAGGGCCGGGCCGTGCTGGGGCCGGTGGCCGTGCTTCCCCTGGGCCGCTGCAGGATCGAGCGCTGCCCGTGGCGGGGAGGACGAGGAGCCGTGGCCCGGCTCTCCTCGGCGCGCCCGTCTGTCCCCCTGCCGGGCTGCACGCTCACCCCTGCGGGCTGGGAGGGGGCGCAGGGCCGGGGCCGCCAGCCCGGCCCCTTCGCACAGCCCAGAGCTGCTGTAACGCGTTCCCCTGTGCTCTTCCCGTGGCCTTTTTCTGAGCCTTCGTTCACGCCTGCTTCGCTGCCCGCATCCCCCTCCGAACACACGAGGTGCCGGACTTCTTCATACCCCCAGAGGTGGTTTCTCTTTAGCCTCACGGTCGCTAAAACGGGACACTGACAAAAACAAACATTCCCACGTTATGGGATCAGCTGAGAAAGCATGAGGTCACTGGATGCTGTGCCTGTGTCAGCCCCTGGGCCTCTGCCTGTGTGGCCCAGAGGAAACCCCTGCCCGTGAGGTCCACCACCACTCGTGATAAAACCCTCACGTGCTTTTTATCCGTCAGCGGCAGCTGGAGTGGGACATGCTGTTGGGAAGGCGGGGAGGATGCTGCCTGCCAGCTGCCTGTGCTCGGCTCCCAGGGGAGCGGGGAGCTGCGTGCCTGGGAAGTGCCCAGAGACCAGAAGTGTCTGAGAGCACATGGCAGTGGTTTCCGCTGTGGGAAATCCAGCAGGTTTCCCCAGGAAAGGTGGGGGTAAAGGGTGCCATGTGTGGGTCTCACTGCGGGTGACACCAGGCTTGTGTCCCAGCAGGAAAATCAGAGCATCCCACCTTGCTTTCCAGGGCCAGCTGGTAATAGCTGCTGCTGGCTTTTCCCTTCAGCACTGCCGATGGAGTGGAATATTCCACTGGGCAGCAGAAACACCGTTCCCAGCCGGCGTGCCGAGGTCTGTCACCTCCCTGGAGATGGTCTCTGCCCGTGTCTCTGTAAATCTGTCCTGCCCCGAAGCCCTGGGGAGTGCTGGCTGGTGCCTCACTGATGGGGGTTTATGGAGGCTCTTGGGGATTTTGCTTTTGCCTCTTGACCTGGGCCTCAGAGGCAAGTGGGTGCATGTGAGCCCTGCTTGTGGTGATGCAGGAGAGGGATGGGGCACTGCATCCAGCTCTGAGGCCCCCAACATAAGGAGGACATGGACCTGTTAGAGCGAGTCTAGAGAAGGCCACAAAGATGATTGGATGGATGGAGCACCTCTCCTGTGAGGACAGGCTGAGAGAATTGGGGTTGTTCAGCCTGGAGAAGAGGAGGCTCCGGGGAGACCTTAAAGTGGCCTTTTAGTACTTAGAGGGGACCTACAGGAAAGGTGGGGAGGAACTCTTTATCAGGAAATTGAGTGATAGGATGAGGGGTAACAGTTTTAAACTGAAAGAGGGGAGATTTAGATTAGATATTCAGAAGAAATTCTCGACTCTGAGGGTCATGAGAAACTGGCACAGGCTGCCCAGAGAAGTTGCGGCTGCCCCATGCCTGGAGGTGTCCAAGGCCAGGCTGGACGGGGCTTGGAGCAACCTGGGCTGGGGGGAGGTGTCCCTGCCCATGGCAGGGGGAGTTGGAACGAGATGATCTTTAAGGTCCCTTCCAACTCTAACCACTCTATGATTCTATGAAAAGCCCTTTATTAAGCTGTGAAATGTCCCCATGGCACCTCCCTATCACCTGAGACAGTTTGGCTCCAGATGGTCTCCCCAGGTGGGGCCCCATCCTGGGGAGGGGGGGCGGAGATGAGCTGGAGTGTACTCTTGCTTTATCCTGCTGTAGAAAAAAAGGTCGTCCCTCCTTCCTTTCCCTTTCCCCTTCTCCTCCTCTCTCTCCCTCCCTCCCGTCCCCCCGCGGGCCGGGCCGGTCGGGCGGGGCCAGGCGGAGGCTCCCTCCCCCGGCGGGGATCCTGTCTCCGCCGCCGCCGCTCGCCGCAACCGGAGCCGGGCAGCGCCGCAGGTAGG
>VZSZ01010969.1:517012-541643 GCA_013398815.1 Ibidorhyncha struthersii | reverse complement strand
ACAATAAACCAACAACAAACAAACCAGACATTAAAAAAAAAAAGGAAAAGGACCACAGGAACTTCCCAGGTCATCACTGCAAGCTGGGTCCTGTGAAGAATTCACTGGAGGCAGGTGGACATCTATAAAGCAAAGTCATGGCTGGGATCTCACTTTTTGTGACCCAAATATTCAACTAAAATGTTTCAAATGAAGAAAGTTAGTTGGCTTGCAGTCATCAGTCCACTGTGGATTGAGGAGTATTTCCAGTGGGAAGAAGCAGCTTATTAAACAGATGCTACAGAACACAGCAATATGGGGCAGAAAGGAAAACGATATAATGAAATTACTTCTGTCTCAGATACCCCATATAGTTTTTATTAAAGTCAACAGGAAATGCACAAGGGCTCCAGGAGCAGGCACAGCCCATCCATAGAGCGTTAAAGTACAAGCTATGGAGAAAATTGAAAGGTTCGAACTCTGCAGTGGCTAAATAATCACAGGCCTCGCTGCTCTTTACAAACATTAAGACTTGCAGATCTTATGTGTGCAAAAAACCCAAGTCTGACATCTCAGAAGAAGAGGGGGTTTGCACCATTTCCTACATAGAGAGGTGCAGCAGACACCCCACGGACAGTCCCAGGTGGAGGAAGCAGTTGGACACTTCCTCCCCTAACGGAGAAGCAGAAGCAACTATGTATATGCAAGCAAGCAATAAATAAAGCTTGCTGTGATTTTTGCATCTCAAACAGGGATGGATTATATTTCATGCAGTGATATGCATTGCTTTATGCACTTTCTTTTGGTTTTTTTTTGCCAGACCAGGTGAGGTATTTATGGAACTTTTGAATTTAAACGCCCATGGACTATGCTGAGTAACTGGTCTGCATGAGGTAGCGGTCATGCATTGTGCCAGACTCCACAGCACTTTGCAAGATGAGCTGCACAAATTGATCCTTTCACTTACCACTGAAACACAGCCCCCTTGCATTTCAGCTGCTTCAGTGGAAGCAACATTTCACCACGACCTTGGACAAGAAATGAAACGCACTTCTGTAAATCCGCCAGTAGAGCTACCAGCATCTCCAGTAGAGCTACGAGCATCTCCCCACACCACTGTGCAGCAGGACAGCTGTGAGACCACAGCATGCTCCAAGCCCACCCCCATGGCAAGTAATGCCACCCAGCATTAACTACATCACCAAGGTCACATCACCTTGTGGCTGAAGATGACAAGATCATGCATATAGTCATGTGTATAGATGACGTCAGCTCAGCTGGCACATGCTGACTAATGAAGCTATCGAGGGAGCTTAGATTCAGCATCCTGGTTAGATATCTGTTTGAAGAACCACCTTTCTTCTCTGCAGGGAAACAGCAGCCAGGGAAAGGTCTGAGAAAGAGGCAGGGAGTTAAATGCCTCTCTCTCCCCCACAACAGGCCAGGCTGGACAGGGCTTTGAGCAACCTGGTCTAGTTGGAGCTGTCCCTGCCCGTGGCAGGGGGGTTGGAACTTGATGATCTTTAAGGTCCCTTCCAACATAAACCATTCTAGGATTCTATGATTCTATGAACAGAAACTGGAACAGCCCTAAGCTTTTCACACTGCACAAAGTGACTTCATGAGTCATTCAGTACTCCCTTTCAAGGACTCCCACCTATTTATGCAACGAAAAGCAAACAGAAGTTCTCGCTATGGTTTAATGATGTCATTGCACAACTAATGTGTTTGCTACAAATCCTTGCAGGCTTTAAATTTGCTGTCTAAGCTCGTACCAGGTTTGTAATTTACACCATTGAAAGGCAAAACCAACTCGTACCAGTCAGCTGAGCGTGGCCCAAATGGAGGACTCCAGACATGTAACAAATTAAAAATCCCATTAACACAGGAAACTTCTACTGTTCTGGGATTTCTTGCCTCTGGCATAAAGATCTTCTTCCTTGGGATGGTAGTGCAGCAGTGGAACAAGGACCCAGAGACACAGTGGCATCTCCAGCCTTGAAGGTTTCCAAGACTCAGCTGTACAAAGCCACATCTGATGTGACCCAGCATATTCCTGCTTCAAGTGGGAGGTCAGACTAGAGCCCTTTGCAACCAACATTTCTATGATCATGTGAGGTCTTCCTGCAACCTCAGTGTATTTCTGATGCAAAGAATTTTCCATGCTAGAAATGAGAGGGCATGCAGATTTGCATGGGATGAAAGTATACTTGATCTTTAAACAATCTTTAAATGAAAATGATAGGCATTTGAGAGGGACGTATTAATGGACTCATGCAGCTGTGCACAATACCGAGAGCTATTTAGGGGTAGACCCTGAGAAGACCCTGACTGCTTCCACATGCAGTGATGCCAGCTCTCCTACTAAAGAAGGGAATGTCAGAGAGGGATGGTTGACCTTTAAGACGCCAGCACAGTTGTGTTAAATTTCCCTTCACAGTGAAAAGCCAGTCAAATGTCACCATTCATTGTAGAACTGGTCAAAGCACAGGGCAAAGATGCTGCATTTTTCACACTAGAGCTTTGAAACAAGCCATTTTTAATTTTCATCCCTCATTCAGGCCAGCAGTTTAAGCATGAAGTCTTCCACCACAAAGCAAATCGAGCTGTAGAGCCCTTTATTCATCTTTCCCAACTTTATGTGCTTTAAGATTTCCATAAAGCAGAAAATATCTGTATGAAGACTCTGTCCATGATGGAGATAACTGCCAACACCGAGTCACATGTTAATTCACATGATGATGGGCACTGTCATCTTAATTCAGTTTCATATACCGCAAATTGATTTCTTTGCAGGAGAGGAACAGTTGTTAAGTGTTGCGTACTCTTTCATGTTAGAGCTGCCCCTTTTACCTTCTCATTGAAAAGTATCCTCTGTTAGTCCAGGTTATGAATCAAGCCTCGTATTAGTCTCACCACACTGCTGTGCACCAGCGTGACTAATGCTTGCCCTTTAAACATCCTGTGATACTTCTAACAAACTTGGCTGGTACTGAGCAAATTCAGTTTGGGAAAGGCAAGCCTGAATAGCCCTCACATCATCAAGCTCTTGAGTACTTGTTCGGTTCCCTTCTCATTCAATTCTAGGGTTATTTAGGTCTGGCAGCTCCCAAAAATGGACGGAGAGGGGATTCCTGTGGTGCCGACAGCAGGATAGCAGCAGGGAGCCAGAGGCGGCCTACCCTGGGGTCCCACAAGGTGAGGCACAGGGAGCAGGGCTGCTGGAGCTGTGAATCCCTCTGGGCTGCGCAGATGCACATAGGCAGCTCTTAGCAGGCTGAAATGTTATTTTGCTTAGTATGGAGCATGCCTCTGGGGAAATACAAGAGGGCTTCTATTTCCCGAGAGGAACAGAACAGGACCCGGGTGCAGATAAATCCTATAGACATTCTCTAGCCTCCGACTTTTAACTTCATTAGCACATAAACTTAATTTTTTTTAAAAAACAAAACTCTTGTATTAGTTTTTTTTTCTAAAAAGCAAAGTCTCTCTTTGTGGTGGCTTTGGAATGACCTCAAAATATGAAATGTGGATGCCTGATGCAGAAATAGTTGGATTTTGCAAAGCACCTGGAACTACAGCTTTTGAGATTTCGTTTCAGCGGGTTCCCAGTCAGACGCCTGTGATATTGATTTAATTGTCAGCATTGTTAACAATTTCACAGCTCAAAGAAGGGATAAGAATTATAACACTTAATTGCTCTGCTAGTCCTCAAAATGTGAGTGTGTGCGTGTATGCAAATGTGTGTAGGGACAGAAAAAGAGAGGAAAATGAAATAAACCATATAGACGACCATCATACGTATAGTCAGTTCAGAGGGTGATCAGTTTACTTTTCTGTAAGAAATTTTCTGTAAAGAAGGGGCTCAATGTTTAAGAAGCTGGCTTTTAGGCAGCTTTGCTATTCACAAAATCTGGCATTAAGTGAAGAGTCTCAGGAGAGGTTATGAACCAACAACTTCAGAGTGGGTGGTAAAATTAGACAAAACCAATCTTTCCATCCCTCAGAGCAGACACAGCAGCAGGTGTGGGTGGGGACTGAAGGTGCACCGCAAGGGAACACAAACAGCCTAAAAATACACCTTCCAAGGAATAATGATATCATATCTTGTTGCCAACACTAACATAATGCTCATGCTGTCTGCAAAATCGTTGTGTTCCAAGCAACCCCTCCTGAAGCCTAGAAAAGAATAGGCAAGAAAAGAGAAAGAAAAGAGACAAACTTTTCTTTTAAATATCCTTCAGTGTGGAATGAGCTCGGTTCTAAAGTGAGCGCTATGGAAATAGACAGGCCCTATTGAAAATTTCTAAAAAGGAAAAACGTCACCTCCAATTATTTTGCCATGTGCTGAAAATATCTTGATCTTAAAATATCTTGAGAAAGACCCTGAGACTGAAAAAGTAATGCCTTTGCTCTCACCATGTGCTGGTGGTGCTTCTTGTCCCTCACTTTGTGAACTCCAAATTCAAAGAAAAATCAGTAAGAAAAGAAAAATTATGACAAAGACCTCAATACCCTGAGAATCATTGCTCTGCTCCTCAAGGAACGTCCCTGTGAAAATGGCCACACTGATGTCAACTCAGAAGAAGAAGGTAACAATTGTGTCCTGTGTTTTGGTGCTAGCAGATATCACAGTGAAGAAATTGATTTCTGCTCATTGATTTCTGCTACACTGATGGTGTGAGATACTATCTTATCTTTTATGTGCATTACTGAATATGGTTAAAAAACAGTGTCTCTTCAAAGCATCCTTTTTGTGAGACAGGTTATTATCCAGTTCCTACAAGGCCAAGAGCAAATCATGCTAACATGACCAGATTACAGAGAGTCTTAAATCTTTCCTGTGATGTAGGGGCTCATCCTTAGGTGTATGTGCCAGCAGCACATCTACGGATCTGCCTGTAGTAAACCTGATCTTTTTCTTTGGTTAAAGAAGATTTTTTAGGTACACTGGATTATGCAAAACATTGCATGTAATCTCATACCTAGCTTCCCTTACCTTGCCGTATCTCTATCGTGAGCATTTTGTAGTGTTCAGAAATGTATTAGTTGGACCACAGGATCCAGAGAAAGTGGCTATTTCTATAACTTTTTGAAAGAGCCTGATAAATTCATCTAACTGCTTTCCATAGGGAGAAACTGAAGATCCCTTTTCTCATTGCTTGGTGGGTATGTGTGTGCCTGGTGAAAGGGACATCCCCTTTCAGTCAGAGGGCTGTGTCTGGCTTTACACAGTACATCAGCTCTTTAATCTAACGATCCTCCTAAATCCTCTGGGCACAGCCTCGTTACCTGGGTATGCAGGATCCTAATAAGAGTTAATGGCTTTTTCTTTGGCCAGCAAGAGCCCTGGATCCTATGAGTTGTAAGCTGAAGTACAGAGAAACTTTGGTAACGGTCAAAAGTCATGGGAGAAGTCATAGGGAAGTGGAACCGAACATGACTAAATGAACCCGGCGTCCAGATCACGAGGCACAGCCCTAAAGAGCTTACACAGCTCGTAGCAAAACAAGCGAGGATGACAAATATTTATGTAATGGGTATTTGGAATGCAAATTGGGTAACGCAGTGCAAAAGTTCCCTGTGATAACAGCAGGGTTTGCTTAAGGATATAGGGATACTCATTCCATAACCACAATTCTATTTCATGTGCATTCCCCCACCCCCTAAGATGCCCCCCAGGCACATCTGACTGTCACTATAGAGCTAGTAGGTAAAATAAAAGCTCAACCTCTCGCTGCCGCTCCATTCAAGGAAATTGTTTGGATTTGGTCATTGGGTTTGCTTGTTTTCAAAATGATGATGTGACTGTTATTGGAAAGATGAGTCAGTGAAGTGAGTTTTGTTGTTCTGGACGCAAGGGTTATTGGCTGCTTTTTAAAAAAATGTAACCCCGAGGGGCCTCAGGGCAGCTTCTGAACCAAGTTTTGGCTCCACGCTCTAACATTATCCTTGAAAAAGACAAATATCCTGAGCCGTCTGGTGTCTGTGTCTGTGTTTAATAGATCTTTCTCTTGCCTCGAGTAAGAGGGTTTCGTTTGATCAAAAGCGGGTGAACCACAAACATATGACACTAAACTGTATTATTTCATAGTAAAAGAGTAGATGAGCAGCAGCATATTTGAGCGCAAGGTAATGCTAATTTTGGCTGGTGTACTTTGCTATTTTCAATCTCCACAGTATCAGCCATGTGATATGGCAAAACTTCCTTTCCCTCCAAACAGCCCTCCGGAATCTGAGAAAAAGGAAGCAGCTAAATACTAAATGACAGAAATTACTTCTTAAGTGGGCATCATTTTTAAACTGCATGCTTTTAGACTACTAGAAGAGTGTTTTTCTTGGATCAGAGTCACAACGCTGAACACAGTTATGCTAAAATGGAAATGCCTAGTTTTTGAAAGTTTAACAACAGAGTAGATACAGAGAATTTGGAACATTTGCACTGTTTTTGTAACCTTGAGGGTTTTTTTTTTTTTTGCTTTTACACACATGAGCCCCAAAGCCTGTGCCTCTGCTGCAAAACTTCGCGTAGAGTACCATGTGTGATTTCAGGCTCCCCAGTACAAGACAGACACTGATACTGGTATAAGTCCTGCAGAACACCTCCAGGGTGTCTGGGGTTGGAGCACCTGTTGTGTTTTGGAGGCGCGCAGACGCCCCTTTCCACCTTAATTATGTTATTATTCTATCCTTTTCCTCTTCTTTTTCCTTCTCTGTAGACAGTACATACCATCCTGGTAAGCCTATAGACTTCATCCCATTTTTGCAAATAAGGACGTATAGCCCAGGCAGTGATTTGACCTCACCAGGTTTCTAGGTGTGCTTTGAGACAGTGTTTTTGTACCTTAAAAAATGAAACCTGGCCCCTCTTTTGGCAGAGGGGGCCTGGTAAAAGGCCCTACAGAAGTTTGCAAAGGTCAGTGAGGATCACTTGCTGGGATTGCCAATTCAGAGCCACCATCTCCCCTTCCCATTTCAGAGCTTTCGCTAGCACTTCTGTCTTCGAGGGTCAGGCAGATATTTTATTTTGGGGGATCGGGGAAACCACCATGATGATGATACTGTCTGTCCAATATGTATTAAAGATATTTTATATCAAAACAGGTCAGAATCAAGCTTTCTAGAGCAGAAAAACTCTCTCTCTCTTGACTTTGTTCTTTTCTCGTTTATTCTCCCTTACTTATTAAATCTTCCTTCTGCAACTTTCTTTTTCACTCTCCCATTTTTCTTTTTAATACTTTACTAAGTTTAGTTACTCTTTGATCTCCAAGAACATGTCTTTAACCCTACTTGTCTTACAAAATCCCTTTTCTTCTAACTCTGTTTCTGATTTTAGTCTCTTTCTTCACTGCTACCATTTCCGCTCTTATTCTTTCTTCTCTTCTCCCTCTTTGAAAATAAATAACCATCTCTTAAGTCCCTTTTCCTACCTTCCCCATCTTCTCATATTTTCTCACCTGTGTCTCCTGTCTCCTTTTGTGCTCTAACCCTTTTTTTCTTTCACGTGGCTTCCCCACCACTCCATATTCCAGGCTGTTTCTCCACTATCGCCTCCCAGTTCATTTTCCCTGTCATTTATTGTGTCTCTAAATAATTGTCCAAGAGTTTGAAGCTTTTTCCACTTTCCTCCTCCATGGAAAGAGAAGGTGCAGAGAAAAACCTGTCCTTTGCCCCACCCATTGGTATTGGCTGTGTGACATTATTCTTTTGCCACCACAATACTTCTAAATTGAGTGAAGTTGCTAAGACATCACAGAGGTCCTTCCCCTTCAGGGAGCTCTGCTGTGTTTCCACTCCAACTCTGTTTTTCTCCTTCTATCTACACTGGTCTTGCCAGATAACCTAATAAGACAGTATGTCTGTCTGCCTCCTCCTTTCAGAAGCTGCTGCTCACCATGTTCCCAGTGGACACCTTTAAATAATTATTAATATTATTTAAAGCCTTCTCAAAGACTCCTGAGCAAACCACAGAGTTCTCCCTCCCTAAAATACAGTAACATCATCTTGAGGTGGGTTTTCCCCAGACAGAAGATGAAAACACCCATCTCTCTGTTTCCCTGCAGGACAAGCCAAACAAGGCACTCTTCTGCACACGGTGCTCCAAGGGAGTGGCTCAAACCATCCTCTCCGTATAAATCACATCTCAAATGTTTTTTGTAGCCAGTGACTTAAGTATATTTCCAGAAAAGCACCTCAGAACATGAAAGAAAAGACACCAGAAAAATAAGCGTTTAAGAGCTGTGCTTTGCTTCCCGTCCAAGGTTAATTTTTGGATTCTCTGAAACTACAGATGGATGACAAGAAACACAGAATATTGAGAGAGTGTAATAATCTTGTGCAAACCTCTCACACCCACGCACTCTCCCTTTTCTGGGTCTGGCTGACTCATACGAGTCAACTTCAGGGAAAAAAATTACTTTAAAAAAGCACATTCCCCCAGCAACTAATCTCCCGTGGATATAAGGAAGGTGCTTCTTTGATCTCACCTTGCTAGGACAGCCAAACCAGCACTGGCAGGTACAAACGCAGAATTAGGGAAAGAAAGCCTCGCTCAGCAGATGATCCCTCTTCCTCAGGTGTATTTGTTTTAACACGGCAGTCAGGGTTCAGCGGCTGCAGTAGGATTAGAGGGTGACTCAGGAGGAAAGGTTCAGGGGAGTTTGTAGACCATCTGCTGTGTACCTTTTCATGCCAGCTGTCTCATTCTTCTTAACCAACTCTGGCAAGATCTGTGAGCAAGTTCCCTTATGCCAAGTGCAAATCCTTAAGTTGCTGGATAACTCCTTTAAAATTTGTTTCCATCTCTTAAGGAACAAGGCATCCCTTTCATCCTTATGAGCCACTTTCTGTTAACTCCTACCCAATGGTTTTACATTAAAAACCCGGGGATAATATTTTTGTGCAACAGGGGTATACCTGCACAGAGGATTCTGGTGTTGGGATCACCAAACCAACCCTGAAAACACCAGACCTGGAGCCAGGAAAAGGGTAGCACCTCCAACATTGCTTCCAAAAGATGGACAGGACACCCTGGAGGTAGCACTGCAGGTGCTCTGCTTCTGGGACTCAAGCTAGTGTCTCCCCTTGGCATCACACTGGTCCCTGTGCATGTATCCAGCTACACAGATCTAAGGCAGGGATTTTTAACAGCACGCACAGGCCCAGACATGCCCTCAGATGTATGCAAACCCCTTGGCAAACTCTCTTCCTCTGAGTTGAAAATTCTGGTAAATCCATGTGTGTGACCTCTGATCTTGAGGAAAATACCAGGGTATGTCCAGTAATAGCTAATAGTAATCAGTTACACAGACCACCATTTAGTTATACTGTGAGAGATTCAGGGCAAACTCTCAATAAAAGCAGACTTTAATATTCACTAAAGTCTCTTCACAGACTGTTTTCTCTAGCAACCACAATGAACTTTGCAGGGTAGAAAAGACAGACTTTCTTTTTCTTTTGCAGGAAAACACAGCTTTCAATTAAGAGAGTACCACTGTCATACAGATTTGGACATGAAAACGACAAATTGCTTTCCATGTTCATTTCTTAGTAACATCTTCCATCCATCTCTGTGTTTCCCTGCAATAATGGAGATAATTGAATTCCCTCTGTGTGAGTTGGGTAAACTGAAATTGTGGATCGGAGCATCTTTTCCCTACACAGCCCGAAGTGCTGGCAGAGAGCACCCGGTCAGGAAGGCTAGGATGGGATGGGTATATATCTTGCTGCATTTCACTCACAGGGGTGAAATACCAATTCCGGTGAATTCAGTATCCAAGAGTTTGGTGGCACCAGGATGTCAGCTCCAATTTCCTGCTCGAAGTTTGATGATTCCTTATCAACACCACTGTCAGTAAGTATTTACTGGCCAGCACATCACAGGCAAATTCACAAGAAAAAATCCATTACTGTGTCACCATTCCTGTCTTACCAATTTTCTGTATCTGACTTAGGTGCCTAAATTAGAAAACCAGTCTCCCTAGCTCCTTTGGCAGTCAATGGAAAGGGGAAAGTCACTCCCAAGGACAACAGAGTAAGGAACTGGTACTCGGACGTGTTTTCCTCCATTAATTGTATAAGAAGATGAAGCTCTTGTTCAGATGTCCACACTTAGCTTCTGTACCTCTCTTCCCTCTGCTTTGAATTCCTTACTGGGAGAAGAAGTCTCTGCAACACCAATAACCTGACAACCTGACTGCTCTAAACCATAGGGCTGAAAAACAATTTTAAAGAGGCAAGACTATTTCACAGTTAAAGCCAAAACTGTTATCAGTATTGATGCTTCCATTGACATCTTTAGCAGCTCTCCTGCAGACCGACAAAGCACGAGGTCTGAAAAATCCCCATACCTTTCTCTCTGCAGTACGATAGGAGAATCACCAGGGAGCCTTGACCACGCTCTGTGCCATCAATACGGTGTAGCTGAGCTTAGCTTGGACTCATGCATTCCTCATAACTTGTCTGTATCTCCTGTTTATACCCAAACCGGACTGCTTTAATTAAACATTCAGATAAAACGAGGGAAAGACAAATTAGAAAAAACAGAGTTTATAGTAAAATCATGTATGACTTAGCTGGTGGACAGCTGTATTTAACGAACCAGTTGCTAAATCTTAAGAACACCATCTTGCCTGTTAATTGCTATATTTTAGCCAAATAACTCTATCAAGTATATTTATCACTGAGAGAGTCTGGACTGTAAAATCAATATGGGAGACCATGAGTTGAAGCATTGCTTGAAAAAGTAAAGAAGAGGCATTGAAATTTTGTTTTTTTTTCTCCTCCATAAAAGTTATGAAGAAGAAAGAAAAGTATCATTGTCCCATTTTAGAAACTCCTGGGAACCAAACCCACTATTTTACCTATGATGCTGTCAGGAAAACATTGCTAGAACTGTGTAACTACATCTGCTCTAAAGCAACTGAAAAGTAGCTATTTTGTCTGCAAGACAGTAAATAGTTCTCTGTTTAGGAGATGGTTTTCTACAAAGGTTAAGCATTACTTTCCTGATATTCTCCTAAAAGGACAATTGGAGAAAACGATCATTTACATATTAAGTAAGACGAATAAAATGTTGTGGATTTAATTCACGTTGAGAGTATTTCAGAGATTCAAAGCAAATAAAAAAAAACTAACCAGAATGATTTTACAAACCACAAGTAATAGAAATCAAAGGAACTCAGTTAAGGTTAAAATTAGGAATCACATTTAAAACACTCTGTGCTGGTCTCCCAGCAAACATGATGAAGGAAAAAAAATTTCAGATGCAACTTAATTTGCCACAAGTGACCATATCAATACATCAGTGACCATGAGAGAAGAGAACATTTTCCTTTTAATTATATGGTCATCACAAATAACTTTGGTCTTCATTAAATCTCTAGAAGAAGATACACTTGGCAAGTTTGCATTAAATAGCACTCTGCAAATCTGTGTTCTTATTCTTCATTATTTCATTACGTCTTATTCTTCACATACTGCGACTGCTCACAGTCTTATAAGAATGACTAAACCCAGAGTAAGAGTTTTTACATATGCAAATCTCTAAAGTCCAGGACATCACACAGTACCACTGGCATGAAAAAGCAGAGGCAGGTGGGCAGGTGGGATGAAAAACACTGTACTTCCAACCGCAAGACCATCTCTAAATTTGAGCATACCTGTGGCGCAAAGCTAGGGTGAAGGAGGAAGCCATGAAACCAGTGAATGCAGCCCTGTAACAATTCCTTGAAAAGTGAACACCATCTCTTCCCACCAAGTAGGTTGCCTGGACATTGCGCCCCTGTCACTTCTGGATGCTGTACCAAAGCTGTAGGTAGGCACCGCAGCTCTAAGAAGTTTTGAGCTATGTCAGGAACCCGGCAGGGACTGACTTCAGGACCGGGGAATGAGAGAAACTCCCAGGCAGAGGACTCTTGACTTTCCTTGGCTGAGAGGTTAGAGTGCAACCCATCCACCTCTTTTACACTTCTGTCTTTAATGCAGATGAAATGCCCCCAAGAAGTGCCCATTCCTCTCCATTGACTGTAAGGAAACCCAGAGTGCCTGGCTGGTACGCAGAACATGCACAGCATTGCCAAAGGGACCCCTATCAAAATGTCCATAGAGACATGATCGTCACAAGTATCAACCATTCCTAGTCATTATTCAGTGGGTCTGCCCGCTGTCTGCTGGGTTACGGAGCTACATTAGGTTTTATAGGGTTTTTCTGGGTGGAGAATCTACAAGAAACAGAACTTTTTAAGGAACAGTGGGAGGATAAGTATACGTTTAAAATAGTAACAAATGAGGAAATGAGTCTCATATGTCATGCTAACTGTGAACTCATTCATTGAAGAATTCTAAAAAAAATGTCACTTCCCTTCCTAACAATTAAAATAGTCTCAGAAGCACTTTGAAATCCCAAATCCAGATATAACAAAGACAAAGCAGTATGGAGTTTGCTTATACACCCAACTGAATTGATCAGAACTTATTTAGCCCTTTTGCATGACAGGAATTAATCTAAAAACTTCAAAAATGGAACAGAAAAGATAATTTCTATTAGCTTTTACGTATCTTCTTACAGAATTCTACCACAAGATAAAATAAATAGTATCTTCCATACTTTTTTAAAGGGCAAAGTATAGAAAAAACTAACAAAGCATAGAAAAATATAGAAATGCTGTACACAGCTGTATTACATCATCTCAGAATATTGTCTGAGGGTGACAGACTGGAGCCATAAATAATATGTTTCAAAACCTTCTGTGGCAAATGACTTCAATAAGTTGGCTGCAAAGTGAAGAAAATATTACAGCTGAAAGACAATATAGTGGAGATGGAAATTGTCACCATATAAACAGATATTAAGCTGAAAGCCAGATTAAATCATTTATCCTGTGAAATGTATTTATTTTTTTTATAACAAGGAATACCTAATACACGAAATCAAAAGTCTTCTTTTGGTCTCCAGCAATACTGGTGTGTGTTTACATCCTCCAAAGCAGAGGAAGAAGACCACCAAGTGCAGGCAGGCCCTGTGGTCCCTGTGTGGACCCGTCACAGGTTGCAGTTATGTACCTGTCACCATTTTAATTGTAATTCATCTGACTGCAAATCATCTGACTGCTGTTCTACAAATGAGCCAGTCATTCTAAGTCCCCTTCAAAGTCAGTGAGAAAACAGGCATTTTTCAAGCGTATCTTAATATACCAACAGTCAGGTGGCAAATGCCGGGATAGAAGCAGGCAGCACTCCACGACAAATGTCATGTTAACATGTGGGCAAACGACGTAAAAATGCTTCTTAATGATACCTATGCTCTTCTTAGAACTTGCTGAACTCAAGTAGTCCTAAGTAGGTACCAGAGGTAAAGGATGCTCCAGGCATCTGCAGATTAGAAGCATTTCTACTCCTAAGTTGGAGCTGGAGCAGTGAACACCCCCATTGAGAAATGAAAATTGCTGTTACAGCTAATGACCTGGGTCAACGCTTTTTGGAGAAGTGCTACTCCACACTGAAGAGACATTGCTTGGAAATGAGTGGGAACCCAACGCATACAAACCAGGTACGCAACTTCTTCTCTGAGTGTGAAGAAAGGTAACTTTATTCAGCATTGCAAGTGATGAAGTAATACAAATGCACATACACGTATGAAATCATGACATAGCCAGACACAGCAAAAAAAAATCAATCAGATAGTAACAAGGAGGTGAGACAATATTAAGAATGTAAAGAAATTCACATGGAACTATGAGGAGAAACTAGCTGAAATATTTCATAAAAGGGCCCATAGACCATGGGCGGGCTCCACCCGGCACCCCGGGGAATGGACCACAGGACTCTGCTGTGCCTGGACAAGAAGAAGGGTCATATGCTGTGGGAAGTCTGAGCAGGGCGAAGCTGTGAAAGTCTTATACCCCCGCGCTTGAGACCAGAAGGTCTGTGCAATGTCATTTGCAACCACTATAAGGCCTCTTGGCACAGTTGTGTAAATAAGAACCAGACCCTTTGATTTCAAAATCAGTATTTTTCAAACGTAACAAAGACCCTCTGTGGGAATGACTTAAGTCCACGATAGCTGTGCTGTGGTAAACACAAGCTGTTTTGAGTTATTGACTGCATAAACCCGTAGGAATATATCTATATTTTTAAATAGATGCCACTTCTCCAAGTAGCATAATGATTCAGGAAAGTTCATTTTAATGTCCCACGTGGAAAATAAATTCACTCTGAGAGTGAGATTTAAGTATGGAGAGGACTGAGCAAGAGAATGAAAAATAAGTAAGACTCCTGTGATTTAACTGTGGGGTGATAGCTACAACCCTGTAATTAATCTACCTAATAAAGTAAGAGATAAAATCCCATATACTTTTACCACCCAGCAATACAGCTTTAGTGGTGTACCAAAGCCTTTTTCTGTACCACATACTTCAACCTTCATGACTCGAGCTTTGCTGTACAGCCCAAAATGTGTGTGCCATTGCTAACGTAGTGATGGCAAACAGAGATCAGCTGGTGTAGAGGATCAAGGAAAAGAGGATGCTTTCCTCGTGAACAAGACTCTTCCTTCCAAGTATTTCAGGGACAGTGCACAACGTTGCCTTCATATTTAGCCTTTAAAGCAGATCAGAAATTAGTATCTCTGAAAGACTGCATTTAATATCTTACCGCTTAAAAATAAAATGGCTGAAGCAATTTTCAGTCAATTGAGGTTATTTTGTAGAAAATGACAGCAGATTTTCCCATATTTAGAGGATTAATTGTGTTTTTCCGCTTTCTGCACTGATGACTTCTCAATGCCCCATTAGTGGGTTATCAGGAGGCGTTCGCTTGCAGTTGTCCATTCTGACAATGTCTCACCCACTTTCTATCTCCCCAAGTCAGGGTGGACAGGAAGGTGAGTCAGTAACGCCATTACCATTAACCAGCAGCTTGCTCACTCACGATAAGTGCCACAGCAAAAATGTAGGAGTGTTTTATTGCTCTCAGTGTACAAATACACTGGTACTAAATTAGGCACCACTGCTTCAATTTGGCTTTTGTTACCCAGGGTGGACAGTATTCAGCCTACAGTATTTTAGGGAAAAGAAACTACCAGAAACCTGTCTCCTCTACACACACAACTCCAATTAAACAAGTTAGTAGATCTGCATTCAGATCAGCAGGGGAATTATATCCTCTTATTTCTTAAGCTCATGTATGACAAAGAAAAAAATAATAATTTTAAGACAGCGTGGTCTGAGATATCTGAAAAGGGGGGTTAAATTTAGAACAGAATAGACCAGCAGTTACCAAACAGTGGTTCATCTAGCGAAACGCTGTCACTGACAGTATCTGGATTGAGACATAAAACTAAAAAAATCCTGTAATGGACAATCCTTAATAGTATATCTCCAGGGGAAGTGTCTTCCTCACCCTAAATAGGAAGTGGCTGACTTTCATCCTGGAACATGAAGTTTTATAACCTCTTCCATGTTACTTTCTATTTGAGGTAGCAGCCAAAATTCTTATTTGACTCCTCCTAAAACTTTTGCCACAGTAATAAGTTCTGAAAGTCCCTGTGCTTTTTGGAGAAACACATTTAATCAGTTTGAGCTATATTGCCATCTTAACCTCACTGGGAACTCCCTTTGAGCTCATGTTTTTGCAGAACCTGAGCAAAATTTTGCATATACCTACTGTATCATCCCTTGTTTGTTTCTTCACAGCATCTAATAGCCTGACCTTTCTGTCTCTGCCTCACACAGCAGCCTATTTTTATTGCTTCCTCGAAACCTTTTTCTGCTGTATTCTTATTTCAGAGATGATCAGAGTTCAACGTGGTGGCTCCAGCTACATCACTTTCCAACAAGGTTTTCTAAAATGCTGCTGGACATAGTCTCCCCTTCCACTAACATACAGCTCCTTGGCAGACTGTCTGCAGGCAACAAAAATGTGCCTAGAAAAGTGAAAAAGTGGTCTAAGAGGCGTGTGTAAGACTATATTGCAGGTTCTCTGTCTAATAGCCCACAAGTCTAGTCTTGCGGGTATTTGGGGGTTACTCTCATGGTATGCACAAATCTATCCCAAGAGAGGCACTGATTGATTCCACAACAACGTAGTATCATAACATGGCCCACATTAGCCTTTAGCATTAATGACATAGCCCCACATCTTTTTCACACACACCTTGCGTCAAATGCCCTTGCAGCCTGAAATGTCAAAACACCTGACACTAGAATAAACATAAATTCTTCAGCTACTGCACCTTAAAATTCTTTAGCGGGAATATGGAAAATCTTTCTCCACAGAAAGAAAATGTCTTTAGTGAGACCAGCAGCCCTGAGAACAAGACCTAAAATCCCAAACAAACCATGATTTGTAGGAGGTTGTGAGGCTGGAGTAGTCTGATTGCCTCTCATAAAAATCCTTGAAGAAATAGGATGTCATCAACTAAAAATATAAACACGCACTAAATGATTGGAACATAACTTTAGATAGGCAAAATAATCTTATCCTGTGCACTGAGACAGATCTGTCTAGACTGCTTTCCTTATCTTGCAGCCAAACTGTTCTCCCTGTAGCAGTCAGTTATACCTTTCAGTAGGCTCTCTGTCCAGACACACAAAAATATCCAGGGGAGGAGCTCTGTAAAAGCACATGTTCTGTTAGGGAAAAGCTGTTGGAACTGTGTCACCAGATAAAGACGATTTCTTTCAAGCACCTTGGGTTGGAGTGATTAATGAGCATGCCATAGTGGCAGCAGCAGAAAGAAATTACGGAAAATAATCTTAAATTCGAGAGTGGAACAAGTAAAAGTCTCAGAGGAGCTGAATCCCTACAGATATAAAGAAGGCAACAAAAAAAGATTTATACATTGCATCATTCTATATCTTCGGTCAGTAAGTGCCAGTGGAAAGAAAGATTGTAAGAGACTTTTACGTCTGACACTAGCCAACCTGGGCACACTTGGTCTTTATCCATTCTCATTTAAAGTCAAAAGGAATTAAAAAACATGGAATGGGAAAAAAAAACCCTGAGGTGGGCTGCACCACACTGAAAATAAAACATAAGAATAGCGTCTAAAACAAAGACACAAAAAATGATACCAAAATGGAAGGATTTGCGACTGATCTAAGACTGAAGACCCACTATCCTGGAAGAAAAGAGGAGAAAGAGTTAACCAAGTCTTCAATGACAGGCCGCACTATGACTAGAATCTGAAATGGGGAAAAAACATAAATCTCATGCCTTTTACCAGGGAACCCCAAATTAACATTTCCCCAGACATCTCAAATTTTGCATAAAACAAAATGCTCACTCCAGAATAATGTTTCTGCAGTGAGGACCATGCTTTAATACCCTCAGCAAGATGAAAAACCAAAGCACTACATGAAAACAGGTCTGAAGTAAACTATATTTTTTTCTTTTTAAATGTGACATTGGCGCTCCACATCAATTACTGGTATGAAGAACACAGACTTACACTTAAAACTCAAACTTTAAACTTAAAAGATTATGAAAACCAGAGGGAGGGGGAGAGAATTACTTAAGAAGCATTATAATAATAACGAAGTTCCTATAGTGCTGAAGTTTCTCTGTCCGTATTTCAATAAACACTCAGAACATTGAAGTGCTTACAATAGAAAGAAAACAGTCATGAAGAAAATGTGTGAAAGATAATAGCTGTTTCTTGTGGGTTTGATGCCTATTTCTCAGCCAAAAGTTTCAAATCGCAGCTTTGCCCGCAGAAAGATCCACTACATCCCAGATTTGACCTTCCCAAAAGAGAATCTGATCTGCAAACATGGACAGGTATTTCTTGCACAATCCAGGATGTTACAGTGGTGCAACTTCCCACCGTGACACAGAGCTTAAGGGCTGTCCACTGAGGCAAGAGGGTCATGCTGACTACGTAGATTGCGCCCCTGGACTCTTCTCACTTGCTGGGGCCTTTGGAGTGGTGCTTTTCTACCCTGGAACAAATGGGGAGTGATTCCTAGAAGACCAAAGACCATGCAGAAGAAATATAATTTTCTCTTTTTAAGCCATCAGCCGCATTTCAAGCTGTGTGAGCCCCATTTCCAAAGATAGGTCCTTCCAAGAAATGCAAGGCTGCTGACATTTGGAAGGTCAGCGTACAAGAAATCTGCTTGAGTTATGATCACTGAACATACCCATTGCTTGGATTCAAAGAACATGTCAAGTTAAAAAACATGAAATAGAAGTTCAGACTATTTATTTTTATTCCTTTTTGTTTCTTATTTTTAATAATCTATTACAGAGCACTTGTCAGTTGTGTACTTGTTTGTAGGAACATGAAAAGATAAACAGAAGCTGCTCAGCTCTACAGTCAGTAGAGTCTCCTGGGTTGCACAGAAGTATCTGCAGTAGTATTCAGAATCCGCCACATAAAAGGTTTAACTACCTACCAGGCCTGCCTGAAGCGCACGGAAAGATCACATGTTACTTGGGAGAAAATTAAAACCAAAGACATGCTTCAAGGAAAACAAAAGGATTTCACTTCATTGAGCAATTTTTCCTGGCAAGAATCTAACACCATAGTAGGCTGCGTTTTCTGCTTGTGCCTCACATACACTAGTGCTCCTCACCAACTACATCAACATACAGAACTGGACAAAACTTTGGCTGGGGCCTTTGATTTCAAAGGGGTAGTTTTTCCTTACAGATTAACGCAACATAATTTAATTTCTTTATAGCCTATTCTTTGTTACTGGGTTTTTTGTTTTTTTTTTTTTTTTCACAGACAAAATATAAAAGCAGATGTAGATGAAAACAGGCATAGCGGGTCAGACCAAAGAGCAATTCTTTGTAAAAGCCCGGCATCCTGTTTCCAACAATGGCCAACAGCAATGCAATGGGCAACTGCACAGTAATACATCTCCCCAGTATTTTCCCAGCCCTTAGCAATTTGTGGCTCAGAGACTCCTAAGCCAGAGGTGGTGTCTTTGTTTTTAATAGCCCTTCATGGCATAGGCTATTCCCCTTCTTCATCCTGCCGTGTTCCAAACTTTTCTGCAACAAATTCAATTGCATAAACCAAGTGACCAGTTAAATATTTCAGTTTGCCCAAGAGTTGTGTGTACATTAGCCAGCACCATTCTTACCAAATGAGCAGCGACCACACAAAAGCAAAATATGTGTTCTCCAGGGGCTAAAACAAATTCACTTACAACACATGATGATTAAAAAGGAGGAAACTACAATTCCAACAACAATAAGGCCAGCTTCTACTGCTCGTAGCACTGAGCTGCCTTCGTTATTTCCTGCCACAGGAACCAATTGCCAGTTGCTTGACACTGTTAACATTTCTGAGACACCTCATCAACCATGACTTGAGCTTTTTCCTTGCACAGAACTTCAGAATACAAGACTGTTCTTTGTGCTCATCCTGGTTTGAAGATTTTTCAATGGCTCCATTATTCTGAAGCTAGTGAGGTATACTTGATTTCCACTGTCACGGAGTTTTTAGGTGCAAACGGTATTTGTCTAAACATACAGATGATGCTTTCGCACCGTCTGGATACTTAATTTGGAAGAAAAAGACTTGAAATAAATATGAGAGGAACCGGCTTTCTCCAAGCCACCATGAAGCAGTTAAATTCTTCCAGAAAACCACAGAGAATGTTGGCAAAATGCTAAATATTCCGTCTTCTTGGAAAAAAAAAAAAAAAAAGAAAAAAGAAGAAAACAGGAAAATCTGAATGAAGAGACTAATTAGTATTCCATGAGCACATTGAACTCAGGCTGTTATCTTGCCAGACAAGGACTTGCACTGCGAGGCCTTTTTACTGAACAAGCTTGAAATACAACCTTATGTGAAGAGGTTGATGAAAACTTTCTTCAACTTCTTTGTTTGCAAGCACAACATGAGCCTGGTATTTCAAAAGGCTGGAAAAAAAGAGTCACAGCAGAAACCCCAAACCCAGCATTTCAGGGCAAGATAATGGAAATCTTGTGTGTCTCAAAACTCCTAAAGTTAGAGGCAGAGCTGCTCAAATGGGAAAGGTAACTTCCTTGCTACTCAACGCGGTCAAAAAGTCCTAAATACGGTCAGCCCATCCTAAACTCTGCCAGTACAACTCTTTCACCAAAAGAAAGCCGATCTTCCAGAAGATTCACACTTGACACTCAAGTGATGCATCTGATGAAAGCTACCATTTATCCTGAGAGCAAATTTGGAAAAAATCTAAACTTGGGTATGAAATTCCTGACTATTCAGGAAGGAAAAAGCTTCTAAATAAATATGGACTGGTAACCTAGCCACTTACACTCTGCACATGAATTTTTTAAGTCTTTCTGTTTCCATACAATTGATCTTTTAACATCTAACTTTTCACCATGGTTTGAAAAGCAAGGCTACAAAATTATTTCAAACCAACTCCAAGCAGAAGCATGAATTCGAAGTATGCTTCTGCTAAACATTTTGATTACAACCAGGGCTGACTGATTATTCAGATTTATCTATCGCAAGCAACTGTTAACTAGGAGATCACTAAAGACAGTTCAGAAATATCTCAGCTCGCAAAGCCAAAACAAAGTGTTTTTTAAAAGTGGTGAGGTCAGTAAATACTGCTTTGTTGGTGTCTACAACCACTGCTTTATGTATCGTTTCAAGGCAGCAGATAATATGAAATCACAGCTTTAATTCATGATGGGGAAATCGCTGTTCAACTAGTGGCTGATTTCCACAAATAAAGATTTACAAAGTACAAAATGATCTGTTTCAAGAATGCCAAGGTGAACACTATTGTCTGGAATTTTTCACCATTTGTATGCAGGGTTTTGACCTGAGTTTTAAAAGGAATATTATAACAAGTAGTTTTGTGCCATGTATATATTTTTCCATTTTAATACAGTGGGATAAATGAACTTTGGGTCTAAACTGTGTAGTTCTTCTTCCTGTGCATGTAATCCCCAATTTTCCAGTTGACAAATAAACATATCAGAAATTAAATGTCACACAGTTAGACTGCTCTGCCAGCCGGGCTGCAGTGAATGTTTTTGAAGTCTAAATTGTGGAACCAAGTTCGAAAATTTTTTACTAATTAATTTTTTCTCATAGACTTTGGTTTGATTTAGCACCTGAACACCTTAAGCAGAAAATCTGCCATTCTTGTTCTTGTTAAGCAACACTCAATTCTGGAAGTAATCTCATTGAAATAGGTGGAATTTATTCCAGAAAATGAGCTGGATCAGTAAGCGGGGAAATGGCAGATTCCAGCTAACCTCTGAATTTAACAAAGTGCAACTTCCCTCAAATTCTTGATACCGTGTTATAGTTACTTCTGTCATGCTGAATGTTGAATGGTTGAATTTTGTTGTCTCTGACTGGATTAGCATTTTCATCCATTTAATACTCACATTCATTTTGGTACCATCATTCTAAAATTTCAGCTGGTTTAATCCCATCAGAGAATGACTTTGTCATCCATGTCCTGAAAAGCAGGTAAAGAAGCCAAAGAGCCGTGGATTTGTATCTTTTTAAGGTGTCCATCAGCATTTTGACAAAAGTATGGTAAAACATATCACACTATTTATTCTTTAACAAGTGTCAAAAAACAGTTATAGACAAGATAAACATTTTATTATATGTCATTGCTCAATGTGTTTTGAATTCTACTAGTTTGCCAAATTCTGTAAAAACACAGCTGATCACATCAATTAAATCTGACTCCCTGTTCCCCACAAACACGTATTTTATGATTGAAATGAATCATGCCTAGCATCAAACAGTTCTCATCAAACTTTGATTTTGATACATCATTCTGATATTAAAGTGGGATTTTTTTACAGTTCAGGTCCTTTCATACAGATCAGAAACTGGCAAATTATTTATACTGATCAGCAGCCTCTTTGAAAGTTATCTGGACAAGTACAATGAGTGTTACGCAGCTCAGGTGGAGATGCAGTATACCTAAGATGACACAGAGGAATCAGTAACTCAATTTTGTGATAATTAAATTTTCTGCAATTTTTTGCCAATCCATCAAAGTTAAACCTCACTCACCTTATAAAGCTGCTATTATCTTATAGCTTGTTTATTTTAGGGGAGCTATATTCATGCGTTAGTTGCCTGTTTTAGAAAATAAACACTGGCTGTACTTCTCTAATTGTTTTGTATTACACACATGCTACTTGTCTGGTAGAAGACAGTAGTGCTACTGACCTCATGGCTTTCATAGTCCATAGTCCAATCTGCTGCCCTTGTGGTCCATGAGACCATGGTAAATGTTCCTATCAGGGTTTTCAACTGAAGTTTGGATGATAAACCTGTTTGATGGTACACAAGACGCCGTAAAGTTTGACTGCGGGTTCGCCGATCTGCGTTTGGCAACCACTGCCTTTACAGGCCTGAGGAGCTTTGTGTGACAACAGCAGAGCTGCCACTACCAAGAGTGGTCCAAGTTCTCCCTTCTGGCAGAGGTACGACAGGTGACCTACAAATTCAGCTGGAGGCGTAAATACAGGTTACTCACTATGGAGGCGGGTTCTGTGCGTAGAAGACTTGCTGAACCCTCCAACTGAAGCCATGTTATTTTAACTTTAGAAGTGGAGGTTCTCCCCCTTTCCTGCAAGGATGGAGAGAACTGGAGAACTGGATCAAGTGACGTAGATTTTAAAACTAGCGTGAGTTGCTCGATTCTGATCCCAGGTGCTACATTTCTACATATTTTGCTGAGTAAATTCAACTTCATGCAAACATGAAATAATGACTGTTATAACACCAATTCTTCACAGGTCTCTAGAGACAGTACCTTTATTTGACTGAAGAAATGAGAGCCACAGAAGGGGGTCATTACTATACAGTCAACACTGTATCTTAAGAGGGTTCTCTTGAAAACATTCCCCTGATGAATTTATCTCCTCTCCTCTACTGGCTTTAGCTACAACATCAGTTTCGTAAATGTTCATCATTAGCACTTGGATGTACATCTGGTATGATACTGTAAAGAAATTCTGTCTCCACGGTTCCTTCTGGGAAGTTCTGCAACGGATGAAAGCAAGAGCATTTGGTCAACCATCCAGAAGTAGCTAAGATTTGTATAGACAATTCAGACTGGGAAATAATCCCAATCTAATTTAGTTTTGTTTTAGAAAAATCCATTTATGCATGAGTCCCTTAAAAGAGATAAGGAGGTCACTATGTTAGCTCTCCCATGCCTTCCACGCACTATTAATATTACTCAGAATGATTTTCTGGTGACTTTAATTGGTCTTCCAGCAGAAAACGGAATTTTACACACACATATTTATATATCTATGACCTAAAAAGGAGGGAAGCAGACAAATGATTGTGTCATGCAATGAAAACTTACATACCACCAGGACCAGTGTTTGGATGGGGAAAAGAGTCCAAAATACTCTCAGCTTTTCCTTGTCCCAGCTGTATGTCTGCACCCATACACTCAAAACATTGCACAGATTTCTTAATTTCACCTGCAGGGGACATGAGGGAACAGCACCCCTGGGAAGCCAGGAGAAGGCGTGAGCCCTCCCAGGGCTCTCAGGCAGTGGGGCATGTAGAATCGGTGCTGCATGCACCAATTCAAAACCGTGTGGTCTGACACAAAGCCAGGATCTGTGGCTGCCTACAATGATGCCCACGGCCACCACTGCCACTGCTGTTCCTGCCCCCTCCCACCACCAAAGAGTGGTGCCTGGCAAAAGCAACTGCAGAAACCCTTTGCTACATTCCACCAAAACTGTTGGCTAATTCTGGAAACTCATATTGACACTGGAGTAAGGTAGGAAAATCAGTGATCTCCTAACTGCTGCAATTGGCAAAGATCTCTGGTTTTATGCCCCTGGATAATGCCACAAATGCTGTGCAGTGGCATTTGTTCAGCCCTGACTCATAGACAGACGAATGCCACTGAATGAATCACCAGCAGCACTTTCCGCAGTACCTAACAAGGTAGCTTATCCAAATATTGATCGGGCCCAAGTCTCTCTAGTTTTTGAGATCTGACATACCATAGTCTAGGATGCTATTCACCAGTGAACACCAGAGTTGTGGAAAGGGGGCCTACAGTAGCCAACCAAGATGGCAAAACATTGATTGGTGCATCCTTTGTTGGTAGGAGCTACCTTCTGCCTGCCATTAAGCTGTAAAAATGATACGAACACTGCTGAAATGCAAGAGAAATAGCAACTTATTGACTTAATAACAGAGAACTTTAAGGGAAATTAACAAAATCACTTTATAAAACCTCATTCTGTTCAGTCCACTGCTGCAGAAGGTCATTAAGCTGAACATTGTAGTAAAATCATTTCAATCCATAATGGTTGAAAGGACAAACATTAAGCAAAGGATAATCACAAATTAGCATTCAGGACATCAGCTGAACATTGCGGGTGTTGAGGGACGATAGTTCTTCCCTGCATAAGTGCCTGGAAAAGCAGGTTTCTTCCCCTTTCCCCTCCGATGTTGGACACTACATGCCTGGACACCGGCGGAGGAGCACCTCTGGTGCTCACAGATGCTGAGGCTCTGTGGGCCTTGGGCTCAGGGCAGGCGGGCTGGAAGTCCTTTAACTTCTCCTGCATTAACGGCTGCCTCAGTGTATAGGGAAGGGGCAGTCCTCCCTACCCTTCGCTCAGCCCAGCAAGGGCCCAGCCTCGGTCAGGCACCCGGCCCGGCCCATGGCCAGAGCCAGGCCCAGGC